>VDFB02321214.1:0-142661 GCA_007258455.2 Sequoia sempervirens
ATATATAGGACAAACTTTGTATCCTTTATTCTTTATTGCATAGCTTACATTTTCATGAACTGTGCATTCTACATTCTACTTAAAGTCATTTTCATGAACTATGCATTTACTAGTTATATTCATGCAGTGGATATTTATATGTTATAAGAAATAAGGGTATTTTTTGGTCACAGGTTATTCCTTACAAACCCCATTTACAAATTTAGTAAACTATGCATGTTTATTTACTATTTTTGGTTATTTCTCAAGGTTTATATTTGGCAGTTATTTCATAAAAGGCTCCTTCATATTCAGTATCTCTTGTTCATTCAAGAAAAAAATATAAGCATGATGAACCATCCTTTATATATATCAATTAATTCATAGAAGGCTTCGTTATATTCAACAAAAGTGTACACATCAACTTGCATTTTCATTATATGTGTGTGTGTGTGTGTGTGTGTGTGTGTGTGTGTGTGTGTGTGTGTGTGTGTGTGTGTCCTTTGGTTGTCCAATACAACATAGTAGCTATAATCTTTACTTAACAGCTTACATTTTCATTGTATTATGAGATGTCCACACAAAGACATACATACATACATACATACATACATGTACATATATATGTTTGTATGTATTGATATGTCTACATATGTGTGTGTATTTATATGTATATATATAAGTATGCATATGATTGCATACACATGCACACATATTGATACATATATATGTATATATGTATATATATGTAAACCCTTGACAGTTTACTACTGTATGCTCCCCATAGTCTAAGGAAATGATGAACATCATTCTCCTTTCAAAATGCAAACAATGGTACTCCCGAATCTTTTTATTCAGCATTTTTGTGGACCCTTGAAGGGTTTTGTGGCCATTAAATATTTGTATACATACAATAGAGCACCATACATATATCAGCTTACATTTTCATTATACTATTTGAAATTTGTATCCTATATTCTTTACTTAACAACTCACATTTTTATTTTACTTTTAGATATTTCTTGGTTAATTGATGCAAGCATCCATTTAATATATCTCGATTAATTCATAAAAGCCAAGCATGCACTTTAATTATGTATGTATACACGCGTATATATATGTATGTATGTATGTATGTATGTATGTATGTATGTATGTATGTCTCTATACATATGTATATGAATTTGTCCATTGTCTATGAATATCAAAAGTTTAAATTGGCAACTAAACACAAAATAATACCTGACATTCTGCCATTTCTTCCATACACTCCCAACATCTTCAAATGCAAAGACTCAAGACATTCTACAAATTCTTTAGTATCACCTTGCAAGCCCATCAATCATAGAACAAACATTATCCACAAACATTAAAGGTCAAAAAGAAAAAACAAAGAAAGAAAGCAAAGAACTAGATATTGTTTCTAATACAAGTTGTTACAATTTATACTTTCTATTGTTTATCAAAATATATATATTTTATGGTATTTTTTATTTTAGATTATTAAATATAATTTTTTAGAATATTCTTAATTTAATATTATGAAATAAAATTGTGTTCTATATATTTAAATATTTTTAATATAATATTATAATATTATAATATTATATATTTAATATTTATATACACTATAAGTTATTAAATATAAATATCATATAACTTTTTAAATATATTATTAATTAAACTATGAAACATATTATAAGTTTAATATTTATTTATATTTATTTTTAATTAATAATTTCTATTATTTTTCAAAATATTTTTTATTATTTTTTTTTATGGTATTTATTTTTTAATTTTAGATTTAGAATATAATTTTCTAGAATATTCTTAATTTAATATTATAAAATAAAATTACATTTTATATATTTAACTATTTTTATCATGATATTTAGATGTTATAGGATTTCAATTTTGTCATTAATGGTGTTCTTTGAGGATCTCACAAGTGACAAAGGCAATCTAGAAGAATTGCAAAAATTTAATGCAAGATGAGAGTTTAAAATAGGAGACACGAGGTTTCATTGTCAAATTGGAAGTTAGGAATCAACATGCTGATGAAATACTAGAAGTGCATTGAAACTCTTGTTATCAACAAGAGTGCACCTAAATGCAAAAGCAGAGATACTTTGCAATCCTATGTAACATGGGAATACCTTCAGGTTGTGAGTACCCTATATGAAAGTAAACCTCCAAATTCTAGGTCGGCTTCCTATACGATCATCTGATTATGAACTAAAAAATTGCTTGGAAAAGGGAAAAAAGGATTGAAATAAAACATAAATTGAAATATAAAACTGAGTGATGCACCTAATTGACTTAAAGAGCATAGACTAATTCACAACTAATCCCTTACGAAGCTTATTTTCACAACTTAGATTGGACAATTCAATTGCATCAATGATTCACAAAAAGGCCTAATAATCCATTCTTTATGAAGGAAAATGCTATTTTAACAACTTAAAGATAAGGATATATTAAAGCACAATTTATGACCTACAACTAAGATTGTTTTTTCGTGTACATGCATTCAAAAATGTGACAAAAATTTAAAGGTTTTGATGTCAAACACATTAAATTTGCATCCAAAACATTCATAAAACAAAACACTTGAATCTAAGAAGGATAATATTTAACTTGCAATGACAAAAGAAGGAACACTCTATAAATGATACTCTAAGATAACCTGTAAAATCTTTGTTTTGATCTATCTAAACCTTGTGGACAATCCCCGGTATGCAAGTAATGAATCATTTGGTTGATCCAATCAGCTGAAGTAGCTGGAGCAACAACTTCTTCAAAATTTAGGACTATAGTAACTTCTTTACTGTTGTTCTCTTCATTTTCTTCAAGCTACTCGCACAAACCCTTACCTCTAATAAGCTTGGTAACCTTTATATTGATGTCATATTTCATGACTTTGGTTATCCAGCTTGCTCTCTTGTCGTTAATATCTTAGCAAAAATTCTTTGATTGTTGGGTGAGCTACCAACAAATGTATCTTATTATTAGACAAAATATTTATGAATTTCTTGAGACTCCTAACTACAACAAGCACATGCTTCTCAACAAATGAATACCTAGTTTCATAATCATGTAAAACCTAACTAAAGAAAGCTATAGGTTGCTCCATACCTTCATTATTTTGTTGACAAAGCATTCCGAAGATGGTATCCACTCCCCCAAATGCGTAAAATATGAAATCCTTATCAAAATTTGGGTTGATAAGAGTAGGGGTTGTTGCAAGTGCCTCTTTAATCTACTCAAAGTTGTTCTTTCCTTCTCTCATCCAGATGAATTGAACTTTTTTCTTCAGCATGGTTGTAAGTGGCTACAATAAAGCTGCAATGTTGGGAATAAATCTCTTAACAAAGTTAATTCTATCCAAAAAACTCTGTAAACCTTTCTTGTGAGCAGGGAACAGTAATGCCAAAATGGTTGCAATACGTTCTGGATCAATAGAAATGCCATCTTTAGAAACAATATAACCCAAAAGTTTACCTTTGTGAACAACAAAGATGCTCTTTTTTGGATTCAAGGAAATTTCCATACTCTACATCTTTCAAAAATCTGTCTAAGATGATCAAAATGTTCATCAACATTTCATGAGAAAATAGTGATATCATCTAAATAAACAAGAACAAAATTGTTTATCAAACCTTGGAGAGCCATATCCATTGCTCTTTGAAAGGTTGCTCCCGCATTTGACAATCCAAACGGCATTTTTCTGTAAGCCATAGTACCCCACTTGGTGGTAAAGGTTGTTTTGTACTAATCCTCCTCCTTAACCAAAATCTGGTTATACCCTAAGTAACCATCCAGCAATGAAAATCTTTCTAATCTTAAAACAACCTGCAATATCTGCTCTATTGAAGGCAATGGATAGTGATCTTTGAGTGAATCTATGTTTAAATCATGGAAATCCACACACAACCTTATCTCTCTACTCTTCTTCCTAATCGGCACCAAGTTGGAAACCCAAGAGGTATGCTTTATCGGAAAGATGATGCTACCTTGAACTAGCTTGTTCAACTCTATTTTCATCAAGTGCTCCAGTTTAGGATCCAGGGGCCTCTGCTTCTCTCTAACTAGTTTTGAGTTGGGCTTTAACTCAATTGTATGTTGAACCAATTCAGGGTTAAAATCCTTCAGATCTCCATATTTCCAAGTGAATATATCACTGAATTCTTGACAAAGCAAGACAAATGCTTGTTGTTATTCCTTGGTACAAATTTTTCCAAGCTTCAGGAGCTTATCTTTAAATATTTCAATTAGTTCAAAATTCTCCTCCTTTACTGTAATGCTAGATTTATCTCTTCTAACCTGATCGTCAGTGTTGAAAATTGATTCAAGGGTAACTAGCCCCTTAAGCAGTTTATTAGACTTCAGCTGCAAGATCTGATTCTCATATTGTTGCTCAAGCTTTTGTTTGTTTCCAGTAGAAAACTCTACTTCTTCTATCAAAAAACTAATTATTTGTTGATCATTGTCAAAAATTTGCCAACTGACAGTATTATCAAGTATAGATGGTCTCACTACCACCTTGACATATTGTTGTACCTCGATATTATTAATGTCAGAAGGAATATCAAACTGTGAGTCGATAGCATCCAATCTATCTACCTCTTTATTCATATTTCTTGGAATCAACTATAGATTAAAAGCACTAAAATCTTCAATTAGGTCCCAAGTTTTGTATTTATATAACTTCAACAAATCATTCTTGTTCACACTCTGATTTCTTACTTGGTTTGCAATCAATTCTAAGTTACTATAAGCCTGCAAACACTTTATACCCCTTTTTTCTACCCATTCCAAGCCATGGATTAGTACATCATACTCAGCCACATTATTCATGCAGCTAGAAGCGAATCTGAATGTTGAATAATATCTATCTCCTTCAGGTGAGACGAGCATCACACCTCCACTAGCACCTATCTTACTCCTTGAACCATCAAAAAATAGCTTCCAAAGTTGATTGTCTTACTGATCAAGCTGCACTTCTTCTTTAACCAAGTTTGGAACTATCACGTCGAGCTCTTGAATCATATAAACACCCAACCCTACCTCATCCATGTGACTGAAAGGATTAGTCTCATGATCTTCAGCTACCCACTCATCAAGGTTCATGACGGGTATGTGTCCAATTGGTGTACCAGAGTCTAAGGTCATGGATTGACTCCTGACCATGGACAGCAAGGTTGGAATTTATTGCACTGGATAAATACGGCTCTAAATGGTCCTTAGCCCGGATTTCTTGCTTAATGGTCACCTTTGTACCATATCTAGTTCTAAGAAACATGTGAGACCAGTCAGAAGATAAATATCCCCCTATCTTAGCAATGAAATCTCTAGATAGGCACATGCTAAAGAATGGCAACAAGTCTATAACATATATGTCTTGTGAAACTAAGAAATTGGGGAAAACATGCAGGGTAAGAGGTAGATTCTTGAACATTCCTACAGATTGAATGGTTGTACCATCTAGTTGTATGAATCCTTTTGAAAGGGGCTCATACACTAGACCTAACTTATCTGCTAAACTCTTTGGCATTACAAAACTGCTTGCACTGGAATCAATCATACAATTATGGACTAGGTTGTTACCTATAATCAAAGTGACATAGAAGGGTGGTGGTTTTATCTCCTGAACGGACTACTCTCTTTAACCTCTGTAGTGGTGGCTAGAACCCTATGTTGCTCAATGATAGGCTCATCAGAAACTGATATTTTGGTTAAAGCTTCCTGCAGGCTTTCTTTCTGCCCGAGAAGATGCAAAGCATCTAACATGGTCATGCTAACAATGGCTTTCTTCATATGATCAACAATATTGAAAGTCGGGGTACTAACCTTATGTTGTACTTTTAGAAAAGCAGGCTCTGCTTATGATGTTTCAGGCTGAGGTTGTGCCTTTTGCTATTCCTTTGCTATTGTTGTCTACTGTCTTGGTAGAATTTGAACATTCTGAGCTAAAGCATGCTGATTTTTCCCCTATTGGGTTGTATGAATTTGATCTTTTTGTTGAACAGCTTGTTGTTTTTCCTTTTTTGGTTGTTGTACTTTAGGAACAACTTGTTGCCTTAAATCAATAGCTCTCTTTTTCGATCTTTTGTTGGCTGCAATAGATGTAGCAAACTGGTTCTACCCTTGTGCATGATTAACACCACAAAATTCATTGCCTTGCCAGTTCATCATGGCAACATCAAGGTCATTCTAATAAATTTGATCATCTTGTTGATCGCTGCTCTCCTTTGGTGTTTTCTCATAAGCAACATAACTGCTTTGTACCATAAGTTCCTGATTAACCACCCCATTCAAACAAATAGCCTGATTATGAGGCTGATTACAGGGATAGCACCATATGTAATCTTGTGCCAATTTGTTCTAGACAAGTACAAGCTCTTTAGAAGAGTTGGAAGCATTCTGATTGAAAGGCTGATTAGGCCTAGGATTGAAAAAAAATCACTATCTTTGGTAGTCATCCCAATAAGGCAGTCTATTTGGCTAAAAGGGGGGTTGTTAGGGCCTAAAATTTTGGCCTTGATGGTTTTTAAGGCTTATTAAATTGTTACTAACAGTCTATAATATTTTTTGCATAGCTTCATGATTGTTTATTTGTTATTGTAAATCATTTTCCATCTTCTGTTGAGCCCCCTTAAGCTCTTGTAATTATGAATTAACTAGAACAATGTAGTTTTGAGTAGTTGTTTGGGAATTAAAAGTTGGAACAACATGGAACGAAGCTATAGGAGGTATGTGAATGGGTATTAATGGTTGAATATCTGGGAAAAAAGGCATAGGAGGCCTGGGTGCAATCTTACCAGCTTGTATTAAGTTATTTTTAGCTCTAATAGATATCTCATAGGTTGCTGGTAGAGTTACTCCTCCAATAGATTGGATCAAAAGTGCAATATCATTGTTAACAACTCTAAGATAATACAAAAAAGCATGATCTGGTGTAGGCCTTATTGCACGGCTGGGATTTTGTTCCAAGTTTTTTGGAATCAGAAGTTAAAATCAGCCATCTATTCTTGTGGGGCTCTCTTAATAGTCATCATTTGCTCAACTAGAGATAGATTATCAGATTTGTCAGAAAATTGCTTGCTTAACTTGTCTCCCAAGTCATCCCATGATGCAACATAATTCACCGCTAAGCCTTTGAACCATTGGAGTGCCTTGCCTTTAAATGAAGCTGCTAAAAGCCTCAACGTTATGTTCTCTTCTATGACATAATGAACTCCATAAAGTGAAGTTGTCTCTTATGTGTTCAATTGGCGTAGTCTGATATTCGCTTGTAAAACTAGGCAAACTATTAAGCACAGCTACCGGTATGTCATCATGTTGAGCCAAATTCAATGGGTTTCCCCCATTAAATGGAACAAAAGCATGTGCTTTGGCCATTGGAGCTACTTGTGGGACAAGATGTACTACTAGAAAAATAGGTACAAAACTAGAAGGCCTGGGACTAGGAGGTGTAGAATGAGATCTCGGATTTGATCGCGATCTTGATCTACTCAATCTCCTTCGTGTTGTTCTGCCTCTTCTCTTTGTTGAAGATAGATACAGATATTCAAACGGATCAGCGGTTCCTCTTGTTTGAACGTTTCTCATAAGCTACTTGCACTTGATCTGCTCGAAATTGAGAACGGAGTTGCAAGGTATATGAAACTTTAACCTCTAAAAGGTTGAAGAACTAATGTATATACCAAAACAGCAGCTCAAGACTATTGAATTCTTACTCTGAACTATGATTCAAAGTCCCACTAGCATGCCAAAAACTATTATCAACAGGAGTGCACTTGAATGCGAAAACAGAGATACTTTGCAATCCTGTGTAACATGGGAATACCTTCAGGTTGTGGGTACCCTATATGAAAGTAAACCTCTGGATTCTAGGTTGGCTTCCTATATGATCATCTAATTATGAACTAAAAACTTGCTTGGAAAAGGGAAAAAAGGCTTGAAAACATAAATTGAAATCTAAAACTAGGTGATGCACCTAATTGAATACCTATAGGTTGTGGGTACATGCATTCACGAATGTGACAAAAATTTAAAGGTTTTGATGTCAAACACATTAAATTTGCATCCAAAACATTTTTAAAACAAAACATCTGAATCTAAGAAGGATAATATTTAACATGTAATGACAAAAGAAGGAACACTCTGCAAATGATACTCTAAGATAACCTGTAAAATCTTCGTTTTGATCTGTCTAAACCTTGTGGACAATCCCCGGATGCAAGTAATGAATCATCTAGTTGATCCAATCAGCTGAAGTAGTTGGAGCAACAATTTCTTCAAAATTTAGGACTGTAGTAACTTCTTTACTACTGTTCTCTTTGTTTTCTACAAGCTGCTCGCACAAACCCTTACCTCTAATAAGATTGGTAACCTTTATGTTGACATCATATTCCATGACTTTGGTTATCCATCCTACTCTCTTGTTGTTAATATCTTTACTTAGCAGAAATTGTTTGATTGTTGGGTGAGCTACCAACAAATGTATCTTATTATTGGACAGCATATGTCTAAATTTCATGAGACTCCTAACTACAACAAGCACATGCTTCTCAGCAAATGAATACCTGGTTTCATAATCATATAAAACCTGACTAAAGAAAGCTATAGGCTACTCCATACCTTCA
This sequence comes from Sequoia sempervirens, assembly GCA_007258455.2. Taxonomy (NCBI): domain Eukaryota; kingdom Viridiplantae; phylum Streptophyta; class Pinopsida; order Cupressales; family Cupressaceae; genus Sequoia; species Sequoia sempervirens. The sequence continues at coordinate 8,628 of VDFB02321214.1, forward strand.
TTATTTTGTTGATAGAGCATTGCGGAGATGGTATCCACTCCCCCAAATGCATACAATATGAAATCCTTCTCAAAATTTGGGTTGATAAGAGTAGGGGCTGCTGCAAGTCCCTCTTTAATCTACTCAAAATTGTTCTTTCCTTCTCTCATCCAGCTAAATTGAATGTTTTCCTTCAGCATGGTTGTAAGTGGCTGCAATAAAGCTGCAACGTTAGGAATAAATCTCCTAACAAAGTTAATTCTGCCTAGAAAACTTTGTAAACCTTTCTTGTGAGTAGGGAGCAGTAATGCCAAAATGACTACAATACATTCTAGATCAACAAAAATGCCATCTTTAGAAACAATATAACCCATAAGTTTACCTTCGTGAATAACAAAGATGCTCTTTTTTGGATTCAAGGAAATTCCATACTCTCTACATCTTTTAAAAATATGTTTGAGATGATCAAAATGTTCATCAACATTTCAATGGAAAATAGTGATATAATCTAAATAAACAAGAACAAACTTGTTTATCAAACCTTGGAGAGCCATATCCATTGCTCTCTGAAAGGTTTCTCCCACATTTGACAATCCAAATGGCTTTTTTTCTGTAAGCCATAGTACCCCACTTGGTGGTAAAGGTTGTTTTGTATTGATCCTCCTCCTTAACCAAAATATGGTTATACCCTGAGTAACCATCTAGCAATGAAAATCTTTCTAATCCTAAAACAACCTGCAATATCTACTCCATTGAAGGCAATGGATAGTGATCTTTGAGTGAAGCTCTATTTAAATCATGAAATCCACACACAACCTTATGTCTCTACTTTTCTTCCTAACATGCACCAAGTTGGAAACCTAAGAGGTATGCTTTATTGGAAAGATGATGCTACCTTCAACCAGCTTGTTTAGCTTTGTCTTCATCAAGTGCTCCAACTTAGAATTTAGGGGCCTCTGCTTCTGTCTAACTGGTTTTGTGTTGGGCTCTAACTCAATTGTATGTTGAGCCAATTCGGGGTTAAAACCCTTCAGATCTCCATACTGCCAAGCTAATATGTCACTGAATTCTTGACAAAGCAAGACAAATGCTTGTTGTTCTTCCTTGGTACAGATTTTTCCAAGCTTCAAGAGCTTATCTTTAAATATTTCAATCAATTCAAAATGCTCCTCCTTTATTGTAATGCTAGATTTATCTCTTCTAACCTAATTGTTAGTATTGAAAATTGATTCAACGGTAACCAACCCCTTAGGTAGTTTATTAGACTTCAGCTGCAAGATCTTATTCTCATACTATTGCTCAAGCTTTTGCTAGTTTCCAACAGAAAACTCTGCTTCTTCTATCAAGAAATTGATTATTTGCTTATCATTGTCAAAAATCTGCCAACTGACAGTATTATCAGGTACAAATGGTCTCACTACCACCTTGACATATTGTTGTACCTCGATATTATGAATTTTAGAAGGAATATCAAACTATGAGCCAATAGTAGCCAATCTATCTACCTTTTTATTCATATTTCTAAGAATTGACAGTAGATTAAAAGCACTAAAATCTTTAATTAGGTCCTAGGTTATGTGTTTATATAACTTTAGCAAATCATTCTTGGTCACACTCTGATTTCTTGCCTAATTGCAATCAATTTTGAGTCACTATAAGCCTGCAGACACTTGATACCCATTTTTCTAGCCCATTTCAAGCCATGGACCAGTGCTTCATACTTAGCCACATTGTTCGTGAAGCTGAAAGTGAATTTGAATGTTGAATAATATTATCTCCTTCAGGTGAGACAAGCATCACACCTCCACCAACACCTATCTTACTCCTCAAACCATCAAAAAATAGCTTCCAAAGTTGATTGTCTTGCTAATCAAGCTACACTTCTTCTTTAACCTGGAAGTTTGGAACTATCACATTGATCTCTTGAATCATATAAACACCCAACCCTACCTCATCCATGTGACTGAAAGGATCAGTCTCATGATCTTCAGTTGCCCACTCATCAAGGTTCATGATGGGTATGCATCCAATTAGTGTACCAGAGTCTAAGGTCATGGATTGATCTTCCTGACCATGGAAAACAAGGTTGGCATTTATTGCACTGGGTACATATAGCTCTAAATGGTCCTTAGCTTGGATTTTTGACTTAATGGTCACCTTTGTACCATATATGGTTATAAAAAACATGTGAGACCAGTCAAAAGATAAATATCCCCCTATCTTAGCAATGAAATCTCTAGATAGGTACATGCCAAAGAATGGCGGCAAGTCTATAACATATGTCTTGCAAAACTGAGAAATTGGGCCAGGCGTGTAGGGTAAGAGGTAGATTCTTGATCATTCCTACAAAATGAATGGATGTTCCATCTAGTTGTATGACTCCTTTTGAAAGGGGATCATACACTAGACCTAACTTATCTATTAAACTCTTTGGCATTACATATTTGCTTGCGCTGGAATCAATCATACAATTATGGACTAGGTTGTTACCTATAATCAAAGTGACATAGAAGGGTGGTGGTTTTACCTCCTGAATGGACTGCTCTCTCTTAACCTCTGAAGTGTTGGCTAGAACCCTATGTTGCTCAATGATAGGCTCATCAGAAACGAGATGATTTTCATATGCTTCGACCCACTTTTGAGAGTTTTTCAATTTAGTTTGTGTGCTCCATGGGTCAGGTACGAGTTGATAGCTAGTTTGAGCCTTCTCTTTGGAAATTTTTTTTTTTTTTTGGAGATTTTCCTTGGAGTTATTATTTTTACACTAAAATTGACTTTCAGTTTCACCTTCATGCCTTGGAGAGGCTTTTTGTATAAAGTGATATGACTTAGTCATTTTTCACTAGTTCTTATTTTTTGCCTTTTCCTTCAACAAAGAGACCTCATGTAACTCATTTTTCACATTTTTATGATAATTAGTAGCTTTTACAAGTTAGTTAGTTTGTGATTTGCAGAAGATTCCTTTTAATTTCCAGTATTTTCAAGTTTTTCCTTCAAGATTTCAGCGTCATTATTGTGAGGGATTCAATTGATGGATTATTGTGTTTTTCAGTTTTGAGACCTCTGATTTTTCTGTCTCCTTCATAAATATTTGTATGCAGTTTAGTTTAAGTTCAGTTGTTATACACTATGCATGTAATTGATTAATCAGTTTAGTCGTGAAAACCATGTTTTCCCTTAAAATTGTATTGAATCAAAGCCTCTATTTAAAACATTCAGGTGATTAGGATATCAAATTAGATTGTGCAAATTAAAGTATTGAGTAATCATTTGTGAGTTAATTTTTAATTTAGATTTCCAATTAGGTGCATCACCCAGTTTAGTTTTCAGTTTAAGATTTTAATTTCAAATCTCTTTCCCTTTTCCAAACAAGTACACATAATTAATTTGAAGATCAAATAGGAAGTCGGCCTAGAATTTGGAGGTCTAGTTTCATATAGGGTACCCACAACCTGAAATTAGTCCAATGTTGCATGAGATTGCAAAGTTTTGTAGCTTTGCATGCAGGTGTAAATCTCTGTGACAACAACTCTATACAAGAAAGAATTGAGAAAATGAAGTAGTTGGAAAAAATGCATGATCTACCTATTGAAGTGGAGGTCAATATAAGATGTTTTGATGTCCACTAAAACTTAGCATGAAAATATTGGAGAGATAATGAGAAAATATAAAAGGATGGGAGGTTTGGAGATCAGTAAGTGAAGGGAAGAAGGACCACAAGTTGGGAGGAAGAAGGAAATAAGAAGTTTCAATGGACCTTGCAAGTCTCCAAGGTATGTGAAACTTGACCATAATTTAAGAATGAAAGAATGGGGGGATTCAAAACAAGATGGAAGGTTTGGAAATGGAAATAAAATAGAAGAAGTTTGGTAAAAAACTGTAATTCCAAAAACGGAAAGGGGGAAAGGAGGTGGAGAAGGGCAGAATATGGGAATACAAAAGAAAATGAGAGGTGAGGACTTAAAGTTTAAAGTTTGAGTGCTTGTCAAAATCTTGTAAACTAAGGGAATGAAGAAAACAAGGGGAGGAAGGGGCATAATAGAATTTGTAAAACCTCTATGTGGGACCAGTAATCAAGATTGGATACTTAATGAGTAGAAGATGTTTAGTAGTCCACTAAAATTCCACAACTCTATAGAAACTAAGAAAAATGACTAAAACCTTCCTAAACTTATAACTTTTTGAACTTTTTAAACTTTGTATTACTTATAATTGTTATTAGAAGCATGGAGCATGATGAATAACTATATTAAGAAATTTTGACCAAGTGGGACCCATTTAAAGATTTATTAGATTAGTTATATATGATTGACAAAATGAGGCCTAATACACAAGGGGGATGAGACTCGAGCATTTTTTGCATTTATAGATTGAGTGCCAACATATCCTAAGATTCAATCCTCTCAATCCACTTTCCTATCTAATATACCTCCATTTGCTTTAATCTCCAAGTTTCATGCATTTGAAGGTAATCTCCACCTTCCTTACCTCCACCTCATCCTTTTCTTCCACTTATCATGTGGGAGGCTTGAACAATCATTCAAGATAATACTCACCATTGATCTCAAAAATGAATCCTAACCCTCCATTCTCAAGGTTGGAGGTCTATTTAAGAAATTGTATCCAAAGGAAAAAGAGAACACATCCTCATACAAATAAATGTTACCCAATTTAGAAAATTTATAAAAAAGAGAAACCAACATAATTTCATATCATTGCAACTATACATCACGAAGAAATCACAATAATCGTGAAGGTTTATATTGTGTTATTTTTCTCTAAACTAAGGCGTGTGCTCAATTTTTATTAAGTCTTTTTCTATAATATATTAACTCACCTTGTTTTTTGAATTTAACATCTAGAATTATAAATGACACAAATGAATCCATTATTTTTCACTCTAGAACAACTATAGGGTCACCTTAAATATATAAAGTCACAAATTGGTTCAACCATATTTTTCCAATCAAACACTTGTATTATTAATAATCTAAATATGTGCAACTTCATCAAACCTTGAAAGGGTGTTCTCCTTAGCAAGAGGAACCTTATCTTTTGTTGTTACAACAAACTATTTAATAAGCTTCTTTGGTGAGAATTGGGCATATCTTGGTTGCTCCTAATCATCTATTAATGTAGGTAAATTTTAAAATAACTCTATGTAGACTGAAAATATTTGGGTTATTGGAAAATTCCATATCTAGGTTAGGTATTGTGGTACCTATAGTAAGCTCAAGGGGATGAGAATTGGATCCATAATGATAATGAGTATAATTCACTTTATGATAGATATTAGGACCAATGTCATGGAAAATTATTCCAATTAATATTGAGATTCTCTCTCTATGGCCAAAGACTTCCAAAATGCTATTATAAGAAAAAATAGGCATAAGTAGTGTTTTAGCCACCATTTCACTTTATAAAGGAGGTGTCCTCTAGCCAATTGTTGTAATCCAAATAAATTGGCCCTCCATAAACCCAATTCTCTTTTCTTGTCCAAACATAAAATATGATTGAGATATAAGATGGTAAGATGTCTCTATTTTCACAACCAAGTAAATACTATTAAAAATGAAGGCACTATTATTTAATATTCAAATGAAAATCTATTATTCTTGGAAAATTAATATTTTGACCAGGTTAAAACTAGAAGGGTTAATACCCATTACAATGCAGCCATAGAGGCAAAAGATTGGAGAATTACAGAAAAATGAGACAACCAAAAAAGAAGAGTGAGACTCACCAACAATGAGCTTGGAAGAACAACAAACAAACCATGCTTTTGACCATAAAATTCAAGGTAAACTTTTTTGAGGCTATACATTTAAGAAAATTTAATTCCTAAAAGAAGCTGCAAATCTTGGCTTTAAAAACTACTAAAAATTTTAAATTTTCATTTATTATTCTCTTAGGTCAAGGCATTATAAGTGTGCTCCATTAATAGAAGGAAAATAATAAATGAAATTTCTTTTAATTTTCAAAGAAACCAAACACATGTCATGATATTTTGAAATCAAAAGAACATTAAAGATATAAATAATAAGTTTAGAAAGAGGAACAAACATAGGCACAAGACAAATAAATAAATCTTTAGATGTTTTAAAGTTCCAAGCACAATAGAAGCTAGAACCTTGACCTAAAAATATATTCTCAAGTAATCCCTTAATAAATATGTCTTACAAGCATCTAAATGAGTAGAATATAGAAAAATACCTCTACAATCCTTTCAAATAAAATATCATTTATCAAAAAATTGTGAAAATTAAATTATAACATGAATGCTACAAAAAAGTAGTCATGACTATTACCCTTGAACACTCTATCTATCATGCTTAAAAGCATTTCCCAATACCTTACTTTTTAGGAGCCTTTTCTAGTAAAAAGTGTTTTTTTTTTAAATTATTTTCCAATATATTATATTTATCATAGAAAATATGAAATATTTGCATCCTAGGGAATCTTCTTGCACCATTAGCCTTTAGATAAGATGCATATTTTAACTCCCATGCATAGTTAACATTCTAAAAGGTATAGTTAGAGGCCCATTGGAGTTGAAGTAGGGTACATGGGTGTCAATAAAGTTCTAAAAGAGGGACAAGGACTTGGATCATCCAAGCAATAGTAAGGTGGTATTGAGTGTGGGTGTGGAAGAAGGGGGAGATTGTGGTAGGGTATTAAGTTGAGTCTTATGTGCAGAAAATGTATGTGGACATGTGGGGTAAGAGAGGCAAGAGGTGAAAGGAATAATCAATGGATAACCTCATAGATACCTAAGACAAGGTGCAACATCATCACATTATTGACACAACATGCCACCTCATGATATTTCAGGTTCCTACATCCCTCATCCACCCCCAATCAATAGTCCATGCTCTTGTTCTAAAAGATCTTGCATGCTCTTTTGCTCCCTATCCCATCTCTCGGAGCTCCACTACCACCTACACTACCATCACCTTCCATGCATGGGAAAATTGGATCTATTTCATCTAACTAATCATATTCATACTATAGTTTCTTTGCTTGTATCCTCCCTTCAAATGTGAGTAATTAATTTTATTGCTATGAATGGGTAGGGAGAATGATGTTTGCAATCCTTGAGAAGAGTGTTTAAATGTTATATTTAAGTTTTATGTATGAAAGTCAAAGAATCTTGCATTATATTTCATTCAACTATTATTTATTAATAAAGCATGCATTTAAAGTATTAAAATAAAATTGATAAATAATAAAAAATATTAAAATAAATTTATTAAATTAAAATAAGTATTAAAGATTTATCAAATTATGATACATAAAAATTATAAAAATTATAAAATCATCATTTATATAAAGTAGAGGTTGTTAAAACTAGCAATCGCATCTTGGTGCGCAATGGATACACCGATGGTTTTTTTGTTAATTTAGAATTTGTATGGATAGAGATTAGTATTTGAGATTAAGTAGAGTAGAATGTAATTGTGAAATGCTTTGAACTAAGAAGAAAAGCAATTTGAAATAAATGATGTTTGTTTTGTGTAGGAAGATGGAATAAATTTGCTTATTAATAATGGTATATATTATTATAATGTTTGAAACTGAATATATTAAGTGTACATTCAAAATATTAAATTAATTATTTGCGTGTTTATAATATAATTTATAAACTATGAATATGGGGGTGACCCGTATAACGCAGTGGTTGAAACACTTACTTGGTGACACTGCCACCAAGGTTCAAATCCCTGCTAGGCCCCTACACTCACAGGCTTTGTGCTTTCACTGGGCTGGTGGGCTCACGGATTTGAACAACAATAGTGTTAGGCACCTTAAAAAGTGTCCATTACTAATCAAAAAAATAAAAAAATAAAAAAAATATACACTATGTTCATTTTAGTGAAAATTTAGAAACAATATTTAATTCTTTACTTTATTTCTTTGTATAAAATGCAGTGATTATTTTGATAAGCTAAATTCAATCTATTTAATTTATTTTTTTTAAATATAATTTTTTTATTTGTAAAATATAATAATTTTTTTTAATCTTTATAATATGAATGTGAAGCATATTTTCATCAAGTTTCGTTAGATCTTTTTCAAGAGTCTTGCATCATGCTAATGCATTTTCAATTATCGATGACAAACAAAGTGCAATGATTAATTAGATAAGGTAAATTTAGTGTAGTAATTTTTTTTGTAAAATATAATAATTATGGTTTTTTTTACCATATTTTCTAGTGGAAATGTAGAAAGAAAATTTGATTATTTGCTTTCTTTCGTTGTATAAAGTGTTTTACTTTTTTTTAATATTATTTTTATTTATTTTATATTAGGTTTGAATGCTCGAATATTTTTCAATGGTCAACCATCATTCTACCACATTTCGTTAATCATTAAAGTTAGCCATCATTCTACCACATTCTCAACCGTTGATCATTAAAGTCAACTGGTAATGTTCATATAGGTCTTTGACGTAAAAATAACTCAAACATAGAATCAATTAATCCATACAGAACTTTAGCTCTTTTTGCAAAGAAAAAATAAAAGCATAGAACTGTTGCTCTCACATAGAAAAGAAAAATATGTCATTTTTCTACTATATCTTAAGCACACAAAATAACAACACTACATATAAAAATCATAAATACTTTCAGAAAATAAAAGTCTTCAAACTAGAAAACATGGGCTGCAGAAAAATAATAAATATGATAACAACGGAATTTTAAAAAGGATGGAGGGATAGAAGGACAAGGGAAATTTGTAACAAAAATCTTCATCTACTAAATGAAGCAATAAAACCTTGTTTGCTAGGCTAGAGGATGGACAATATTTTTTCCAGGATTTGGGCCAAGACTGTCACTAACATTTCATGGTTCGTTTGTTCTCCCCTTGAAGCTTTCATGGAGACAAAGATTATTAATGGTATGATAGTCTTTTAAATTCTCTGAAATAAAGACTCTACATTTGTTTTTAAGCTTGTTTGGACTATTTGATTGATAGAATACGTAGGGGTGAAACTGAATCTGAAGGTGATAGGGGCAAATTGGAACATAGTTATTGAAACTTACACTCGACATCTTAAGGTTTCCCTACTACCATTTTAGTGAAGCAAGAAAGAACAAGCAGGTAGATCTATGGCTCAATATTTTGTCTAGTAAGCCAATCAAATTACAGTTAATCTTCAATCCTTAAATTCTACAACATAAAGTTGCAAATTTATGGTGTAATGTTGACAAGGATTTGGAAGATTGGAAGAGCATGTTCAATGGGTACATGGCAATGGTAGATTTCCCATCTATAACAGTGTATCACAAATTCATGGAAATGTCTCCCGAGGCAAAGATAATCCGTACTATATGTGATAATGAAAGATGGTATGAGAGTGTGAAGGATAAAATTTATCATTTTACAAGGAACCAAGTGTTTTTTCTAAATTAGAACTAGCCTAATTACTTTGACAATAGGGGAAGGATTGTTTCCTGAGAGGTTTGAAGACAGAGAGTGTTGATAAATAGTGAAGATAAACAAATACAAAACCAGATTTATAATTGCAAATGAAACACCACACACATATACACACAAAAAAACACATAGATTACATGGTTCATCATAATGGTTCCATACATAGGAAAAGGAGGGAAAACTCTATTTATTAGTTTTGTTCATCTAGTTACATCTATAGTAGCAAGCAAGAAATTATTTTATACATTATCCACATATGCTTTGTATTTGAAAAATCTCCACAAAATGGAATGCCACAAGACCAGCGATGGAGGGAAAGTTGAGGAGTTGAAAAACCTACAATCATTGGACTTCATTAGCCAACACTTTCCCACTTGAATTTCAACCACTACTACAAATAAAATAGCTTGAAGATGTTCCCCCACTTTTCCAGGCTTATTGTCACATCTTGATAATTCCAAGAGAAGCCCTACAAAACTTGAGCTTCTCCCTTGAAACTATCTTTGTCAATGCATTAGCTAGATTCACATTTATATGTATTTTTTCAACTTTCAATTTGTCATCTTCAAGAACACTCTAGATGAAATGATACCTTAGCTCAAGATGCTTTGTTTGACTATGGAGTGTTGCATTCTTGGCCAAATTAATAATATTGTTGCTATCACAAAAGAGAGTAAAAACATGTTTGCATCCCATTTCACCTAACATTGCAACCATATCATTTCCTTAGCACCTTCAGTGAGAGAAATATATTCAAATTTGGTAGTTGAGAGTGCAAGAACTTGTTGCAATCTAAAAACCTAATTGATTGTTGTCCTAGCAAATGTAAAAACATAACCAGTAGTTGATCTTTGTTTGTCCAAATTATCGGCCATATCAGAATCAACAAAACATCGCAACTATGCATCTTTTCCACTAAAGCACAAAACATAATTTGAAGTTCCCTTCAAATACCATAAAATCCACTTAACAGCTTGTCAATGAGTTTTATCCAAATTGCTCATATATCTACTCACTACTCCCTCTACTTGAGTAATGTCGAGTCTAGTGCATACCATTGCATACATGAGGCTCCCAACAGTAGGTTAGTATGGATTTCCTTTCATGTATTCTTGATCTTTTTATATCGTGGGACACATCTCAACGGATAAACAAAAATGATCATCAAGTGGTGTGCTTACAACTTAACACTCTTCAAGTTAAATATGTCCAAGACCTTATCAGTGTATTTTCATGTGACAATCTAGTCACTTTTTCCTATTTATCCCTAATTATTGGCATACCAAGAATCCTCTTTGCTACCCCCAAATCCTTCATTGCAAACTTGTGAGTTAATTTTTATTTCAAATTATTAACAATGCTCATACTAGTGTCAGTTACTAGCATATTGTCAACATATAATAGCAATAAAACAAACTCACCATTGTCCAATACTTTGTAATAGACGCAGAGATCATATTCACACTTAGTAAAGTGTTGCTTAGCCATGAAGGAATCAAACTTGAGATACCACTATCACGAAGCTTGTTTGAGACCATACAAGCTTCTCCTCAATCTATAAAATAAATTATCATACCCTTATTTTTTAAAGCCTTTAGGTTGCTTCATATACAACTCTTCTTGTATGTCACCATGAAGAAACACAATCTTAACATCATTGAGCTGCTCTAATTCAAGGTCATAGTTGTTGGTATGTGGCGACTAATCATGCTATATTGTACACTCTTCATGTATCCTTGTCGGGGTTTAGGGTCAAGTTGGGCCCTAGGCAGAGGTTTGGGGGCAGTAGCCCCCAAGAAAAAAAATTTCTCCTAGTTTTTGCTTCATCACCGACAAATTAAAAATTGACTTTATAAAATGATAATTTTGTAAGCTTCTAAAAATCTTGTAATAAGCGATTGGAATGGGAGTTGTAGTAGGGCATTATTCATGAGATTGTAATAAGTTTTGCACTGGATAATAAAATCATTGGATGGCTATGGTTTTGTGGATGTAGCCCATATGGGGTGAACCATGTTAAATTCATTGTGTTGTCTTATTGCTGCTATAATTATTATGTGTTTTATTTCTCAGTTTTATTGATCAAATCTACATTTAACTATTAGATATCTGCCTTCTAACCCTAACAATAGACAGTTTCCAAGCCCAAGATTTCTCGAATGGTAATTATCTTCACAACCAATAAGTAAATTTCATTAAAATATGCACCTTTCTGCTAGTCATATCCCTTCACCACCAATCTGGCTTGATATCATTTTTTACCACCATCCTCTTCTTTCAACTTATATACCCACTTATTTTTCAATTTTTTTTGGCTGGGTGGAAGAGGAACCAAATCCCAAGTCTAATTTGTCATCAACGAATCCATGTCTTCACTCATGTAGCCTCCATTCATTTTGTGCATTCTTTGCTATTACAAGCTTATTCAAATGTTTCAAGTTCAACTTGATCAAAGATTAATAAATTATGAATAAAATCATCAAATTTTGACAATTCTCTACACTCCCAAGTAGACCTCCTTAATTGAGAGAATTGCGTCTATGAAATATCTTGTGCATCATTATTATTATTTTTATTTGGTTGCAAGGGTGTTTGAATATGTGGTAAAGAAATCACATTAGGTTGTAAATTTTTTGAATGGTTGAGTGGCAAATTTGGTGTCATATCTCTATCTAAAATTGGTCACTCATGTGTATGTTGTGGCATACAAGAAGATAGCTCCTATGAGTGGTGAGCTTGTTGGGAATAAACTTGGTGCTGACAATTTAACACCTCACTCCCACTTGAGATTTATTCTATAGGCACAAACTCCTTTATTGATTTCCCCTGTTCTAGCAAACACGACATTATTTTCTCCTTGATAATTACATCTCAACTATAAGTGACTTGTTTGTTGATGGGATCCCACAACCAATAACCATATGTCACCTCCCTATATCCAATAAAAATACACCTTTTAGACTTCATTTTCAGCTTCATTTTTTTTGGTGGGATGTGAATGAAGGCCTCACAACCGAACACCTGCAAGTGATCATATGAAATTCTCCGTCCCTGTCACTTATGCTCTAAAATCTCAAAATCCAACCTAGAAGATGGACCTTAGTTAATCAAGTATATAGTCATATTAACTACCTCTTCCCAAAACCAAACTTGCATTAGAGAGCATGCTTTGAGCTCTCTCCAAGATTGTTCGATTCAACTTCTCAATTGCACCATTTTTGTGAGGGGTGAAAGAAAGGAGTAATTTTGATGTTTTGTATGCCATTATCTACATAAAATTTATGAAACTCTAAAGATAAAAACTCTCCACCATTATTTGTTTTCAAGCACTTGATCTTATTGGCATTTATTTTCAACTTGATTGCTTTGAAATTTTTAAATTTGCTTAGAAATACTTCAAACTTTCTATTTAGCATATAAACCCAAACCTTGTGAGTGCAATCATCAAGAAAAGTAACAAAGTAATTTGACCCACCAATAGATGTTACTTTCGTAGGACCAAATACATCTAAGTGCACGAGCTCCAATGGCCTTGTCTTCTTGTCATGTCCGATTTTAGAAAAACCAATCTATCTTTATTTTCTATAAATACAATGCTCACACAACTCTAAATCAATAGACTTCAAACCATCATTGAAGCTCCATTTTTGTTTTTTGGTGGGATGTGAATGAAGGCCTCACAACCGAACACCTACAAGTGATCATATGAAATTCTCCTTCCCAGTCACTTATGCTCTAAAATCTCAAAATCCAACCTAGAAGATGGACCTTAGTTAATCAAGTATATAGTCATATTAACTACCTCTTCCCAAAACCAAACTTGCATTAGAGAGCATGCTCTGAACTCTCTCCAAGATTGTTCGATTCAACCTCTCAATTGCACCATTTTCATGAGGGGTGAAAGAAAGGAGTAATTTTGATGTTTTGTATGCCATTATCTACATAAAAGTTATGAAACTCTAAAGATCAAAACTCTCCACCATTATTTGTTTTCAAGCACTTGATCTTATTGGCATTTGATTTTCAACTTGATTGCTTTGAAAATCTTGAATTTGCTTAGAAATACTTCAAAATTTCTATTTAGCATATAAACCCAAACCTTGCGAGTGCAATCATCAAGAAAAGTAACAAAGTAATTTGACCCACCAATAGATGTTACTTCTGTAGGACCGAATACATCTAAGTGCATGAGCTCCAATGTCCTTGTCTTCTTGTCATGTCCGATTTTAGAAAAAACTAATCTATCTTTTTTTCCCTAAATACATTGCTCACACAACTCTAAATCAATAGACTTCAAATTGTCATTGAATGAAGAATTGAAAGAAGTATACATAGAAAAATTGGAAGGATTTCAATAATCAGATAAATCAGATATGGTCTATAGATTGAAGAAGGCATTATATGGATTAAAGCAAGCTCCTAGAGCTTGGTATGCAAGGTTATACAAGTACTTGTTATAGAAAGGATTCAATAAAGGTACCATAAATAGCAATCTTTACTTCAAAGTTGAAAAAGATCAAATCTTGATTGTGGTTGTATATGTCTATGACATAATTTTTGGATGAAATAAAGCTATATGTGTAAGAAATTTGCATAAGAGATACAAAAAGAATTTGAAATGTAAATGTTTGGGGAGATGAATTTCTCCCTTGGGCTACAAATCAATCAAACAGATAAAGGTATTTCCATTTCACAATCAAAGTATGTTAAGGAAATGTTGAAGAAGTTTGGAATGGAAGATTCTAAACCGGTATGCACCCCTATGGTTATTGGTTGCAGGCTAAGCAAGAATGATGGATCTCCTAAGGTTGATCAGAGCAAGTATAGATCAATGATTGGAGGACTACTATATCTAATAGCTACTAGACTAGATATCATGCATGCAGTTGGCCTTGTGGCTAGATTTCAAGAAGATCCTAGAGAGTCACATGTTGTAGCAATGGATATTCAGATACTTGAAGGGAACTTTGGATCATGGCTTAGGGAATCCAAAGGATACTGACTTTACTCTGAGTGCTTACATAAATGAAAATTGGGCTAGTTGTGTAGATGACAGGAAAAGTACAAGTGGTGGTGCATTCTTTCTTAGATGCAGATTGGTGTCATGGCTAAGCAAGAAATAAGATTCAATGTCTTTATCTACTATAGAGGCATAATATATTGTAGTTGCACCTTGTTGCACATAAGTTTTACGAATGAAGAAAACATTAAAGGATATTAGAGTGGTATGTGATGAACCAATTTCTATCTTCTATGATAATACAAGTGCTATCAATATTTCAAAGAATCTAGTAATGCATTCAAGGATAAAACATATCTCAATCCGGTATCACTTTTTGAGAGAGAAGGCTATAGAAAATGAAGTGAACCTTGAATATGTGCCTACAAAGGATTAGGTTGTTGACATATTCGCTAAGGTTTTTCCTAAGGATAATTTTGAGTATTTGCGGGAGAAGTTGGGGGTTATTGCCCCTCCTTCTTTGAACTAGATGCATAAGGAGATGCATCAGTCCAGTGGATCTCAAGATACATTCTTTGGTCTTTATTGATGTTGGTGGCTACTCTCAAGAAGAGTAGGTAGTGGTATTATTTATTTTTGTAGTCAAAATGAGTGAGTTGTCATTGTGTAGTGGTTGTTGATTGATGCAGTTTGGTGTGTGCTCCTAAGGGGGAGTATGTAGAGCAGTAAAGAAAAGGGAGTTGCAAAGCAATGGTAAAAAATATGATTAATGTTAAAGGGAGAATGAATGATGCAAATACTTTTTCTTTTCCATTGATGTCAAGGGGGGAGAGAGTAATGTGAAAAATGTTCAAGAGAGAGAAAGTAATGATTTAATTGTGTAAGAGGGAGAAAGTAAAGAAAATAAATAATGAGTTGGTATGGAGTAGAGTATTGATGATCAGAGTTGTTATGTTGTTGATGGTTTTTCACATCATGTGTTTTCATCAATGACAAAGGGGGGGATTGTTGCAAGTATGAGTGGTTGGTGATGTTATTGATGTCAACAAGATTTGGTGTTGTCATTGGTGTCAACTGTATGAACAAGAGATTGTTGCAAGAGTGTGATTAGTTGGTATTGAGTTGATGTTGTCTTTGATGATGCTTTGATTAGTTGCATTATGTTATCATTAGTACTGGTGTCAACCTCTAGTGTTGCTTTAATAAGATTTTGTCTATGGATGTATGGTTGATTTGATATTTTGTAGTTGGCTTGGTGATGATGAGAAAATGTTAAAGTTGTTGAAGACATGTTTCTAGTGATTGGTTTCCAAGTGCTTTTGAGAAAATTGAATAAAAAGAGGAGACAATGTGTTGTAGTAGTGTTCTATGTTACATAGTAGCATTATGGTTTGGCTCCACATTTCTTCTAGGTTGGAGATCTACTTGTGTGATTTAGATATGTTAATTAGAGGTGTTCAGAGGTGTTTCTTTTAGAACTTGGTGTGCTAGAATGTTGTGCAAAGGAAGGTGTGTTCACCAGTATGTGAACTATATATTGTAGTGGTTTCTAGGAGAAATATTTTTTCTTTGCATTTTTCCTTAGAGTGGTTTCAGGTCTTGCATATTTGTAAGGGTGTTGATAGTGTGTATCTTTCTTCAAATGAAGTTGTTTGTGGCTTGGTGCTTTAGAAGTCAGTTTATTAAGTGTACTGGGTGTGTACATTCTTCAAGTGAAAGTTATTGCCAAGGAACTTGTTAGATTTCAAGGTATTTTTTGAATATTCTAGATTGTGTTAAAATGTTATGTGGTTTCTATGTGTAGTCTTTGGATTTGAGTAAGTGTGTACTTAAGTGTTAAAGGTGTGAACACAAGTTTAATCGACCTTGGATGTTTACACTAATTGTGAAGAAGCTTTGATGTCTATGGAAGTGTGGTGTGGTGTGTGTGAGTGGATTTAGGTCCTAGCTAAGGTGTGTTGTGGTAAGCCTTCATTCCTTTCCACCACGAGAATGTTTTGGTTGTTGACCTAATTTGAATTTGCACGGTTGAGGTGCATACCTGATCTTCGAGAATGTTTTTAAGGTTGAAGATAGTATAAATAAGTGTTGATTTGTTGAGGGATGATAAGATAGATGAGCATGATGTGAATGATGTGAATTGTAGAGTTGTAGGGTACGAATTTGAAAAGTATAATGCAAGAATTCATGTGTTACATTACTGAATGCAATGAGCAGAATGTGTTTACAATTCTTTAGAAAGAATGTGAACATGTTGGTGATGATGTGGTGGATTATTTTATTGATTTGAGATGGATTTTCAATTATGTCTATGTCTAATTCTTAAGATCATCAGGGATGATGATTCACAGGGGGGGACATGTTACACCTCATTGAGTTATTACTTATTTACTTTTACCAATTGGGTGAAAATGCTTTAAATGTATATGTTTGATTCAATTTGATGTTTTATAATGATTTTGACTATTAAATATATGATGCAAATGGTTGTAATTGATTCAAATAACTACTATTGCAATGTACTAAGTTGGATGTAGGGACAAATTCAAGCCTTTGGAAGAGAGGGGAAGTATCACTTAGGAGAAGAACTTGGTTTGGTAACCCTTAATGAGCTCACCTCTAGTTTACTAAAGTCAAGTCAATAGTTTGTGAAATGGTAAGTTATCCTTAGCCTTGTTTGTGTATGATTTTGAAGACGTTATGATCTTGTCTGTGAATTTTTTTGATTATGCGATTGAGTCTCTTGTCTTGTGTAAGTTATTCTTAATGTTTATAATTAATTGATGAGATATATACATAAAATGTATATATATACACTTCGTGTATATATGTCAATCGATGGGATTGTGAATATATGTGTTTAAATGTCAAGGCAATGATATATATAGTACTATATATATGTTAATATGTGCATATGTATTGATGTTAATAGAAATGTACATACAAGTATATATATATATATATATATATATATATATATATATATATATATATATACATATACATATGCATATATTATTATTATGTGGAATATGAAAACATATGTATATATATACATATAGATATCATGTTAGTTATATATATATATATATATATTAATGATTTAAACAGTGTTGAGATGTTTATTTAAAGCACATAATATATAAAGTGCAATATATAACATATAATATATATAGCGTAGGAAATAAAAGAATGGCACACAATATAGAAGCAACACATACATAAAGATCATGGCATAGTGAATTTAAATGTTGAGTAATGTAAACATAGGTAGTGTTATAATAAGGTGCATGGGAATAAAGCAAACCATTATATGAGTATAATATGGAAAGATTTAGTCAATTTTATGAAGTCACGATGAATATCAAATGTATAAAGAAATTTGACTTGGTATTTTCATAACAACAACCATATAAATAGGGAAGTGTGATATATTGTGTGGCGCCAAATTATGAATTGTGCATATGTTTTAGAAGTCTATTCTGCATTATATCTCTAGTGTATGAGGCAAAGTAGAATGTGAGAAATAGTCAAGTGAGAAGCTAGTTGAGAAGAGTTGACCTGTGGAAACATTAACCTTGCATTTCTGAGTAAATCACTCTACTGTCATATGGATATAGAGACTAGCTGTGCATATGCATTTAATCATCATTTTAAATCTGCCACCTTGAATCTTGCTAGCTAAGTCAAATCTTTGAGTGTGAGAATCGGCAAGAATGTGAGTTTGTTTGTAGCCTTGGAGTGCTCAAGTTTTTGTATAAATAGGGGAGCATTCTCCATCTTATGGGATGCATAATTGCATTCTTGTTTTCTAGTTTTTCTAAGAGTTACTCTGCTACATTTCCGATTTGAGAGTTTGTGAGAATTTGGAGAGTGATTTTAGAGAGGATAGAGTGAGTTTCATTGTGAGAGTTTGTCAAGGGAAGCTAGAAGTTAGTGGAAAGCTGATTTTAGGAGTTGCAAGTTGATTTTGGTGAATGTTGTGCTAGGAATCCAAATTTATCAATTGGATCTTTCTAATTATAGGCATGCTAGTTTTCTACTCCTTTTTATAGTTGAAGTTGAAAGGATTGCATGATTTTATATGTTTTGTTTGAATTGGGTGGAAAGAGGAAATTTAGATGCTTTATTATAAATGTGTTTATATTCTTCTTAAGTTTGAAAGATGTTGGTTGTTTATAAATCCCATAAATGGGTTATATTAGCATATTATATATGTAGGAATGAGTGTTTAAGTGTTTACTATAAGCTATACTAAGTTAAAGCTTATATAGTTATAGTTTGAATTCTCAAGGAGTTTGTGAAGTTTGGATTATGAATTAGTTTGAATTACTTTAGTTGAAATGTCTTAGTAAAAGAATATAGGTTATTTATGGTGTTAGGATAATCCAATGAAGGGGATACCCTATGCATAAAATATGTGTGGTCATAACAAATCGATTTAGGAAGGTGTGTGAATAGGATAACTCTTGCTTGAAGTAACTAAGTGATGAATTATTTGGCCAAAGTAGTGTAAGTTGCCACTATTTACACTATCAATTCACTATGATCCAGTTATGCATGCTAGTCTGAGATTGTCATACACATAGGTTGTAGCCACTGTATGGGAAAGTTCTATGTATGTAGGACACACCACCAAGTTCAGGAAGGCTAGTATTATGAGGTTACCAAACTAATCTCTTCATCAAAGGGTAGGGCCAATTTACCAATTAGGTAGATGTGTGGGGGACCGCAGTAAGTCCATGGTTGGTGAAAAAAGCTCTTGAGTGATGCTTCTCCTCATCAATTAGTGGCCAAGATTTGAAGGGGGACTACCTAGACCATATGTATTTATATTTCTAGTAAAGCTCAAAGGAGCTAAATATGTATTCTTGTATCCATTTATATGGAATATTTTAAACATGAAAAGTTAAACTTGAGATTATTTAATATGAAATCAATATTTTGGAAATATGGTGATATTACAATGTAATGCAATGGAAAGTTTAGAATAGTGTTTATTTCAAATGTACATGTTATCTTTGTTTTGAAAAGAAAATTTTTATTGCTCATTAGATTTGATGCATAAACTATTCACTTGTGGGTAAAACATAGAAATGTTTTTGAGTAGAACAATGGGCATGTTACACGTGGTCTCAAAGCTACCAGGTTTAACTCTAGAACCTATGTGCTCGCTATGTTTTCCCCCCAACATTATACAAGTCTAATGTTTTGAATTCTTGTACCAAGATGGTGCATCTCAAGATGAATCCCACACAGTTATGTATCTGAGAGTGAATCTAAGGGATACTCTCCTCTTGACTATTTGAATAGTCATTCAATGTAAAAACAAGGATATTGAAATACTTTTGAATAAATGAAAAACATGTTCTTATCAAAACTTGTGTATAAGTTTTTCAATGAATTTCTTATGTGTGAAATTATACTCTTTTAGAAGGTTAACAAAATAATAAGTAAAACTTTCTTATATCTAATTCCATGAAACCTCGAGGTGTATTTTGACTTTGGAAAATGGTTAGAACACAAACTAACCTTGAGGTAAATCAAGAAGTAGGTCAAGGTGTTGAGAATGTCAAAGCCAAGTTGGATCGCATTCTAGCAATAATGGATGAAACCAGGGAACAAATAGGAAACATCGAATAGGAGGTAAGGGGAAAAGAAAGAGAGGAACAAGTACCAAATAATGAAGAGGAAGTTCCTAACAATGAAGAAAAAGGATAGAATTCTCGTGATCACACCCATACTAGTGAACATGAGAATGATAAATCACAATCTCAGTCTAAGTCAGAAAGTAGTAAGAGAAAATACGTGGCAACTGAATTATCTAGGGATATAAGAAATATTACCCCTCCTAAATTTGAAGGAAGTACTAGTGTAGATGAGGCTAAGGCTTGGTTGATACAAATGGAAAAGTACTTTGAGATCGAGAACTATTCAAAGGTCACAAAAGCCATTTGGAGAGCCTTCTAATTGGTGGATGAACAAGAAGATGGAACTTGGTCTCAGTTCCTTAAGGCTGACTTGGAGTGAGTTTGTTGAGATTTTTTAGAAAAGGTGGTTGCCCCAACTTTTCTATGACCGAAAGCTCACTGATTTCCAAAATCTAAAGCAAGGAGACTTGTCAATGAATGAGTACTGGGAGAAATTCACTCATCTCTCGAGGTACATACCTATGTACCAAGAAGATGAGTGATTCCAAATCAAGAAGTTCATAATGGGTCTGAATAACCAAATAGGTCGTGAGGTAGATGTGCATGTTCTAGTAGCCATGGACTTAGTAAATGAGAAGGCAATTAAGCAAGAGCAAAAACTTAAAGCGATCTCGATCTATCGAGAGAGGAATAAAAATAAGTTTGATAGGCCTCCAATTAATCAAACTCAAAGAATTCTAGTGGAGGGAAAGATTCTCAAAGGCAAGGGGACAAAGGACCTCGTAACAATTGGAATGAACCAAGAAGGGATCATAGGGGAAATAACTTCAACAACAATAACAACTACAACAATGTTAGAGGGAATGCTAGTAATATTGAAAGGTGTGCAAGAAAGAAGGGACCAGTGAAAGGATACTTCACATGTGGTGGGGATCATTTTTCCATCCATTGTTCCAACAAACCATCAGGATCACAACCTCAAGGAAATCCTCTTCCTCCATGATGAGTTGTATTCCAACAAAAGATCCATGCAACTTTGAACAATCGACAAGATGAGTACCAGATCACCCTGATAGAAACTTCGAGTACTTTTTTTGGTATACCTATTTCCATTCTTATTGATAATGGAGCCATGAAAAATTTTGGTTTCACCTAAAGTAGCTAATCAAATTTCTAGAAGGCTAGTTTTATGGAAAATTCTTAGGTTGTTGAGTATGCAAACCAAACAAGAGTTGATGTGAGACAATTTCTCTTTGAAGCAAGGGTAGAACTTCCAAGTTTCTCTATGGAGGTAGATTTGTACGTAGCCCCCTTAGGTTCTTATGATGTCATCTTAGGGATGAATTGGCTTTGGAAGCATAGGGCTAAAGTGGATTGTCATGCTAAAACTATAGAATGCTTAGACGACCTTGGTAATCAAGTGTAATTGCAAGGAACACCTAGGGAAATGAAATTATGACAAATATTAGCTATGCAAATGCATAGGGTAAAAAAGAAAGGATGTCAACTCTTTGTCGTTAAAATGGAAAAAACTTGAGGAATGCAAGGAATTCATTTCTCAAGATGACGTTTATTATGGACCATGAGACCCCTAGATGTTGAGGAAGGAGAAGTGGTGGAATATAGAGAAATGGATATGGAAGAATATCCTATCCTTCAAAAATTTGTAGATGTCTTTCTAAAAGAGCTACATGGAATGCCTCCCAAGAGAGTGTTTGATTTCTCTATCGACCTAGTGGCAGGGACAAAAATTATATCCAAAGTACCTTATAGGATGACCACAACGAAACTAATGGAACTTAAAGCACAGTTGGAGTTGTTGTCTAAGGGACTAATAAAACCCATTTTTTTTCCTTGGGGGGTGCTAGTGATCTTTGTAAAGAAGAAATATGGTACACTGTACTTGTGTATTGATTATTGGATGCTTAAAAAAGCTATGATAAAGAATAAGTACCTATTTCCATGCATCGATGATCTTTTTGATCAAATATGAGGAGTGATAGTGTTTTCAAAGATTGATATGTAAGCAAGTTACCATCAACTAAGGATCAAAGATGAATATAGTTTCAAAACTACTTTTAGGACTAGATACGATTATTAAGAGTTCACAGTCCTACCTTTTGGACTTATGAATGTGCCTGCAACATTCATGAACTTGATGAATAGAGTATTTAGGGACTGCTTAGATAGGTTTGTATTGGTTTTCCTAGATGAAATTTTAATCTATTCCAAGAATGAAGAAGGGCATTGTAGACATTTAGAGATTGTTCTCCAATGGTTAAGAGAGAATAAGCTATATGAAAAAATCTCTAAGTGAACCTTCTTTCAGAACGTACAGTACTTGGTTCACATAATTATAGCTGAACAGTGGATCCAACTAAAATAAAAGTGGTACTTAAGTGGCCAATGCCAAAGAATGTACTTGAGGTTAGAATTTTTATAGGTTTGGCAGGTTACTATTAGAAGTTTGTTGCAAACTTTTCCAAGATAGATTTTCCTATTACTTCACTATAGAGGAAAGGGAAGAAGTTTGAGTGGTCTGAGAAATGTCAAGAATCATTTTAACTACTCAAGAAGAAGTTGAATACCACACCAATTTTGAAGTTACCTAATCCAAATGGTGATTTTGTTGTCATCACAGATGCATCGGGTGAAGGTTTAGGTGGAGTCTTAATGGAGGATGGGTGAGTCATAGCTTATGAATCAAGGCAGTTAAAGCCATATGAGAAAAATTATGCATCACATGATTTGGAGTTAGCAACAGTAGTCCACGCATTGCAAATGTGGAGACACTATCTTATGGGAAAACCTTTTGAAATAAAGACTAATCATCATGGTCTAGAGTATTTGTTTACCCAACCCAGCCTAAATGCATGAAAAAGGAGATGGTTGGAGCTGATATTTGATTATGACTTCAAAATTAACTACATCAAGAGAAAAAAGAACCGGGTTGTTGATGCCCTAAGTCATAGGAGGCATATCGCCTCAATGGTATCAATTCAAATCAACTTCAAGGGACAAGTGTTGCAGAAATACAAGGGTGATGAATACTATGAGCAAGTCAAGAAATCGCTCTTGGATAATCCACAATATGCAAGGTATGAAGGATTTCACTTTGAACCTAGTGGATTATTAAGGTTTAAAGGAAGAATATATGTGCCTAAATATGATGAATTATGGAACATAGTGTGGAAAGAAGTTCGCAATGCACCATACTTTGGACATCCTAGTGTGACCAAGATGTTGGCTGATGTGAAGCCATTATATTTCTAGAAGGGAATGAAAGGGGATGCTACTAGTTTTTTAGAAAAATTCTTAGAGTGTCAAAGGGTGAAGGAAAAACATCATCACCCAGCAGGACTTTTGCATCCTCACAATGTTCCTGAGAGTAAGTGGCAAGTCATTAGTGTGGACTTTGTGCAAGGTCTACCTATGTCTAGGAACAAGCATAATGCCATTCTTATGGTAGTTGATAAGCTTACCAAGGTAGCACATTTTATTCTTGGGAATCTAATCGATGGAGCTCTTGTCATAGTGTGGAAATTTATTCAAGAGGTGTTTAGGTTGCATGGGATTCCTAAGAATATTTTCTCAAATAGGGATGCTTGTGTGACATCTAGGTTTTGGCAAACCTTGTTTTCTTCACTTAGTACCCAGTTGAACATAAGTTTAGCGTATTGTCTAAAAAATGGATGGTCAAACTAAAAGGGTTAACCAGGTACTTGAAGGATTTACTAATGATGTATTGCATGGATCAACAATACAAGTGGTCCAATATTACCTACCATTGGTTGAGTTTGCATATAACAATTATTATCATTTTGTAATCAAGATGACTCCATTCGAAGCATTATATGGCCAAAAATTTCAAACTCCTATAAGTTGGGATAAGCTAGAAGATATGATAAGCCTAGGGCCAAAGATGTTATTGAAAATGAAGGAGAAAGTTGGAATTTTTTTTTGATCGATAATAATTATATTTTATTAATATTTAAAAGAAATTACATATCAGCCTGCCAGCTTCTTAAAACATTCTTTGACTTTATGAAAAAAATACCCCCCAAAAAAGTATCATTTTTCCCTCTAATTTTACAAACATTCATCCCAACTTTTATGCGGCAAACAAAAAGAATAGTCCGGCCATTTTCTGGGCTACAACAATTACCAATTTAAACTAATTCAGCCCAAGAGATTCAACACTTCAATTTTTGACAACAAAAAGCAACAAACCAAAAAACCATTATGGAATTCATCGTTGTCTGAGCTTCGCCATTAACTAGTTGTCGCTTAAACCCATCCATCTACTACAGTTGTTGTCGAAACTTTACCACCTCAACAAAAAAAATTCACCTAGCTTCTATCACTTTGAGCTTCAATTGCTTAGCCTCCCCCAATGCCTTCCCCCTCACCTAGCCTTGTGTTTCTTACGGGGAATGTGTTGGGTACCACTCGATTCTCCTTCTTCAGCTTGCAACTCCTGGTGACAAAGCACCAACTTTAAGTTATCCCAGGCTATCAAAATTTTCATCTTGTAAGCCTCTCTATTCGTCCTTCTATGCCACCTCACAAAAGGAACCAACCCCTCCTCTGTAGCTTCATCCATTTCATCAATTCCTTCAAAAATGTCATATCCAACCCCTGGCATAGCCCATTCTAGCATCAACTCCATTCCTTGAAGCAAGTCCTTTGCAAACAAAGAGAACATCACCCACTTCATAGTCTCTACATCTTCTTTAAACTTCATTCCCCATGCGAATAACATTGATGCAATATCAATGTTCAGTCTTCCTCTATGCCTCACCCCCATAAAATGTGGCCCCAGCGTCTCTAAAAATGCTTCCACCACCTCATCATGCAAACAACATAGCAACATTTTCAGTCTAAAGGCAGTGACTGGCCCAAAAAATCATTTTTGTTGCCTCTTAGTTGTAAAGCTCTACATTGCCTCCATCCTAACAACAAACAACTCCCTACCCTGACATCATCCACCAAATTTACCTCTGCGTTTTGTTCGAACCACCCTTATTTAAAGCCAAAATGTTATAAAAATTTAATGTACTCTACAAGCATCATCCTTTACGCCTCATGCAAAAAATTCTTTTTTCCAAATTTAATGCACTCTGCAAGCATCATCCTTTACGTCTCATGCAAAAAACTCTTTTGCCGCCAAAAAAACCCACCACCTATACTTCGCACCCACCAACTTCATTTCCAAGAAACGATGAGCTCATTTATGTCCTTTCAACATGACCTCTAACTGATAGTGCCCTCCCTCATAGCACACCAAATCTTCCCAATTGGATATCAATCCTAAGCAATCAGACCATTAGTCCTTGCTACAAAACACCTATCCGCCCCACCCAACGAAAGGCTCACCTATCCCATCACTTAGGACGCCTAAACCAAACTTGCACTCAAATCCCAATGATTTCAAAAGCCACCACCCTAGGCCAAATCCATATGGCAAATATCTCTCAAATCTTCCACACGAAATTCACCTATCTGTTGAAAGGACACAACCCAATTCGATAACCAATCTGCTTCAATATTACTTTCCCGTCTGATGTGGCTAACCTGAAATTCCTCAAAGCCAATCAACTCTGCCATGGTTGCTTTTATAAACACTTGAAGGTGCCATGCCTTCGATTCACTATTAATAATTTCTTGTGTTATCACCATCAAGTCACCTTCAAGATGTAATTTCCTCACACCAAAAGCATGAGCCATATTTACAACCAATAACGATGCCTTGGCTTCTACGACATTGTTCGTACCATCCTCTATATTTTTTGCTCCTAAAGCGATGGCATTACCCATGCAATCCTTCACAATCACACCACCACCAGAAGGTCCTAGATTACCTTTGGTCACTCCATCAAAGTTCACTTTATGCCACCCTACCTTGGGTTTTTCCAAACAAACTCACTGTTATTATCATGAATTCCACCAACGCTATTTCTTGCTTGAATGGGGAAAATTTCCTAGCCAAGCACTATGAATCCTTCTATCTTCTAAAGAATAAGAAAAATTTGATAAATGCAATTGTGAAGCGGCCGCACCCAATACTTCTTCAATTGAATGATTAATTATGTTGACAATTTTCACTAGAGGTTCTTTTTGATCCATAAAAATCCTACGGTTCCTCTCTTTCCACACTTCCCATATTAGTATTGAGGGACTAACAGTCCACACACTTGAAAGAAGAGAAGTCCTCTTCTGCAGAGAGGGCCAACCTTCAAAAACTTCTTTCAAAGTCCTTTGTAAAGGACCTTGCCACCCTAAATTCAACCTTAAATTCTCCCAACACTTCACTGTAAAATCACATTGAAGAAGCATATGATCAACAAATTCCTCTAAACCATCACACAAAACACACTTCATAGGGCCAGCAAACGCAAGCCTCTTCCTCCTTTCACTCGATAAGATCTGACCCTTCACAGCTAGCCAAGCAAAAGCACCAGCCTTTTGAAAACATTCTTTTCCCCAACAAAGATGCTTAGCCCAAAAGGACTCACCAACCTCCAAGTCCAACAATTGGTAACCTAATTTAACTGAATATGCCCCATTCACAGAACCACACCAAATCACACTATCCTCCTCTTGAGAGAGAAAAATTTTCCTTGATTTAAAGATTTCTTGCACTTTTGCATTTGCTAATTAGATAACCCTCCAGTAGGTAGATCTTTCCAAGCCCATTCAAGACCAAAAGGACTTGGATTTTGAACAAGATAATCTCTAACATTTTCACCCCAATGCTAAATGAAAAAAAGACACAAATCTTGGGTCCCCTCCACCTCTCTCAAAGAAGGTAAACCATTCCAAGAGTCATCCCAAAACTTAGTTTTTCTCCATACCCAATTTTCCAAGATAAATGATTCAGAATAACTGGCCTACATGACACAATGAAATTCCAGATTGTCAACCCTTTAGGAGGGTCCCAAATTATGAAAATCTTGTGATCCTCAACAAAATCTAGATATTTAGCTTTTAAAATCCTAACCCAAAGAAAATTAGGATTTGCATAGATACACTAGACTAACTTAGCACTAATAGCTTCATTCATGAGCTGCCAATTTCTCAAACCAGCCCCACCTTTCTCTTTGGCTTTGCAAATTTTATCCCAAGCCAGCTGAGGGATTTTATCTTGATCAGTTGGCCTATTCCAAAAGAATTTTCTCATCCGGTGACCAATCAACTGAATTACCTTTTTAGGAATCTTCAAACACATCATTGAGAAGACTGGCATTGCCGAAATCACTGTCTTTAACATTAGAATTCTGCATGCAGCAGTAAGCCACCTACTCTTCCAGCCATCCATTCTACTAAGACAACCATCCACTAGCTCTTTCCAAATACTTGATTTACTTGCACCCCAAAAAAGTGGAATACCCAAATATTTTCTAGGTAGGGATCTTGATCTCATACCCATAATTCTACAAATTTCCATTTGTTTAGCTAAGGGAGTGTTGAAGAAAAAAACTTCAAATTTCCTCCAATTTATACATTGCCCCGAAGTTTTACCATACTCATCAAGTGTTGCTTTCATGATGCGTTCCTCCCTTAGGGAAGCTTCTCCCATCAAAAAGTATCATCAACAAATTGTAAATGTGACACAGGGTCTAACCCCTTCGCAATTTTAATGCCCTTCCATCTTCCAGAATCATGCTTTTTAGCAATCAACCTACCCATAGTTTCTGCTAAAATAATAAAGAGAAAAGGAGATATTGGATCTCCCTGCCTAATACCTTTACTAGTTTCAAAGAAACCTTGAGGGATTCCATTCACTAATACAGAAAAGTGTGGAGTGCTTATACAACTCTGAACCTAGGAGATTCATTCCTCACAAAAGCCAAACTTCCTCAGAACTTTTAGGAGGAAATACCTATTTCCTTCATCATACGCCTGTTTAATATCCAAATTCACCATCATCTTCTCTAATTTTTCCATTCTCACAGAATGAATAGATTCATGGGCTACAATTACACCTTCAAAGATGGATCTATTCAGTGCAAATCCACTCTGCTCCATTGAAATGACCAAATCCAAAACCTTTTTCAATCTATTAGCCATCACTTTGGAAATGATTTTGTAAATTTTATTACATAACAAGATGGGTCGGAAGTCTTCAAAAGTATTAATCACCAATCTTTTTGGAACTAAGGCTATAAAGGTGTTGTTAAAGTCCTTAAGCATAAAACCTCCACTTCTTGATTCCTCCACCACTTCCAACAAATCCTGCACAAAAAGGTCCCAAAAACATTGAAAGAAAGATGTCGGGAAGCCATCAAGTCCATGGACCTTATCTCCACCCAGATTGAACAAAGCTTGTTTGACTTATTTTAAAGTGACTTTTTCCATCAACATTGTGTTTTGAGCATCTGAAACAGATCTTAGCACCACCTCCAATACTGTGCAATTAGTCCCCTCTACTTCCACACTCTCCCTGAAGAGATTAGAGTAAAACCTTATTGCTTCTCTATTAATCTGCTCTGGGTCAGAAAGTAAATTTCCCTATTGATCTTTAATAGAGAAAATCTTATTTTTTGACCTGCGAACCTTAACCAAATTATGAAAAAACTTTGTATTCCTGTTACCCTCCTTTAGCCAACACTCACGAGATTTTTGCTGCTAGAACACCTCCTCTCTTGCCAAAATTTTAGAATATTCTTTATTCAATCTTTTTTCAGCATAAAATCCTCTTCCACCATTCCCGGCCTTATTACATTGGAGTGCAAATCCTTCAGCTCTTCCTCAAGCTTGAATTTCTCAGGAAAGATATTTTTGAAAGACTCTCTATTCCATCTTTTTATTTGCTCTTTTAGGAACTGGAGATTCTTAAAGAATATGAAATCTTTGTTCCCTGAATGCATTGGAGCTTCATTCCACCATTTGGCAATTAACTCCTTAAAATCATCTGCTTGCAGCAACATTTTCTCAAATTTAAAAGGACATCTCTTTGGAGTTTCCTCCTCTTGAATCATTAAACTTACTGGGTAATGATTTGACCCAGTTATTGGGAAAATATTAGCAACACACATCCATTGATGTCTTGCCCAGTCTCCAACAATAAAGAAATGATCTAATTTCTCATCAATGTTTAGAAATCCCCCTCTCTGGTTTGTCCAAGTAAAGTCCCCATTTCTAAAGGGGAGTTCAATGAGGCCATTATTCACCACAAAATCACTAAAAGCTTGTTGGCTAAGTTGACTCGCCCTATAAACTCCACCCATTTTATCTGTTGGCTTTAAAATTGCATTAAAATCACCAGAAAGAAGAAACATCTTCCCCACTTCTAAGCTTAAAATGTTGGAGGTTTCATGCCAAAGCAACCTTTTCTGAATTGTTTCCACTGGCCCATATATGTTTAAAACAAAAAAACTAATACCTAGTTGTTTAGACACCACATTTAGCCACTGCCAATTTCTCTCCTTGTGCAACACTTGAACATCCACTAAAGCATCATTCCAAAGAACTCCCAAACCCCCTGAAGCACCTAAAGCACCAATGAGAGAAAAATTCCACCTACTGAAGCACTTTGAGAAAAATTCAAAGCCTTGTTCCTTAAGTTTAGTTTCTTGGAGCAGAACCAAAGCTGATCTCGTTTGATCAAAGCATCTTTTGATCAAACGAATTTTGTCAAGGGCATTGCAGCCCCTGAAATTCCACAATATGATTTTCATGGCTGTCGGGAAAAGGCATAGCCTTTTCCCGATCTCAATTTGCTTTGACCAACAACATTTCCAGCTATTTCCAACTTCATCCTGTTATTTTTTGGACCTTTCATTCTTTTCACCAATCTTTTCCTTCTTTATTTGAGCTGAAGATTGCTCTAAATTTCTTTGTTCCACTATACCAATATTAGCGTGCATACCCAAGAGGTCTTCCTCTCTAGTTTCCTCATTTGAACCCAAATCTGAATCTGAATCTACCATCATTCCACGACTATCTTTTATCCCTTCAAAAGCACTCTCCAAATTCCTAATGGGGGATGTTGGAATGTCTTTAAAAACTACCTCAGTTTCTTCCTCACATAAAGTATTTAATCTTGATAGCTTTTCCTACATGTGACCATGAGAAGAATCCAATGAATCTACATCCTTTGGATTTTTTTCTCAGCCATGGGATGGCCTGACACTGTCCATCTGGCTTGAGGAGCGTAATGGATCATGTGAAAACACAACAGGGGTTGGGCCTACAGACTTTGACTGAAAAATCAAGTCAGCTAAAGGATCTTCATCCTTCTGAAGGGAGTCATTTTTTCCAAGATCTCCTAAATTTTCAATCTTTGAATACACAATGGCCTCCGCATGAAGATCATTAGGAATCTCCACCTCCTCATGATTCAGGTTATTTGCTAAATGACCTTCCCCAATATGTTGCAACACAACATTCATCCATTCCTGATTTACATTCCCAAATTCATTCTCGCAAAGGAAGTCTATTTCGTCTTTTTGACTTCCTTCCCAAACAAGGTTCTCTTTATTTTGATTCATGATTGTCTCTTTCACCGGTCTGAATATAAACCCCCACTCCTGAGAGTTCCAACTCTCCTCCCAACCACCCATTTCAGTCAAAGCCACTAAATTTTCTTCAAGGGATTTTTTTTCTAGATTCTTTCCCTTTTCCACCAGCTGACTAGCATTGAAACCCATTTCTTTCTCACAACAAAGATCATTCTCCAACCCATCCATCTCAAAATCAATCTTTTGATGCCAGATACCTGCACCAGTATGGATTTCTATCATTTATGGCAAAGGATGAGCAACCGGCTGCATAATACAAATCCTTGGAAACATGCTAAAATATGACTTTGTCAAAACTACTTTCGCTTTAACAAAAAAACCCAGTTTGTTTCCAATGATTTTAAGAGTTTCTTGATCCCAATATTCATGAGGACGATTTTTTAGATTTATCCATAAGGGGACATCCTCTACCTTTTCAGTATTGGGATCAAAATTTCGAGTCCAATCAAGAATGGAAAACCCCTTACCATCCATAAAAAATGGACCATAATTCAGAGTCCATTATTTATCTTGAGTTGTTTGATAGATCACTAAGAAGAACCTATTCTCTAGGGTTTTTAGCTCACAACCATTCCCCCAATTCTTATCACACCACAACCAAACTTTTAAGAATGAGGGCCATTTCCCACCCCATTTCATTATTAAAGCTCTTGCCTTTAAAAGATTCACAGAGTCATTCCATTCTCTGTTATCCAAAGGAAGAGACGTCATGAGTGAATGGGAAATGATAGGGTATATTTTGCTTGGACCAGCTTGTTCATTCTGGTTCTTGGACCCCAAAGCTTCCCTTCTAGCTACTTGAAATCCACTTTTCCATTGGAATACACCGATTTGAAACTTGCCCTGTTTTGCAAAGCCTAAATTTTTTGACGACCCTCCTTTCCTAACTCTACAGTTTTAATAGTAACCAGAGCCTGCCATGCCTGAGAGTAGTTGTTCCTCCTTTTCTTCTATACATTTTTCCCTCTCCTTTTGTTGAAGGTCCACCTTTGTTGATGCCTTCCATCATACTATAAGCCCTAATGCTTGTGAAACTCCTGCCTAGCTCTCCACTCCATCATTTCCATTCCAAGTAGGAGCAAGTTGGAATTATTAAGCAAAGATTAGCATAATTTAATGATAGGCAAAAAAATTATGCAGATTCCAAGTGGGTACCCAAAAATTTCTCAATAGGAGAAAAGGTTTTGTTAAGGGTCAAGCCTCATAAGATTTCTATTAGGTTTGGAAATTCATCTAAACAAGCTTTGTGCTACGTAGGTCCTTTTGAGGTTCTTTAAGTGATCAACCCTGTTGTGTACCGAATTGCTTTGCCACCAGCTCTTGCCCAAATGCACAATGTCTTTCATGTCTCTTACCTTAAGAAGTATATACCAGGTGATAACCATGTCATTGATTGAAATGATTTATAGGTACAAGACCCAGGAGTGGTAACAATTGAGTCTCTCAAAGTGCTCGGAACACGTAAGCTTCTCTTGCATAACAAAGAGGCTCCATGATGCAAGTTCCAATGCAATCAATATGCAAAAGATTCTGCCACTTGGGAAGACTATGCTAAAATCAAACAAAAGTTTCCTCATGTCTTGCATGCTTTTGAGAATTCCTAAAAACAATATTTTTTTTTGTTATGTATTATTGATTATATCTATGTTTGATACTTAAGATCATCGGGGACAATGATTCACAAGGGGGGGATATGTTACACCTCGTTGTGTTATTACTTATTTACTTTTACCAGTTGGGTGAAAATGATTTCAATGTATATGTTTATGCTTTATGTAACTTGGAAATATAATAAATGAATGTTTGATTCAATTTGATGTTTTATAATGATTTTGACTATGAAATATATGATGCAAATGGTTGTAATTGATTCATCCAACTACTGTTGCAATGTACTAAGTTGGATGCAAGGACATATTCAAGCCTCTAGAAGAGAGGGGAAGTATCACTCAAGGGAAGAACTTGGTCTAGTAACCCTTAATGAGCCTAACTGAGCTTTCACACACTCACCTCTAGTTTAGTGAAGTAGAGTCAATAGTTTGGGAAATGGTAAGTTATCCTTAGCCTTATTTGTGTATGATTTAAAATATGTTATGATCTTTTATGTGAATGTTTTTATTATGTGATCGAGTCTCTTGTCTTATGTAAGTTCTTAATGTGTTTATATTTAATTGATGAGATATATACATAATATATATATGTATGTATGTACATGTCTATGATAAACTCATACACATGAGTATACGTAGATAGATGTATTTATGCATTCTCATGGATGGATTACCCATATGCATGGGAATATTGATTAGATGAAGGTGACACACACACACATATATACATACATACACTTCGTGTATATATGTTGATCGATGAGATTGTGAATATATGTGTTTAAATGTCAAGTTATACATATAGTATATGTATGTATATTAATATGTGTGTATGTATTGACATTAATGGAAACGTACTTATGGGTATATTAGTATATATATATATAGTATATATATGCATGTATTATTATTATGCAAAATATGAAAACATGTGTATATGTATTCAAATATCGAGTAATGCATTTATAAACTTATAAATTGAAATATATACATATATATACATATACATATCATGTTATATATATATATATATATGTATATATATTAATGATTTAAATAGCGCTCAAATGTTTATTTAAATCACATAGTATATAAAGTGTAACATATAACATGTAATATATTTAGCGTAGGAAATAAAAGAACATCACACAATATACAAGCAACACATACATAAAGATCATGGCATAATGAATTTAAATGTTGATTAATGTAAACATAGGAAGTGCTATAGTAAGACATGTGGGAATAAAGAAAACCAATGTATGAGTATAATCTGGAAATACTTAGTCAATTTTATGAAGGCAAAGTGAATATCAAACGTATAAAGAACTTTGACCTGATCTTTTCCAAACAAAAACCATATAAATAGGGGTGCGTGATATATTGTGTGGCACCAAATTACAAAATATGCATACCTTTTAGAAGTATATTCTGCATCATATCTCCAACGTATGAGGCAAATTAGAATGTGAGAAATAATCAAGTGAGAAGTTGGTTGAGAAGAGTCGTCGCGTGGAAACATTAACCTTGCATTTCTAAGTAAACTTTGTTGTCATATGGATATAGTGACTAGCTGAGCATATGCATTTAGTCATCATTTTAAATCCGACACCTTGAATTTTTTGTTGATTTGAACCTTTGAGTGTGAAAAGTGGTAAGAATGTGAGCTTGTTTGTAGCCTTAGAGTGCTCAAGTTTTTATATATATAGGGGAGAATTCTCCATATTATGGGGCACATAATTGTATTATTGCTTTCTAATTTTTTTTAGAGTTACTCTACAATATTTATGAGTTGAGAGTTTGCATGAGAATTTTGAGAGTGAGTTTAGAGAGTATAGAGTGAGTTTCATCGTGAGAGTTTGTTAAGGGAAGACTAAAGTTAGTGAAAAGTTGAGTTTAGAAGGAGTTGCAAGCTGATTTTGGTGAAGGTTGTGCTAGGAATCCAAATTTATCAATTGGAGCTTTCTAATTACAGGCATGCTAGTTTTCTACTCCTTTTTTATATTTGAAGTTGAAACAATTGTATGATTTTATATGTTTTATTTGAATTGGATGGAAAGAGGAAATTTAGATGTTTGATTATGAATGTGTTTATATTCTTCTTAAGTTTGAAAGATATTAGTTGTTTGTAAATTCCATAAATGGGTTATATTAGCATATTATATATGTAGGAATGAGTATTTGATTGTTTACTATAAGCTATGCTAAATTAAAGCTTATATAGTTATAGTTTGAATTATGAGGGAGTTTGTGAAGTTTGGATTATGAAGTAGTTTGAATTACTTTAATTGAAATGTCTTAGTAAAAGAATATAGGTTATTTTTCGGGTTAGGATAATCCAATGAAGGGGATAGTCTATGTATAGAATATATATGGTCATAACAAATTGAGCTAGGAAGGTGTGTGAATAGGATGACTCTTACTCGAAGTGATAGAGTAATGAATTATTTGGCCAAATAGTGTAAGTTGCCATTGTTTACAGGGTCAATTCACTATGATCCAATTATGCATGCTAGTCCAGGATTTTCATACTTTGTAGGTTGTAGCCACTATATGGGAAAGCTCTAGATATGTAGGACACAACACCAAGCTCGGGAAGGCTAGTATTATGAGGTTACCAAACCAATCTCTTCATCGAAGGGTAGGGCCATCTTACTAGTTAGGTAGATGTACGAGGGACCACACTAAGTCTGTGGTTGGAAAGAAAACACTTGAGTGATGCTTCTCCTCATCAGTTGGTGTCCAAGATTTGAAGGGGGACTACCTAGACCATATGTATTTCTATTGTCAGTAAATCTTAGAGGAGCTATGTATGTATTCTTGTATCCATTTATATGAAAGATTGTAAACATGGAATGTTAAACTTGAGATTATTTAATATGAAATCAATACTCTGGAAAGATGGTGATATTACAATGTAATGCAATGGAAAGTTTAGAATAGTGTGTATTTCAAATGTGCATGTTATCTTTGTTTTGAAAAGAAAATTTTTATTGCTCATTAGATTTGATGCATAAACTATTCACTTGTTGGTAAAACATAGAAAATTTTATGAGTAGAACAATGGGCATGTTGCAATAATGATGAAAAGGGAGATACACGACCAATAGTGTCTCAAGCTAAACTAGATCCTTTATTTTTAATTATGGGTTTTTGCTTACACTAGACTTCAATACTCTCCTAGGCAAGGCTTTTATTTGCTCACTCAAGCTTAGATAATCACTTCAATAAGGCTTGGATAAAAGAGGATTTTTATTACCTAAGCTTGGATAATCACTTAGGAAAGGCTTGGATATGCTTACTTTGTTGAATGAAGTTTGTCATTGATGTCAAAGGTTATTGATGTGAGAGATTATCCATTGGAAGGAAACAATGAAGTGAAGGAAATAGTGGTTGTTCATGCCTCATTCCATGGTGTTTGTTGCAAAGGTTTGTCATTTTTGGTGTATGTGGATCATTTGGTGTTTGTTGATCATCTCATGATGCTTAATGCAAAGGTAATGTTGCTCATTCATGATGTGCACATGCTTGCTCGTTTATGACAAATGATATGTTCATGTTCTTGACCCATTTAAAGGGTGTTTTTCCATTCATTTCATGGTGAGTGATATGTCAAAGGTATTTTCTTCACTTAGTCAGGGGTATTGAAGTATTTGTCATTTATTCCATTGATCAATACTCATTGCATATTCATTTCAACGAGTTGCTTCATCTCATGGTGGTACTGTATTGATACTCATCTCATGGATTGATGTCAAAGAGATGTTTGTCAGAGATACTTGGTTTGTCATGAAGGTAAGGTTGATTTCAAAGATATGCAATTAAAAAGACTTACATAAAGTCATGAAAGCAAAGTTTGAGTGTTAAGGTCTTTCTAGCTTTCTATGGATTAAGGTTTTGTTTCAAATTGATATATTCTTCTTCAAAGTGCATCTTCTTTGCAAATGTTAAAGTCACCATGCTTTGCATATGTAGCTCATGGGCTCTAGCAGAGATCTAAATTTGATCATAGGTGCTCAATTCACTAAGGGTTTGACATAGTTTATGGTTTAATCTTTGGGTAACATGTTTGCTTTAAAACCCTAGATAATAGTCCTTGTGCAAAGTTTATATTAATGTTTATTTTTGATATATTTTCAAATTGACTTATAATCATTGATTAAAAGTCATTTAAGTGACTCATCAAGGGTTACAGTTACATTGTTTACCGACCCTCTCTTGTTGGTTATTTTACTTAATAATTTAATTCTTTGTGTTTCACCAATTCAAAAGAAAATCAATGGACCTCTTTTGATTGGAGAATTGGCAGAAAGATAACATAAAAGGCCTATATTTAAACTTTTCTAACAGTCATTTCCAGAAGTATATATTTTGACAAGAAGTCTAATAGACTAGTGAATTATGTTATGGCACCAAATTGTAGTTTGATGTTCTACTTTTTGAAAGCCTTTTCTATTCCAATGGTCAGAAATTTTGTATTGGTTTTGATTTGAAAATGAAATGAATTTTTGTGAGAAGGTGTGGCAGTAATGTGTGAAGGGATTGTCAGGTCATTGAGAAGGTTCTAATCCAAAGTATGTGAGATTTTTCAATGTTTTGAAGACCTTGATACTATGACTATAAAAAGAGAATGTATGTTGTTCATTAAAGGTATGACAGGTAGATATAACTATAATATTTTCAGATATTCAAGATTGTGCAAATTTTATGAGAAAAGTTTGATGACTGTCAGAGAAGTCAATGAATTATGTTTTCAGATTGTTGAGATAGTTCTCTATATGTGCATTGGTTCAATTGTCAACATATATGACTAAATTTGTATGCAAGAAGGGATGATTATGGTTTGGAATGAGTAAATAGCAGGAGGTTGTTTTTGAAGAAAGAATTGTTTGTGTCTTTGTTTAACAATATTCTAAATGAACAAATGTTCATGAGACTAAAATTTGAGATTGATTGATTGGAAATAAAGGAGATGATTTTGTAACTGTCAGTGTGGGTTATCTTAGATTGGGTGCCATCCTTTGTATCTTCTATTTATGCATACAAAGAAGATTATAGACATGAAGTGAGTAGAGGTCAAGGTTCCTTCATTCATATATGCATAAGATCAAATCCAGTTTGTATTTGGTGAGATGAGTGAAGTATTCTAAAGAAATTATCTTACATGTATTCAAAGAAGAGTTACATCTTGAAAGTTTGTATAAGGGAGATGATTTTTGTTGAATTGATGCAAAGATAGTATAGTGGTTTGTATGGAAATAGGGTAACCCTTTTATATTTGTTTATTCCTTCTAAAGTGTTGTGTGTTTGCTAGTGAGGCATATTGATTTGCTAGTAAGGAATATTGTAGCCATTGAGGCTTGTTGATTTCTAGTGAGGCATACTGTAGCCAGTGAGGCATATTATAGCCTGTGAGGCACACAACTGGTAACCTAAAATATTTTGACCAGTGAGGTATAATGAAGCTTATTTTCATAGTGGTTTTTCACCCTATTAGGGTTTTCCACTCATAAAACTAGTGTTATGTCTCTTCTTAATGGTTTCTTATATGGTGCTTGATTGGATATTTTTGTTCAAGTATTATGTTCTGATTTGCATGTTATTGTGACTCCCTCCACATTTAGTATCTATAATGTTTAAAGTGTTTCAATGGGTTGCTTTGCATAAGACAAGTGAGTTAAGTATTTAAATTTGATTTGTAATTAGACCACTAATTCACCCCCTCTCTTAGTGGTCTTGTACTCCAACAAGTGGTATCAAAGCAGCAGGTTTCCTAAAAAAGTTTAATCAACTTGTGTTGATCTTGGTGGTGGAGTACAATGGAAAAAAATAAAAGAAACAAAGAAAAAATAAATACCCAACAGAATGCTAAACAACAAGCACCACCTAAACCAAGTACAAAGGATGATGAAGAAACGATTATATGAAATGATTTATAAACTAAAAAGGATACGAGGTTAGAAGATGATTTTATACTTGAGAGTGACTATGAATAGGGGTATGATGAAGATGATTTTGAAATTGATATTGAAGGTGAACTTATTTATTCCCTTGATGAGATCAAGAAACTCATAATGGAGAATCAAAGATTAAAGTTGTAGCTCCAAGAAGAAAAGGAGTCCAAAGCCAAAACTCTTTCAACCCTTCAAGAAGTAGAAAAACCAATCATAGATTTGAAGGTACAAGTTGTAGAAGTTAAGAAAATAGAAGAAGTCAAAAATCAGTTGAAGGCAAAAAATGTTGATTGTGGAAGATATGAATCAGAGATAGTTTCTTTGAGAAAGGAACTAGAAAAAGCTTCTTCCAAGTTACACAAGAATCTTCAATTTGAAAAGAGAATTGAATGCTTAAATGAGATGTTAATCAAGCAAAAATGTCACAAGGATACTATCAATTTAGGCTTTGAAAAGGGTAGAATTCTAAGGTCAGAGAAACACCAAGGAAGAAGATAGATCTAAACTATCATTTTGCTGCTCCTAAGGGTGAAGACAAGATGAAGACAAAATAAAGTATTCCTATACAATACAACAACAAGAAGTTCAGAAGATTGATCCATTCATAACAACATCCTATGTCTAGGTTTGAAAATTATTTTCATGGTTATTGTTATTCATGTTATGAATTTGGTCATAGAGCAAAAGAATGTTGGATGGAATAAGCGTTCTTATGAGTGGTCGAATGGAAGAAGTAAGATTCTATGTTATAAATGCAATCACCTAGGTAATACAACAAGTTTTTATGGGTCACAAGTAAAAAATGATGTTTTTGGATTGTCAAGAGACTTTAATTATTTTGTTTCTCCTATTGGTTACAAGATCATATGCTATAGGTGTCAGAAGTTTGGACATAAAGCATTGTTTTATAAGAGTAGTTTTATGAAACCTTTTAGTCATCATAAGAAAATAGGCACTATAAAGTTTGGAGAAGGAAACAAGAGAAAGAGAAGAAAAAATTTGAGCTTGTGCTTACTGCACAAGTGACATCTATAAGTGCATAAAGAGAAGCATGAAGTTAGGGGGAGATGTTTATAGTTTTGTCATTTTACCCCATGAATAATAACAAAGAGGTTGTGTCTCTTTATTTTATTGTTAGTATGATTTGATATTTGGATAGTGATGTTGTAATGGTTCTTTCGAATACCGTGGTCTATATAGTATTCTCTACACACGTTATCTCTGTCATAGTTTGTAGATGTTTATTAGGTCTAACCTTGAGAAATTCTTGTTGCAACACTAGTATGGTGGTTGTGGAATTTCATACATTCTTCTTAACATTGATCTTGTGTTAATTGTCTTATAATGAAGAACTCATTTGATCAAAATCTTAGTATCTATGCAAGGGCAAGTTTGTAAAACATAATGAAAGTTGAATGCATAAGGCAAGAGACAACAAAGAAGAAATAAACTCAAAAGGATAGCATAGGGTTTTTTTTTAAAAGATGGGTGATATGTGATCATGATATGCCTGTGATATTCATACTTTGTCAGCATTAATCTTGACCACTTATATTTACTCCAAGTACTTGGTATGGCTTGTTCTAGTGCAATTAAAGTCACGATTCATATACATATTGTAGATGATATGGGCTATAGTGCTAATATAATGAAAGGTATCAAGGAAGGTCCTGATAATGAAAGGACAACCAATTTCAAAAGGTTGTGTGAACATAATTTGTAATAGCTAAGATGAAATTTTGACATTATATTAGTCATATGAGAAAGAGCTTCAAAGAAGGCAATCATCATGTCACAAAGTTGTTAAGAGCGAAGATCAAAAAATTGAGTGGCTAAGATCAAGTACTAGGGAAGGTTAATAAGAAAATTCATTTATGTAAAAGTGGCAAAGGTACTTTGTTTGTTGCAAAAGGAAGGTGGTTGAATACAATTTGTTGTCAAAGCTTATTATTCAAAGGCTTTTCTTATCAGTATTGTTGTAGGTCTGTATTTCTTTATAAGTAAAGTGATTGTGATCAGTTCAGGGACTCATCACAATATTGATTTCCTTATTGATAATTGTTGGTGAAGATGTTGTTTGACAAAATAATGTGCATTCTTGACTGATTATGTCTTTAATGGAGTTGTGATTTGTTGAGTATTTTCAAATGACATGGATACTTTGACAATGATCTAGTCTTTTGGCAATGTTAATATGACACTTGGTATAGTGGTATTTCATGCTTGATTCAATGTGTTTCATGCCTCTTTCAAAGTCTTTCATGCTTGCTCCAAGTTGTGGGATAGTGGTTTTATGTCATGCAAAAGACAGTCTATAGTAGATGCTAAGCAATGATAGTGTTTTTTGTATCATGCTAAACAATGACAGTGTTTACTGTTTGGTGACAGTGGAATTTTGTTTGATAAAAGTTACTTGTATAGTGAAATTTGTAATAGTTTGAGAGATGATATCCAATGTTCTCTTTGGACTTACACAAGTATCTTATCTTAATGACAACTGCTTGTTGATGGCTTGGAGATAGTGACATTTGCTTGATCACAATGCTCTAATAGTGCCTTGTGTTGGTATGTGGTGACTGATCATGCTATACTGTACACCCCAACATGTATCCTTGGCGGGGTCTAAGGGCGGTAGCCCCAAAGAAATTTCTTTTCCCATTTTTTGGCGTCGTCACCAAAAAAGAAAGAAAAAATGACTTTGTAAAACCCTAATTCTGGAAGCTTCAAAAAGGCTTGTTATAAGGGGTTGGGATTGGGGTTATAGTATGTAAAAAAAAGTGATTATTCGTGAGATTTTAATATGTTTTGCACTGGATAATAAAATCATTGGATGGCTACGGTTTTGTGGATGTAGCCCAGATTGCGTGAACCACGTTAAATTCTATGTGTTGTCTTGTTTCTGCTATAATTTTGTGTGTGTTTTATTTCTCTATTTTATTGATCAAATCTACATTTAACTGTTAGCTATCTACCTTATAACCCTAAAAATTGGTATCATAGTAGGTTGTGTTTGATTATCGTTTGCAGGAAAGTCTCATGGTTAAGTGGGAGCAATGGCGGATGAGGGTAAATTGAAGGTAGATAAATTCAATGGGCATAACTATCAATTATGGAAGATGCAAATGGAGGATTATCTCTATTAGAAGGATTTAGGGAGGCCATTGGAAGGAATATCCAAGAAACCAACAACAATGAGTGATGAGGAATGAAAACTTTTGGATAGAAAGGCACTGGGAGCCATTTGTTTATGCCTGACACAATCGGTGGCATTCAATATTACAACAACAAAGACAACTCGAGAGTTGATGGAAACCCTGGTGAAGTTATATGAAAAGCCTTCCACTTCGAATAAGGTATTTCTTATGAAGCGTTTATTTAATATGAAAATGGTAGAAGGTGGGTCAGTTGCTGATCATTTAAATGAGTTTAACATGGTTTCTGGTCAATTACTATAAATGTAAACTTTGATGAAGAAGTTAGGGCTCTTTTGATTTTGTGTTCTTTGCCAGAAAGTTGGAATATCTTGGTAATGGTTGTTAGCAATTCTGTTTATGGTTTGAATACATTGAAATTTGATGATGTTGTTGGTGTTATTTTGAGCAAGGAAATTCCTAGGAAAAGCTCAGGTGGAACATCCACATCAGGTAGTGTTTTGAATGCAGAAAGCAGGGGCAAAACAAAGGAGAGAGGAAATAATTCTAGAAGTCATGGGAAGTCACGAGGAAAATCAAAGGACAAAAGGTCCCAATCTAGAGACAAGATGTATTGTTGGTATTGTGGTAAGTTGGGTCATTTAAAGAAAGATTGTTGGTCTTGAAAAAATAAAAGAGACAAAAAAAAGGCAATAAGGAGGCAAATGTGGTCAGTACTCAATCTGATGAGGATGTTTTGATTCTTTCCCTTGATAATGTTGATGATTCTTGGGTGTTAGATTTAGGGGCTTCATTTCATGCTATGCCCCATAGAAGTCATTTTCTTGATTATGTCCAAGGGGATTTTGGGTTGGTTTATTTGGGAGATAACAAACCCTATCAGATTGTTGGAAAGGGAAGAATCAAGATTAAGTTGCAGAATGGTAATAATTGGCTACTACATGAGGTAAGGCAAGTTCCAAAGTTAAAAATAAATTTAATTTCAGCAAGGCAACTAGATGATGAAGGTTGTGTTGTTACATTTAGTGATAAAAATTGGAAGGTTACAAGAGGTGTCTTAGTGGTAGCAAAAGGTGTGAAAGTATTCACCTTATATCTTTGTATAGGTCACATTCTTCCTTCTACTTTAGCTATTGCAGATAAAAATCAATGTTCAGGAACAGTTGCTACAATTTAGCAGGCAGAAAATCAGATAGTTGCTATGGATTCTGAATCAGCACTGTGGCATAATAGACTTGGGCATATGAGTGCAAAAGGTATGAAAGTACTTCATTCAAAGAATGTTTTACCAGGTCTGAAATGTGTTAATATGTATTTATGTGAAAGCTATGTGTATGGAAAACAAAAGAGAGTTAGTTTTCTCAAGGATGGGAAGCAAAAGAAAGATGAGAAATTGGAGCTTGTGCATACGGATGTATGGGGACTAGCTCAAGTATCCTCTCTTAATGACTCTCAGTATTATGCCACTTTTATTGATGATGTAACAAGGAAGGTATGTATTTATTTCCTTAGGGATAAATTTGATGTATTTGAAACTTTTAAGAAATGGAGAAGCTTGGTTGAGAATGAGATAGGTAAAAAGTTAAAATGTCTCAGATCTGATAATGGTGGTGAGTATTGCAGCAAAGAGTTTGAAGATTATTGCTCCTCTAATAGTATTCATAGGTAGAAAACGGTTCCAAGGACTCCACAGGAAAATGGAGTGGTTGAGTGCATGAACAAAATAATAATGGAGCATGCATGGACCATGAGATTGCATGTTGGGTTGCCTTTAAACATGTGGGAAGAGGCTATAAATATTGCTATTTATTTAATAAATAAAGGTCCCTCTAATCCTTTGGGTTATGGTATTCCAGAGGAAGCATGGACAGGTAAGAAGGTGAGTTATTCTTTTCTCAAGACCTTTGATTGTGAAGCATTTGCACATGTAGATTCTGAAAATAGAACCAAGTTTGATGTAAAATCAAAGAAATGTATATTTTTTGGATATGGAATTGATGAATTTGGTTATAGGCTTTGGGATTTTGAAAATCAAAAAATTGTGAGAAATAGGGATGTCATATTCAATGAGAAAGTGTTGTACAAAGATTAGTTGCAGCAGCATGAGAAGAAAGAAAATGATTATGTAGTGTCAGATGATACACCAAACAATGATGTTCCATTGGTTCCTCATGCTCTGCAACAACAACAACAAATACCACAACTCCAGTGAATGTTAGATGATATTCAAGGATAAGTAGACCTCCAAAAATATTTTCTCCCTCTTTGTATTCTATCTTATTAACTGATGCCAGTGAAATAGAATGCTATGATGAAGCTATGCAGGTGGATACCAAGGTTCAGTGGGAGCATGGAATGGAAGAAGAAATGGACTCCTTGCTGAGAAATCAGACTTGGGAATTATGCAAGTTGCCTATAGGTAAAAAGGCTTTACCAAACAAATGAGTTTATAGGCTAAAAGAGGAGGATGGAGGTAAGAAAATAGTTAAAGCCATATTAGTTGTAAAGAAATTTGCACAAAAAAAGGGTATTGATTTTGATGAAATATTTTCTCCTGTTGTTAAAATGACTTCTATTCGTACAGTTTTAAGTATTGTGGCTGCTGAAGATTTTCATTTAGAACAACTTGATGTTAAAACAACCTTTCTCCATGGTGATTTGGAAGAGGAAATATATATGGAATAACCACAAGGATTTGAGGTCAAAGGTAAGGAGAAACTTGTGTGCAGATTGAAGAAAAGTCTATATGGATTGAAGCAAGCACCTCGACAATGGTATATTAAATTTGATAGTTTTATGGCTAAGCAAGGCTACAGTTGGTGTAATTCAGATCATTGTATTTCTTTTAAGAGGTTAGATGATGATAGCTACACTATCTTATGTTTATATGTTGATGATATGCTTGTAGTGGGGTCTAACATGGATCACATAAGGGAGTTAAAACAACCATTAGCAAATTCATTTGCTATGAATGATTTGGGGGTAGCAAAGAAAATCCTTGGTATGAAGATTACAAGAGATAGGAAAAAAAGAAAATTGTTTTTATCTCAAGTTGATTATGTTGAGAAGGTGTTGTAGA
This sequence comes from Sequoia sempervirens, assembly GCA_007258455.2. Taxonomy (NCBI): domain Eukaryota; kingdom Viridiplantae; phylum Streptophyta; class Pinopsida; order Cupressales; family Cupressaceae; genus Sequoia; species Sequoia sempervirens. Next base: position 52,974 of record VDFB02321214.1, read on the forward strand.
GATTTCATATGGAAAATGCAAAAGTTGTCAACACACCTTTGCCCAGTCATGTTAAATTGACTAAGGATATGTGTCCAAAGACACAAGAGGAGGGAGACAAAATGTCCAAGGTACCATATGCTTCAGCTATAGGTAGTTTAATGTACACCATGGTATGCACAAGCCCAGACATTGCACATGTTATAGGAGTTGTTAGCAGGTATATGAGTCATCCGGATGTTGAGCATTGGAATGTGGTAAAATAGATTCTCAAGTACTTGAGAGGTACATCCAATAAATATTTATGTTTTGGGGGATCTAATACTGATTTAAAAGGCTATGTTGACTCAAATTTAGCAAGGGCTATTGATACCAGGCAGAGTACCACTGTAGCGCTCGCAAAATTAAGAGTGATTATCAAACCATTTAACGCAGCATTAAAGAGAAATTAAGAGTAATCTAAATTTATTCAAACCATTATAAATAAGTTTCCAAAAAGTCAACATTTCTCATAACACTTCCAAATGAAATAAAGAGAATTTAAATTGCATTTCATAAAATAATATCATCAATGTAATGTATCAAAACATAAGTATTTCCATGATTTTCTCATATTCATATATTCAACCTCACTCGGAGGAATCAATCCTTCTAATAGAACATCTTTTCTATGCGAAGTTATAAAACTTTAACCTCTCGAAATCAATGTTACATTAAATACTTTCAAAACATACTTTCATTTCAAGTTTAAACAAGAATGTCAAAATGCATATACATATACAATGGGCTTCACAAGCCAAGTCTGAATGATACATAAGTACATCAATAGCAAATAATCTTGGAACCACCAACCGCCGTGACACCTTGGTCTTCTTGCGAGCTGGGGCCAAGAATGTGATTCAGGCGCCTTTTCCGCCCAACCACGAAGTCCATGACTTCCCCGGGTCCCTTCCTAACTCGAAGGAATCCCCGGCCCTGCATAAAGGAGCCTAGCAACCCGAAACGGTAAAACAGGAGGGCACTCTCGGTGCGTGCCTGATGCCTATATGCATTTCTAACATGAAATAAACACATTTCTTGCAACAGGAGGTGGCAGAGACTCAAATAAATTTCTAGGCTTTTAAAATAAACAATCCATCTATTTCAATGGTATAGTGCTTGGCCAAGCAAAATAATAAATGGTAGAATTAGAAAAGGTAATACTACCGTCTCCGTTTGCCCACCTTCGGCACCCTGTCCCGGAAGTTACCATAGTGAAGTAAAATAATACTTAACAGAAACTTTATACATTTTCAAACAGGTTTCCATCATTTAATCAATTCTAAAAGAAGTGAATTTTCAGTACATTCTTTATATTTCAGTTGTAAGATGCCATTTATCCTTTGGTAAGTGTCCCCTTTTTAATTTGGATAAAGGACATATATATATATATATATATATATATATCTTGATAATTTTCAGTGCACTAATTGATAGTAAGAACAGTGTTTTCAGTTTTCCATATGCATTTCCATTCTTACTAGCTCAAGCTGACTGACAGTTTTAATTCCCTATTTCATTATAGGATACAGAGTAAAATAATATACTGATACAATGCAATTTTTATTCAAAAATTATGAGGTTTGGAAGATAATCTTTCATTCACATTTCATGTTGTATTCTTTTTTTACATATTCAAGGTATTTTCCAGTTTACATGATGTCTCAAAAACACTTATGTTCTTGTTTCAGGTTTATCAATTAAGAGATATTTGTATATACTCAACATAATTCATTCTACTTTCTGATACATGGCTTTTCAAGACAATTCTATCCTTGCTTCAGGTTTAACAATTCAAGATATTTATATAATAGAATTCATACTATTTTCTGTTTCATGGCTTTTCAAGATATTTCTATCCTTGCTTCAGGTTTAACAATTCAAAGATATTTATATAACAGAATTCATACTATTTTCTGTTTCATGGCTTTTCAAGATATTTCTGTCCTTGCTTCAGGTTTAACAATTCAAAGATATTTATATAACATAATTCATACTATTTTCTGTTTCATGGCTTTTCAAGATATTTCTGTCCTTGCTTCAGGTTTAACAATTCAAAGATATTTATATAACAGAATTCATACTACATTCAAGATATTTCTGTCCTTGTTTCAGGTTTATCAATTCAGAGATATTTGTATATATATTCAACAGAATTCATACTACTTTTCTGGGAAAGAGTTTCCTGTTTCAATTTGTATTTGGCACACAATGTATGGGTATCTATTTATATATATATATATGTGTGTGTGTGTGTGTGTGTGTAGAAATTCATGTTCAGCTGTGTAAAATTTGAAGTAAGAAATTCTGGTTTTCAAATCTGTGCAACGAATTTACTGGTCGTGCACACATAATAGGTATTTTACATGGTTTCCTTACTGGCATTGAGCGACCAAAAGGGGGCTCAGGAAAGCCCTTGCCCCTCCCATGGGGAGGGGGCGGGCTGTGTGGGCTCGTGCCCTCCACAGGTCACGGCCTGTGGAGGGCGCGAGCCTCCACAGTCCACGTCCTTCCCATGGGGAGGGTAGGGGACTAATCCCCAAAGCAATTCAAACTCAGAAAAAAAAAAAGACAAAGACATTTGCCTAGTATAATCTGCATTCGGGTTTACCTCAAAAACATTTTGGTTTTCATTTAGATGATAGAATTTTTAAACAAACAGATACGGAGACATGTAATTGCACTTGAGAAAAGAATGCAGACTTGCCACAGAATGAAAACCCTATTTCTGAAGAAGGAATGTGTATCTTATAATTGCAACACAGAATAGTAAGCTGTTACCCAGATTTCAAAACGAAATTGGAAAGGAATTCACAGTTGTTTGTACTCTAAAACAGGGGATAATTCAATTCCTTACTGCAGTTCTTAAAATAAAGATAAAAGAAGGCATAATGAAGAGAACCTGGCAAGATTTGGATCTATTTGCTGATGTTCCACAGTACCTCTTTTAATTTCCTCTGTTCCAGAGCTCTGCGATGTCTACAATCTAAGTCTTTTTCTCTTTCTTAAAGCCTCCTCCTCTTTTTCGAGGATCATGCATGCATTTCCAGTTGACAGCAGTTTTTGCAAGGATTGCCACATGCCCAGCAATTTGTTGGTTTTGAGACAGAATTTTCCAGAGCCCAATGCTCTCTCGGGCTGTTCATTCTTAATTCTTTTGGAAGAAAATTGACCATATATCCCAAAACAGATTTATTTATATCCCTTTTATGCAATTATTTAAAAATTCATTTATGCAAAACAGATTTATTTTATGCTTATTCTTTTATTTAATTTGTTTTTATTTTTAAATACATTTCTTTTAACAAAAATAGATTTAACCCTTTTTGCTCAAATATATAATGAGAAATAAGGAAATAGATTAAGCCATATAATTTCATGATCTAATTTAACCATATTTCAAATTCGCTATGCTAATCATTTCACGCAATCACATTGTAAAAATGAACATGACCTAATGCAGCTATATGATGTAAGTGGTGTGTGCATAACCGAGAGTTTCTCCTCTTCTACCCTGTCGAGAAGCTAACCTCCTTTTCCTCAATCACACTCTTGGCCTTCGATCTTCTTGGCCTTCGATCACCTGCCACTCAGATGCACTCAGGCGTGCAAAACAAAAGAGTATTAGTAACCATTGTAGAAACAATAATTAACTCAACATTTATATGAATGCATTCATAATTCTTGAAAGAAAACAATTATATTAAAGCATTGCTCTTAACACATATCATACTTCATATATTAAATCTCATAAGGTCATGGTCAAACATTATCTAAATAAGTCATGGTCAAACTAAGTCAATGGTCAAAATAAGTCATGATCAAAATAAGTCAATGGTCAAAATAAGTCATGATCAAAATATGTCAAGGGTCAAAATAAGTCAATGTATGAGACGTGACAACCACAAGCTATGTATTTACAGTTGGTGGGATAATAGTGAGTTGGATTTCTCAGTTGCAAAATGTGGTTGCTTTATCCACCACAGAGGCAAAGTATGTTGTTGGAACAGAGGTGACAAAGGAGATGATATGGTTGCAACTTTTCATGGAAGAGTTGGGAAAACAACAGGCTAAAAATTACTTGTTTACAGACAGCTAGAGTGTTATACATCTTGCAAAGAATTTTTCCTTGCACTCTAAAACAAAACACATACAATTGAGATATCATTTCATTTAGTCAGTGTTGGAGGATGGACAGGTCAAGTTGGACAAGATACATATAGATGCCAATCTAGCGGATATGTTTACGAAGGCGGTGCCAAAGGAGAAGCTGAGCTCCTCTTCAGCTTTGGTCAGCCTTCAAGGTTGAATTCAGGTATAACAGAGTAGCAGGGTCCAAGGTACTTATTTCCAGTGGAGTTGTAAGTGTAGTAGTGTCGTCCAAGATTAGTCTCCAAGTGGGATATTGTTGGTATGTGGTGACTGATCATACTATACTGTACACCTCGGCATGTATCCTCGCGGGGGTCCAGGGCTGGGCCGAGCCCCAAGTGGGGGTTTGGGGGCAGTGGCCCTAGAGAAATTTTTTTTTTGGCATCATCACCGAAAAAGGAAAAATCATTGAAAAAGAAAAAAACAACTTTGTAAAACCCTAATTCTGGAAGCTTCTAAAAAGATTGTTATAAGGGGTTAGGATGGGGGTTATAGTATGTAGAAAAAGGCGATTATTCACAAGGTTGTGATATGTTTTGCATTGGCTAATAAAACCATTGTATGGCTACGGTTTTGTGGATGTAGCCTGGATTGGGTGAACCATGCTAAATTCTTTGTGTTGTCTTATTTCTGCTATAATTTTCTATGTGTTTTATTTCTCTATTTTATTGATCAAATCTGCATTTAACTGTTAGATATATGCCTTCTAACCCTAACACCTTGTAGTGACTTTCTCAGTTGAGATATTTTTTGACAGTGTTTAAAAATCCAAATACAAATGATCCAAATGTTCATTTTCATTTCTCAATAATGTTGTGTCATGGCAGTGATCTGCAGTGGTCAGTGACAGTATATCAATGCTAGGTCTGCACAATGAAGTATGGTGTATTTCACATGCTACTCAAATTGCATAATGCTCAGTGACATTATACAAGGACAATCTATTAAAGTAGCAAATTATGCATTTGTCAATGAAATAGTAATAAGCACAAGGAATGGTTTCATAGGGAGCTTGAACCTTGAACTGATGTTCATATTTTATTTTCATGTTTTTTAGAGCACTTAGACACTATCAAGTATTGTGTTATGGATCCTGTGATTGATATGGTGTTTAGACAAAATGACAAATGTCATGTTTGATATTCATAATTTTGGACTGTGTTTCTTGCCCAGTGGTGTTTTGCTTTGAGGAACACAAAGGTTTAGCATAAAGGCATAGGTAATGGTGAGGGGTCTCATGAAAAGAAAGGTTTGGAGAATTCAACTACATAGGCTAATTGTTGGGAAAATATGTCTTAACCTTGCAATTATAAATGATTTATTGATAGGATGTATGTTGGTATGTGGCAACTGATCATGCAAATATTGTACACTCGTAATAAGATGTGGGGTTTGGGGCAATGCCCCAAGAAAATTTTCGCTGACATGTCAAGGTTTTTTCCTACTAACACATCAAGGATTTTTTGTTAACACGCCAAATGAAAAATGACCTTGTAAAACCCTAATTCTAGAAGGTTCCAAAAAGCTTGTTATAAGCAGGTGGGATGTATGTAGATGGTGGTGTATTCTAAGAGTCTAATAACATCAAGTTGTCTCTTGATCTTTGGTGGTGATACTCTTGTGAGAATCTTGCTCTGCAAGTATATTGTAATCTTTTGATTTCTAAATAATATATTGGGCGGATTTTGGAGTGTGGGGTTTTTTTACCGAAAGGGTTTTCCCCATGTAAATCATTGTGTTATGGTATGTATGATATTTGTGTTTATTTTTGTTTAAGTTTTTGTAACTGTTAAAGATCTGTAAATTTTTTACATTATTCTCCTCTCAAGGTTAGTGTAGGAAGTTGTTTCACTACCTTAGATTCCTTACACTAATGTCATGTTCATGATGCTTTTTAGTTTTTAAAGCAGTTCATAAGTCACATGAGGGGTAGGTATCTTGAATAGTAGTAAAGACAATGGTCATCCTTATCTTTGTTTGATCTTTGCTTGTCAGCTTGGAAATGGTTATAACATTTTCTTGATAGTAACTGTTTACTTACTTGCATACTGTTTAGTTTTTTGGTTGTCAAGTAATGAGGCTCAGTGGCAATGGGTGCTTGGAAGGGTATGGTATCAAAGTGATGTTCCTAAGAAAGTCTATGCTTGTTGTGAATATAATATTGTCTTGTCTTCTTCATCTTCTTTTTTCAAAACATAGTCAGTGTTGATGATCTTGCACGAGAATAATTATCTTTAAAGTGGTACATGCAATGGATTGCACAATGGCATCTATGCTATTATTGGTTTGTTAATGATTTAGGATAGTGATGTTTCCTTCAGACAGTGATATGAATCTTGAAAATGTTAATTTTTTTTTGCTTGAGTAGTGATTTGGTGTTGGTGATTGATAGTGGCATTTATGTTTCATATTTGTAGAGTGATATTGATCTTGGACAGTAGAATATAGTGGCAAATACAGGTGTTCCTAATACATTGCTCAAGTTGTTTGATGACACCTTGCTAACAATGTGATAGTGGATCTTTGATAGTGTTCAGTGTTGTAGAGGTTCTATGGTGCAGTTAGTTTGTGTTCATAGTGATTGCTTGGAAACTCAACCATTTCTTGAAGTTGTGACCTTGCCTGGACAGTGGCAATGACTTGTGGATTGCTTATTAGTTTGGTAGTATGAATGTACAGTGATGATTCCTTGAGACTCACAAGAGGTTGCTAAAATTTAAATATGCCATTGGTAGTGTGGAAGCTCATTTGTAGGGGGGGATTCATTGTATACTAGGTTTTCTCATGAAATTTTTTGTCCTTGATGTCAAATGGGGAGAGATTTGAAGTGTAATGGAGTGTTTTTTCCATCAATGACGAAGGGGGAGTTTGTTGATTGAAGTTTTTCATTGATGCCAAAGGTTACTGATGTGAGAGATTATCCATTTGAAGGCAACATTGAAGTGAAGGAAACAGTGGTTGTTCATGTCTCATTCCACGGTGTTTGTTGCATTAGTTTGTTATTATTGGTGTATGTGGATCATTTGGTGTTTGTTGATCATCTTGTGATGCTTGATGCAAAGGTAATGTTTCTCATTCATGATGTGCTCATGCTTGATCATTTATGAAAAATGATATGTTCATGTTCTTGACCCATTCAAAGGGTGTTTGCTCATTCATTTCATGGTGAGTGATATGTTAGAGGTATTTCCTTCACTCAGTCAGGGGTATTGAAGTATTTTCCATTTTTTCCATTGAATAATACTCATTGCATATTCATTTCAATGAGTTGCTTCATCTCATGTGGTGGTATTGCATTGATACTTGTCTCATGGATTGATGTCAAAGAAATGTTTTTCAAAGATACTTGGTTTTTCATTAAGGTAAGGTTGATTTCAAAGATATGCAATTGAAAAGACTTATATAAAGTCATGAAAGCAAAGTTTGAGTGTTAAGGTCTTTCTAGCTTTATATGGATTAAGGTTTTGTTAGAGATACTTGGTTTGTCATGAAGGTAAGGTTGATTTCAAAGATATGCAATTGAAAAGACTTACATAAAGTAATGAAAGCAAAGTTTGAGTGTTAAGGTCTTTCTAGCTTTCTATGGATTAAGGTTTTGTTTCAAATTGATATATTTCTTCTTCAAAGTGCATCTTCTTTGCAAATTTCAAAGTCACCATGCTTTGCATTTGGAGCTCATGGGGTCTAGTAGAGATCTAAATTCAATCACGAGTGCACAATTCATTAAGGGTTTGACATAGTTTAGGGTTTAAATTTGGGTAACATGTTTGCTTTAAAATCCTAAATAATAGTCTTTGTGCAAAGTTTATATTAATGTTGCTTTTTCATATATTTTCAAATTGAATTACAATCATCGGTTAAAAGTCACTTAAGTGACTCATCAAGGGTTGCAGTTACATTGTTTACCGACCCTCTCTTCTTAGTTAATCGACTTAACAAGTTAAGTCTTTGTGTTTCACCGATTCAAAAGAAAATCAATGGCCATCGTTTGATTAGAGAATTGGTGGCGACATAAGATCAAAGGCCTGTATTTAAACTTTTCTAACAGTCATTTCCATAATTATATATTTTGACGGGAAGTCTAACAGATCAGTGAATTATGTTATGGTGCCAAATTGCAGTTGGAAGTTCTAGTTTTTGAAAGTCTTTTATATTCCAATGGTCATAAATTTTGTATTGGTTTTGATTTGAAAATGAAATGGATTTTTGTGAGAAAGTGTGGCAACAATGTGTGAAGGGATTGACATGTCATTGAGAAGGTTCTAATCCAAAGTATGTGAGCTTTGTCAATGTTTTGAAGACCTTGATACTGTGACTATAAAAAGAGAATGTATGTTGTTGATTAAAGGTATTACAGGTAGATATAACTGTAATATTTTTACATATTCAAGATGATGCAAATTTTATGAGCAGAGTTTGATGACTATCAGATACATCAACGGATTGTGTTTTTAGATTGTTGAGATAGTTCTCTATATGTGCATTTAAAAATGTTCAATATTCAACATATATGACTGAATTTGTATGCAAGAAGGGATGAGTATTGTCTAGAATGAGTAAATAGCAGGAGGTTGTTTTTGAAGAAAGAATTGTTTGTGTCTTTGTTTAACAATATTCTAAATGAACAAATGTTCATGGGATTGAAATCTAAGATTGATTGATTGGAAAAAAAGGAGATGATTTTGTAAGTGTCAATGTGGGTTATCTTAGATTGAGTGCCATCCTTTGTATCTTCTATCTATGCATACAAAGAAGATTACAAACATGAAGTGAGTAGAGGTCAAGGTTCCTTCATTCATGTATGCATCAGATCAAATCCAGTTTGTATTTGATAAGATGAGTGAAGTCTTGTAAAGAAGTTGTCTTACATGTATTCAAAGAAGAGTTACATCTTGAAAGTTTGTATAGGGGAGATCTCATGTTTGTTGAATTGATGCACAGATAGTGTAGTGGTTTATATGGAATAAGAGTAACCCTCAGAGATTTGTTTATTCCTTTTGAAGTGTTGTGTGTTTTCTAGTGAGGCATAATGATTTGCTAGTGAGGCATATTGTAGCCATTGAGGCTTGCTAATTTCCAGTGAGGTATACTGTTGCCAATGAGGCTTATTGATTGCCAGTGAGGCATATTGTAGCCAGCGAGGCTTGTTGTTAGCCAATGAGGCACACAACTTGTAACCTGAAAGGTCTACTGAAGCTTATTTTTTGAGTGGTTTTTCACCCTGTTAGGGTTTTCCACTCATAAACCTGGTGTTATGTCTCCTCTTAATGGTTTCTTACATGGTACTTGATTGGATATCTTTGTTCAAGTATTATGTTCTAATTTGCATTTTATTGTGACCCCTTCGACATTTAGTATCTATAATGTTTGAAGTGTTTCACTGGGTTGCTTTACATAAGACAAGTGAGTTAAGTATTGAAATTTGATTTGTAATTAGACCATTGATTCACCCCCCCTCTCAGTGGTCCTATACTCCAACATACTTAAGCTTGGGTAGTCACCTAAGAACTTGGATTTGATGGGGATTTTGATAACAAGGAATAGGATCTAGATATACTCTTGACAAGATTGATATTGATAAGATACAATATAAATTATGATAGGATGATGAGATAGGTAAAAAATGATAAGGATTTGGTATGATATGATAGGATTTGGATTGGATAGGAAGATGAAGAGGATCAATGATGAAGGCAATGATGATGATAAGGGTGATAAAGATAGAATGATGGTTGATAGGACCGAGGTCTAGGGATGATGGTTTTGATGACTAGATTGCGATAATGCATGAAAATGATAAGATGAGGGCACTTGATGGTATACTTTATATGAAAACTATGCAAATAATTGATGTTTCAAGCAAAAACGTGGTTGAGAAGGGGTCTCCCAAGTTTTATTTAGGGTTGCAAAGGCCAAGATTGCAAATTGAGGTCTTAAGATGGTCAAATGATGATGAAATGACAAAGACAACTTTAGGAAATGGAGGCACCATTTTGTGGAATAAAGGCGCAACTCTGTGAAACAAAGGTGTAATTTCATAGAAGATTATGTAGAGGTGCCTCTGAATGATGCACATGTGTTGGGGATGATGTAGAAGTGTAGTTTGATAGTTTGAGGTGGATTTTGATAAATTTTAGTAAGAGACAATCAAATAAGAAGAGACAATGACTTAATTCACTTTAAAGGTGATAAGGATATGCAACTTTACTAATTCTTACACATGAAGACATGTTAAGAATTATAACACAACTCTATATTTAGACAAGTAGGTGTGTTAACTTAATATGGGTCCACCAACTAGAGGCTAATACCTTCAAATGAATGGATAACTAGGGTATGCAAAGGTCATGTACCACCTTTACACCCCTTACTTGAGAAGGACAAGTCCCTACCAAGGGATAGTTGTCACCTCAGCAAGAGAAAGTACATGGTGAGTAATTTTGAGCATGATACTATACCTTGCACCACACTAATAAACAACTAAAAGGTCTTAAAGGCTTCTAAAAATTAGGTTCTTAGTGGATATATGAATGGTGAGCTTGTCTAATGGTTCCCAAGGTTGGGAGGGTATCTCCCTCTCTCATCACCAAAGGAGTCTCGACCACTCAAGGGTCTCATAGTTTGGATTGAACAACACTAGATACACTTTGAGGTACAAATTTAACTCTCCCCCCTTTATATACCTCGCTAGAAAACATGGTCGAGGTCATCCTTGAGGTGATTAAATCCCCAAACATTCCCATTAATAGGAAAGACTGTACTAGGTGTTTTTGGTCACCCAAGATCATATGAAGCAGAAGGGGAGAGCATACACACGAGGTAGAAATCCTTGGGATAACACTTAGAATGTAAAAGAAATGAATAAATATGAGATTTTTGATCTCTAGTATCACACTCAGTGTAAGGAGAGAGCATACATCTACACACACTTCCAAACACGACAAACAATGTTCATTAACCCACTAAGCTACTTTAGATGCCTAAATTAGTGGAAAATAAAGCCTTGGACAAAAAAGTTTAAATAAAAACATTAGTAATATCAATGATAATGATATTTGACAAGTTTTAGATAGCTGCACTACTTGTTTGTTACTAAAAAATGAAGGTTGGATGAGAAAAATAACTCAAAAACCCTTGAAATTGTAGTATGAAACAAAAGCACAACTTTATCTCAAAGATGCATCACTTTATGAAACAAAGGAAAAAATTGGTGATGTAGAGGCTTAAATCTATGAAGAGGTGCAACTCTATGAAACAAAGGGGCCACTTTGTGAAACAGAGCTGCAATTTCACAAACAAGGCCTAAAATGACCTTTGGGAGCTAAAAAATGGGCTTTTTCACCAACCTAATTGAGAAAAATGCAAGATGAAGCTATAGGAAACTTGAAAACATAGATATATAGATAAAATATGTTAGGTTAAATGAACACAAGAGCTCAAAATGAAGAAAATATTAGATCTCCTAAAAATATTGTAAGAAACCCTAGATTTGTAAAACCTTATAAACCCTAATTTTTGCAATAAAATGATGAAGTAACCTACAAAAATAGAGTGTTAAAATGATATAATCCTACAAAAAAGTATCAAAGGTTATAAAAACCCTAGATCTAGCTTAAATTGATCAAATACAAGACACATAAAGAAAGTGTAGTTCTAGGTGACAGAGGCGCCACTTCACAGAATAGAGGCAACACTTTATACAACAAAGGCACAACTCTATGAGACATAGGAACCTTTTTGTGAGATAAAGGTGAAAATTCATAGTTTGAGACCATTAAATGATATTTACATCACAAAAACTCATAAAAACTTCATAAAAATGTTAGTTCAAGGATGTGGGTCCCATTCGGGCATGCCAAAATGAAAAGGTTTATAAAATATTGAAGGTAAACAAAGAAAGATAAAAGCAATATAAAAGCACACTACCTTCACCTGGAATATTTTATTCTCCTTGATGAGTGAAAATTGAGTGCACCCTTATTCCATTTGATTTGTTCTTTGATGTTGATATGTGGATTGTTCAATGCTCTAGCATAACTTTGATATGATTGATAATGATAGTGATAATATCATTAGGAAACTGAAGCATATATGCAAGTCTTATGAAGCTATCATATCGACATGCCATAATTTTGATAATTTTCCTATCAAGATTATCACTATAATTATCAATCATATCAAGGTTATGCTAGAGCATTGGGAATCCATATATCAACACCAAAGAGCAAATAAAATAGAATAAGGGTGCACTCTATTTCAGTTCATCAAGGAGAGAAGCAAAGATTCTAGGTGAAGGTAGTGTGCTTTTATATTACTTTTATCTTCATTTGTTTGCCTCTAATATTTTTTAAACCTCTTCATTTTAAGGGTGTGCCAAAATGAAGAGGTTTAGAAAAGATTAAAGACAAACAAAGGAAGATGAAAACAATATAAAATAACATTACCTTCACCTAGAATATTTGGTTCTCTCCTTGATGAGCGCAAATGGAGTGCACCCTTATTCCATTTGATTTGCTCTTTAATGTTGATATGTGGATTTTTGAATACTCTAGCATAACCTTAATGCGATTGATAATGATAGTGATGAGCTTGATAGGCAAATGATCAAAATATTGACATGTAGGTATGATAGCTTGATAAGACTTGCACATTTGGTTCTTTAGGTGAAAATAAAGAATGAAAGCCTCTAGATATAGAATCTTGAAGAGGCAAAATCAATGGCTAGAAATGATGGATGACTAAGATTGAAGGAGGATTAGGGTTTAAATTAAAGATACAATCATATGCCAAGCGTCAAATGGTGGGTATGATCTAGGTTTGGGATTGAGATAAGGATGAAAATCCTTATGGCAATGGTTACGATTAAGAGGTTAAATGAGATGAATGGATAAGATGAAAATATAGTTTGACTTTTGGCTAGGTGTTTAGTTTCAATCAGGCAAGGAGTTAATTAGACATGTGAAGGGAACATTTGTCACATGCGGAAAAATTTAGATTATGATCCATGTGAATAAGATGGAGGGATAGGATTAATGGACAAGGATAGAAGATAAAGGGGAGTTAAATAAGTATTCATTTAATTAAAGAGATCACATGAAGGAATAATAAAGAAATAAATGATAAATATCTATTTAATTAAAATAATATGATAAGGATGAGAAAATTAAATAAATAATATATATTTATTTAGTTAATGGTTTAGGATTAGGCTAAAATTAAGTATGGTTGGGTAAGGTCAAATTTTAGGTGTCTATAGTAATTATGCATGAAGAAACTAGGTCTCTACAATTTCTAAAGGCCAAGCATAAAAGGTAGCAAGCAACATGTGGATTTACAAAAGGAATTTGCACACAAAATCACAAATATCTAAAGCACAAATGTATGAAGGAGGGTTTAAAAAAATTTGGAATTTCAATTGCTTAGATCAATAGCATATATATTTCATTTGAAAGGGATGCAAGTGACAAAACTAATTCAAACAAGGAATGCTTGGAAGTGTAGAGGGTACCACTAGAACTAGACTTTGGCAATTCCCTAGCTTGACTCAAGCATGAATAATTTTCAATGGAAAAACTCATACATGCACAAATATGCATTTGTAGAGGAGAGGACTTGTATGAAAATCAAGAGATTTTTTTGTAAGGATCAACCTTCAAGAAGCACAAGAACATTTGACAAGCATGTACATGTTCAAATGAATTTAAAAAATTAATAGAACATAATAAATTTTATAAAGGCTTTGTTCATATGAGTGTATTAAATTCTTTTTGTTTTTTGTGCATTTTGGTGATTTTATAGAGATGGGTGTTGATATGCAAGACTTGTAAAAAGGAGTTGGGATTTTACAAATATAAAATGAAGTAGAGTTGTAGACTTCAAAAGTTCATGTGAAATTTTTAAACCTAGGAGCACATGCATAAGCTTGGTGAAAGTTTATGCAATGATCTCATGTAAGATGCATTATGCAAAAAAGAAAGAAAGTGGATGTCAATTGACAATTTGCAAGATTGAATGGATGCACAAAATACTTGCAAACCCACAATGCATACGTATTGCAAAAAAGAGACAAGAAAGAAAAGCAAGTTTTCAAAGCATGCACAATTGTGCCTTAGTTTTCCATGATTTTGATTATTATACACATTTCACAAGATTGTGAACCTTAGGAGTAATGGTAAATATTACACGTGAAATAACATATGCATAAAAAACATAAATCCATGCAAGATTTACATATAACAATGTGTGAAAATCTAAAGGGTAGGAATAAGTTGGGTTTGCATGATTCACATTAGAAGTCTCTAGTTCCACAATAGGTAAACACCTTAATTTTACATGATTGTGGCTTGAGCAAGCAACTACACATACATTTGTACAAATGTAAGAGAACTCTACATCTCCACAAAATGCTTGAGAACTTGTGATTTTGATTTCACTATTGAAACTCAAAAACAAATGATCTTCCAAACTGATTTATGACACAACTTATCATGAGAAATGCATTTCAACAACAACAATTCAAGAGTCAAACAAAATTTGACATCATGAACCATACTAAAAACAAAACTACATTACCAAAGACCTTGACTTTTAATGTGAGAAGAAAATCACAAAGCTAAGACGATATGAATCAAAAGCACAACTACACTTTAAAATCAATTCAAAACTACATTTATGAATTCAACTCAAAACAAAAACAAAATGCAAAATACATATCAAATCCATAGCCAGATTTATTCAAAACCATCTCTCAAAATTTATGTTAAAAAATGCCGCTGATTAGATTTGGGACAAAGGATACGACTGACAAAATAAATAAAATAAAAAGGGCTTACAATAGGTCTCTCGACGAAAAACACTTCTATTTGCAATATTAAAAAAATAGAAGTTAAAAAGAAGCGCGCTTTACTTCATTTAAATTACCCCTTTTCAAATTAAAAGCATATCCTCAGATTCCGGCTGGCTGGGCAGTTGTGAAACAAAGAAAGGAGAAGATGAAGGAAGAAAAATCACAGTCACAGTCTGCTCAATCAGCTCGTCTCTCTACTCGCATGCAAAGAGAAATCAAGCTTCTTCACAGCGAACCCCCTCCCGGCGTCTGCGCCTGGCCTGCCAACAACAACCTTCTGAACCATCTCGAAGCTCGTAACCATTTAACCTTTAATGTCCTCTGTTTTCTTGAATTCTCCTGCATTTAGTTATTGCTATTGTTTTAATGCACTAATTAGGGTTTGATCATTTGCGTTTCGATGCAATAGTTAGGGTTTTGTGCAGTATTACTTCATCGTTTTAACAGAAATTGAAGGACTTTCCACTAGTTAGGGTTCAAATGTGATAGTTAAGGTTCTGGTTGAATATTTTAAGTTTTGATGCAATAGTCTGGGCTGCAACGGAATAATGCTTCATTTTTGAAATAATCTGGAGGACCATGTAATACTTATAGCTTAAATGTAAGAGTAAGGTTTTCGATGCAATTGTGATTCCTTTTTCAACAGATATTGAAAGACAACGAATTATTCAATGTTAGAATGTGATTATTAATGTTCTGATGTAACAGTTAGGAGTTTGATGCAATTATGCCTCATTTTTTAGCTGAAATTGGAGGACAATGCAGTAATTGTGGTTTGAATGTAACTATTAGGGTTCTGATGCAATGTTTAGGGTTTAGATGCAGTTATGCTTAATTTGTGAATATAAGTGTTTCTGGAAGATAACTAATTCAAATATTTGTAGCAATTCATTATGGATCACACTCTGTGATCCATCATTAGATGAGGAAAACAATTAGTAACAGATTGCAGAGTAAGGTCCTTTATAAAGGAGGAAAAGAGAATAGGCAGTCAGAACAAGTGTTGAGGTGAGAGGAGGATCAGAAAACAAAAAAACAAGGCAATAAGATTTTAAGGAAATTTATGACTACTGCGTTTTAATCATTTAATATTCAATTTTCTTAAAGACTTATTACCTTTTATTCCTTCCTCTCATCTCAACTCTTTTTACTCACCCGATTTGGGCCTTTAGGGCATTTATGCTCCTTGATCTTTGAATACAAAAATGTGAGTGCACTATCCTGCCAAAAGGCTTTGTTTTTTAACAGAAAGTGAAGGACAATGCACTAATTACAGTTTGGATGTGGTGATTATTTCACGCAATAGTAGGTTTTCATGCAATAATACTTCATTTTTAATGGAAATTGGAGGAACAATGTACCAATTATGGTTCAAATGCAGTGATTATTTTGATGCAATAATACTCCATTATTTAATGGAACTTGGAGTACAATGTAATTTTTACAGTTTAAATATAATTTGGTTTTTGACTCAATAGTAGGATTTCTATGCAATAATACTTAATTTTAATGCAATACTACCCATTCTCTGAATGCAAATTGAAGGACAATAAAATAGTTACAATTTGACCCTCAAGATTAGGGATTTGATGCAATAATGAATAATGCTTAATTTTTTACAGATATTGAAGGTCAAATAATTTAAATATGAGAATTAGGATTTTAATGCAATATACCTAGGGTTTTGATGCTTTAATACTTTGTTTGTGAACAGAAATTGAAGGACTTGTGACAATTATGGTTTGAACACAATAATTAAGGTTTTGATGTAGTAATGCTTCAGTTTTGGACCTGAAATTGAAGAACAATGTAATAGTTATGATTTGAATGAATAATTAGGGCTTAATGCAATGGCTAGGGTTTTGAAGCAACAATTCTTCATTTTAACCAAAATTGAAGGACAATGTAATAATTAGGGGTTGAAGGAGGCTTTAATACTTAAATGCTTCATTTTAACCAGAAGTTGAAGGACAATAATAATCATGACTGGAATGTAATATTTAAGGATTGTATATAATATAAAAGGTTAGATGCAACAGTTAGGATTTCTCTGCAACTCCAGTTTTAACAGAAATTGAAGGATAATGTAGTAATTATAGTTTGAAAGTAATAATTAAGGTTTTGATGAACTAATACTTCATTTTTGAACAGAAATTCAAATATAATTAATAATTATATAATGTAATAATTACATTTGAATGTAAAAATTATGCTTTTAAAATTTAATGTAATACTTAGGGTTTTACTGCAATAATATCTCATTTTGAACAGAAATTGAAGGTCCAGAGGGAACTGTTTATGCCAAAGGCGTCTTCAAGCTGCAGATTCAAGTACCTGAAAGGTTAGGTGAATTGTTCACATTTTATATTTGAAATTTAGTGATGAGAGATGAAGCTTAGATTTGATGAAGATTTAGGCTTTGTAAAATTACAGTTTTGAACTCTTTTTTTTGAATTATTGTTAAATTTTTTCCCCTGCCATAGCAAATTTAGACTGTTCAGTAATTGTAGATTTTCCCTATACAAAAATAAAAAATAGACAGATTAATTTTTGTTTAATGTGTTTGAGTTGGACTTTGATTTCTCTTAATTTGTTAGGAAAAGGCAAAAACCTGGGTTCAGACGAACTAGATTGCAAATGATTTTTCTTTCAAAAAGGATTCCTTATCCAAACCCTAACAGATATAGGTTATTGATCACATTCTAGTAGATTTTTAAACTTGCATAGACATCATCTCTGAGTTTAATAGAAAATAGCTTTTGGATAAGCCTGTGAAAATAAATAAGAATTCATTTTGTCTCCTCAACCACAACTAACATTAGATCAGAATTATTTATGTTCCTCAATGACAAATGAATACTAGATCAGAAGTGTTTTTGCTTCAACAAAAGTAATGTGCTTGAGATGGGTTTTGGTTTCCCTCATTTTGTTTAGTACATTCTTACAGTGTGCAGGCTGAATCCCTTCTTGTTTATCTTGCAGATATCCCTTTGAGCCTCCCAATGTGAGGTTTGTGACTCCAATATATCATCCCAATATTGACAGTGGAGGTCGTATTTGTTTGGATATTCTTAATCTGCCACCCAAGGTATGGAAATTAAACTCCAAAATGCAGGCTTTTTGTTGTCCTGGAGATTGATTTTAATCATATAGATGCCTGGAGTGATAACTTCTGAGTTTGGAAATATATTTTCTCTGTGAATAGTCCTCTATAAGAAACAAAATTACTTGTACTTCTTGATAAAAATGGCTAATGCAGTACGTTTGACACCTAATGTGAAACAGTGGCGAATTCTATAAAATTGGACAAAATATTAAAGCACTCCCTGAAAATTAGCAATTGTTACACCCTACAATATATCACAGTTGCATGATTCCTTTATTCCTTTATGAATCTCGTGAGTAGGGCAGTGATCAAGAACTAGCCAACATGTTTTAACTCTGCAAAATTCAGCCCTTCTTCTGAAGTTTTGGGGAGTCAGAGTCTATGTCTGCAAAAAGAAACAAAGGATAAAAGCACATCTTAACAGTTGAAATACCTCATATGGAGTAAAAGTCAGTTGCTGAGTTGTTGGCCGATCTTTTCACTCTGGTGGACTCTGGTATAGTTTGAATTTTTTTCAGTTCCAAGTTGGTTTGATGTATGAATCTTGTCTGAGCCATATCAGAGTTTGGCTACAATGCATTGACTCATCGAGTATGGAAATCCTCATCATGTTTTATAGAAAGTTCATTGATTGGTGAAGACATCCGAAAAGGAAAATGCTTGAAATATGATAATGCAGGGTTCTAAATAACTGATGATTTCTTGGCTCAGCATTATATATCAGAATGCCCTTCTTAGTTAATGGTGACAAGAAGGTTAATGGCAATCACAGTACATTAACTTGGGAGGATTGTTTGTTTTGTCTCATGATGTTGCTTGCTTGCATTTTTACTGTGATATAAAAATGTAAGACACCCACTATAGACCGATTCACAACAGTGATAAAACACAGTTTGCAGAATGAACAGTGCAGGAGTATCATAGTAGAAATGTATGCAGATATTAAAAATTTTATGTATAAAAATTGTTATTGACAAATTTATGAAAGAAACTGAATTTGAAAAAAAATAGTTGAATTATTATTTGAAAAAGCAACTCCTATTCTTTGCAAAAAAAAATTCTTCTAGGAAAGTTTATGCATGTTATATGTATATTTTGTTTAAATTTTAGATTTGTTATTTGAAAAAAAAGAACCTCTTATTTGGGTTTATTTTTATTTTTTATTTTAAAATATTTTACACTAAATGCATGCAGATTTGGTTATTGCAAAGATTTAAAAAAATTATTTGAAATCTGAAATTCCAAACAACTTAGAAAACTTTGATTCCTGCACACTAAAATCCACAAGGTTAGAACAAAAATAATTAAAATCAAGGTTAAGAATGCGCCTTCCAAGGTGAGTGCTCTAAAGAGATGGTAAACTTTCAACAATTTTGGTCAAACAAGGATTAGTAAAACCTTCTCGGATACCATGAAAGGAAATAGTAAATTGAAAGAAAAAGAAAGTAACATCCAAGAGCATTTGTTTGAAGGAAATGATTAACATTAAGATGAAACCCAAGAGCAAACACACCAACATCCAAGAGGAGACACAAGAGTTTGTAAGGGGGAAAACCGAAGAAAAAACCCCCAATATTATGAAGATGATATAAAGCCTAAAAATATGACAATGAGAGAGTGAGAGAGAGTTTAAGCATAGAATGTTTCTTAGTGAAGGAGAGAAACACCTCAATAAATATAGGTGAGAAAGGAGTTGCATAACTAACTCCCATGTCTATGCATGCCACCTTTCATCCTATGTGTGTGCAAGGTGTCAAGATCCTCATCGAAATATCTCAACAAGCTATTGCCCTAAAATCTGAAACAAATCTCTAAATGCTGCCCTAGATTTCTGCAATTTAAATTTTCTGCTGTAACCCTAGCAAACTTGTCATGCCCCTGAAATAGAACATTAAAATAACTAAGCATTGAAATGCAAATAAACGACAAATTCCGTATTTACAAATATCAACATTTTAATATTACTATAATTATAATCATAATATAATATTATAAATATTGACAATATAAATATTAAAAATATAAATATAAATATTAACAATTTAACTATTATTTAATCATTATAATATGATAAACATATATGAAACTAATATAAAAAAAATATATTTACAATAAATTTCATTTGTAAATTATTAATATAAACATAAAATAATATCAATATACCATAGTTATGTAATGCCCAGCACTCAGATCGCAGCAGTGGTACATAATTATTTGTAAAAGGAATCTTGAATTAAATAATACCTAAAATCTTGATAGGGGCTGACTATGGGCTGACTCATTCTAAAAGACAATCGCTGACCAAGGAACTTAGGAATGGATCGATGCAAGTGTCTAAGATATGGACTGCAACTATTAATATAATGCAAACTCTAATTTAATTAAAAAGCAGAAATCGTAGCATTAACAGGCAGCGCTTGGGGATGAAGGGATATGTCCCTTAAAAAATAATAATAATAACTAAAAAAGGTGACTCTTCCCTGAATGAGATATAAAAGGCAGCAAGGAGGAGGAAATGCGTATATATGGAACATACACCCACAGACCTGCAAAAGGCAGATATTAATATATATATACAAAGGCAGTGACTAAGCAGAGTATGGAAGATGGGTGAAGTGTGAGGATAAAAGGTAAACATCTACAGCTCTTCATATATGAGAAGAAGATCATTATAAAAGATATATGCAGATTTGTATGAGGATAAAAGCAGATCTACAAGAGAAATTCTAAGGGAAGGAACGGAATACGATTCAGAAGTAGATTAAAGTCAGGGAATAAAAGATTAGCAATTATAAGAGGTCTATTGGATTAGAATATTATCATCCCAAATATATCTGGGGAGTAAGTTGAATATAATTATAAGTGTATAAATATGTACATATCAATACATATACATATTTATAAAAAGTTTATATATATATATATATATATATATATATTTATACGATTACGCAATAATGATGCTTGCAGCAATTATATATTTGGGGAGTAAGTTGAATATAATTATAAGTATATAAATATGTACATATCAATACACACACACACACACACACACATATATATATGTATATATATATGCTATATGATTACACAATAATGATGCTTGCAGCAATTATTGAACTTTATAAATAATTATGATGCTTTAATATAAGTATGTACAATAGATTTGTATCTGTTTGATCTATAGTTATGATATCTTCTGAGTGTTGAGAACAGATCAATGGAAGAAGAGGAATATTCAAATCAACGATCGTCTTCAGAAATACATTCATTACTTAGGCAACAAATGTTATAGGCATGGATAAAATCTGAGAAGGAAACACAACAGATATTATGAACAATGATCACCCTATTAAGGGAGAAATGCTAAAAGGGCACCTTGTTATAGAGAGAACTGCTAGAAGGGCACCCTATCGTGCAGCCTCCCAACTATCCTCGAGTGAATCAATTGTTGAAGAAAATGAAGAGGATCTTCAATCATAAGGGGAGGATGCTTAGAGTTAGGGCACCTCACCATGTCCTCCTCATTATGGTTGAACCCACATAGTCCTTGGGACTTGTTATATTGCTATATATAATCTTTCTTAGATTTAGAA
Organism: Sequoia sempervirens; assembly: GCA_007258455.2. NCBI lineage: Eukaryota > Viridiplantae > Streptophyta > Pinopsida > Cupressales > Cupressaceae > Sequoia > Sequoia sempervirens. The sequence goes on from VDFB02321214.1 coordinate 74,692, forward strand.
TTAAATGTATTTCATATCATATTCATCTAACATGGTTGCAGGTTTCCATGACCAGACTTACATCATTTCAATTTTGTGTAGGGAATTGTATCTTTAACTATAATCTACTATTGGTTTCATTTGGAATTGTGATTTCAGAGCAAAGCATAAGATGATCCCAAAAAGGGGACATTACAAAACTGCCCAGAATTTCTGCCTTAAAACAAACATGAACAAAAAATGCAAATACCATCCAAATGCTCAAATAAAGAGTGATTATGGACCCTTACACTTATCCTTTCGATCATGAACAGAATCAGCAATATATGAGATCAATTTGGTCAACAAAAATGTGAAACAAGTCTGAAATTTATTTGCCCAAACTGCTGCTACAAATCAGATTTATTGCATATGCAAAATGCATCACAAAACGGGCTTAAACATGCCCAATATCAACCCAGAAATCTGCTGTTACAAATCAGAATGTAGAAGTCTGAAAATCCATCCAAACATGGGCAAAAACATGACAAATATGCCCAGCAATTATTGCTGTCCAAAATCAGATTGAAACCCTAGGTCTACACATATGAAATGATGTTGGATGATGCACAAATAGCCCTCCAAAAGATGGCGCTCCAATCTGCCTTAGAGATGAGTAAGGAATGAACACCAAAGGTCCTCCAAAGATGAATTTGCCCTTCACAAACAAGTCTGAAAATGCTGTTCCAAAACCATCTAGGGTTCGCTGCTCCAAATGGGGATTATTTCACCATAAACCCTAGCACTCTCCTCCAAAATAGTGGTGCTTCAATTTAGGGCCAAACCCTATGACAATGATGACACAAGCACCAAGAATTGCTGCTCCAAATATGCCCTAGCTGGGCGAACTACTCCAGCTATGCAAAGATGCTAAAAATTATGCAAAATATGAATGTTGATGCCTCCAAACCCTACAAAGTAACAAAGTGATGCGCTTGTCTACTGATCTGAAAATGAGGGTTTGAAACCCTTGCAAATGAACAAAATGACCTCAAAAAACCAATTTTCCCTTCCAAACCCTAGTCATTTCACCTCCAAATGATGCGCTCCACTCTAGGGTGAAACCTTAGGGCAAGACAATGCAAAATCTGCCTTCCCAAATGCTGCTCAAACTGATTTGCAAATATGCATCACTTTCCAGCCCTCTATCCTTCACATAATGCCAGTGAAGCACAAGTAGACCTCTGTTATGAAGTCCTCCCAAGATGAGATTGGGTTCTCGTCCAACTCACCAACAATTCGCAAGGGTTTTTGTCCTTGGAATGAATGCAACAAGTTGCTGGTCCAAAGTGAAAATCATCACAAGCTGCTCTAAAAATGCTCCTCCAAGATCTATTTATATTTAACTTGCACCTTTATTTTCAATTTCTTTTAATTTTCCAATTGGGGCGCACCACTTTATGAAATAAAATATTATTATTTTATTATACTTTTTCCTCCTTTATTCCACCAAAAGGGCTGCCCACATCCTTAGAAAAATCATAAAATTATTTTGGTGCCAAAAATAATAATAAATCATGAAAATGCATTTCTGTACTGACCCTGCTCAAATCTGACCTCAAAATGTTGATTGAAGGGTCAAGGAAAATTGTCAAACAGTTTACATGAAATGTCTTGTTTGCTGATCTGAGTTTTCGTACTTGAAATTTGTGTTGCCAAACTGGATATTAAAGCTATAATGACTTCTACAATGACTGAAAATAACATCTAACAGCAGTGCAATCTCTTTTGTGTGCATTTACATGAGGTAAATAATGCATCTACAGCCTAATGCATTTTGTCAAACAATTGACATGCATCCTACTATGCAGATTAAGGACATGAATATTACATCAGAATTGGATGTGCAACTAATATCTTTTTATTTGAATGCAAACTCCCATTACAATAGAATATGTAGAGGCCAAGACTCTTGGCTTACATTCATGAATCCATTACAATGATAGGGCTGATATACAATGACATTTACAGCAGCTACCTCTTAATGACAATTATTATCAAACTAACCAATGCAACTAAGCTTGAATCGATGCAACAATGAAGGCTGATAATTTTAGTGCTAAATGACTGATTCTAAAATACTTTAACATGCTGATTGAAGACTAAATTCTGAGATATATTGGCTGATATAAAACCTGGGAGAGGTAGGCGCCTGGACAAATTAGTTCGATCCTTCTTGATCACAAGAATTATATGATATGCTGGTATGAAAATGCACTCCTACAGCTGCAACTAATAAACTATGCTTATACAATGAAATGATGGACTATATGCAATGGAACCTGGCTGGGAAGAAGCGCCCTTGAGGAGAGATGAAGTAGCAAGCAATAGCCAAATAAAATGTTGACCTCCCAAGCCAAATCGAGCTCCCTAAGCCAGCCGCCCCTGTTCTGATCAGCTTGATGAGATAAATTAATCTTCAGTCTTTCCAGCCCTCTTAAGCTTCAAATGCAATCTCCAAGACCTCCTAAGAAGTGCGCCCAAGCTTGATGGTGAAACTGATGCAAATGATGGCTTCCAAGAGCAAATTGTCCCTCTTGACCAGTCGCCTCTGTAGTTGATGAAATGATAAATATAAAAATTATTCCCAGCTTGTTTGCTTTCCAAATTGCCTCCAATTTGGTCGCCCTTTCCTCTAAGACCAGCACCACCTTCTTTTGATAGAATTGAACCTTATTTGAGCTCACCTTTGCAAAATCGTGGCTCCAAGTATGCAGACTTAAGCTTGAATTTTCTGATAATTAGAATCAGAATCTCCACTAATACAATTCACCTTCAAATACATCAAAATGAGGAGAGTTCTAACCACATAAATGTCTCCTATATTGCTCCAATCGATCTACACCCAAAATTGGCCCTTGGCCACAAATTTTGCTCAAGTGAGAAGTCTGAAGTAACCTCTCCAACAGCTGCAATAATTCAGGTGATATTTCACACCCTCAAAATTGCTATCAATAGGAAGTTTTCGTTTCCTACGATAAGAAGCAATCTACAGAAACCCTAGGTTCCACAAGATGAAATGACAAACATCAACATCAACATCAAATCTGCCTGCTGGGAATGAAGCCCAAGATGTCTATTTATTCCTTTTCCCCAATTTCTCCAGAAGCTTCTAGAATATTCTTTTATTTTATTTAAGTGACTTTATAATATATTTTACAATCAATTCACTTTATTAAATTAATTAAATATAAGGTCACCTTTTAATTTTAATTTTATTTGATAACCTTATAATTAATTAACTTAATACCACTTAATGATTTAATTAAAGTAACTAATTAGTCATCCTCTTGAAAATCATTATTTTGGACAACTCAATTAATTAAATTAATTAAATCAAATTACCTCCAAAAACGGGGACATTACAGTCCGCCCCTCTTGAAATTGCTTGTCCTCAAGCAATTCACCACCTGGATCCCACAAGAAGAACTGCATAATGTCCCTGTCATCACCAAACAATTCCTGCAACATTTGCACAATCTGAAACTGTCGTACCAACTCAATACCATCACCAAGTGCTGCAGAAGTATAAGCCTCAAGTGGAAGCAAGCCAAGAGGCTGATCATCCTTGCCTCCAAACTTCGTACAAGATAAACTATCGTCCAAACTATCCATCACATGTGTATCTGAATTGTGCATCATGAATAGGTCATGTACATGAGAATCAAAAATGAAGCTGTAAGCATTCCTCACCATGTACACCTCTGAAATCTCCTCTATGAGTCCCGTTTGCAATCCCGATGCACTAGTAGGATCACAAATACTATCAACAATGCTCATCTCAAGACTGGAATCAAGAGAGCTATCATCATCCAAGCCATAGAGTGGATTGTCATATGACCAAGCGGCTTCCACCTTGAACAATGGATTGAGAATCATCTCATGTTTCTCCTGAATCACCTTCTTCTTTCTCTTACTGTCCAGCCCTCTGATAGAATGCAAACCACCATCCGTAATATCCCTCAATACATGCCTCCTACCATCAACCTCAAAAGACATTTCCATCTTTGGTACATTGAGGGTAAATACTCCCAAGTGCTGGAGCCACTTCATTCCCAAAACTATGTCCATTTCTCCTATGTTGACCACATAAAAATCCGAATGTAACTGATAGCTGTTCAATTTCAAGGTGAGATTAGCAACCTTTCTGGTGCATGCGAGAGTATATCCATCCGTGACTCGAACTCTGAATCTATCAAAATCCTCAACCTGAAGTCTGCACCGAGCTACAAAATCTCCATTAATAAAGTTATGTGTCGCACCAGTATCAAGCATAGCGATGCAACGCTGTCCATCAACTGTCCCTCTGAACCTGAATGTAGTCTCATCCTGAACATTGGCAAGAAACGCCATGGGAGCAGAAGTCTTCTCATCCTGATCAAGTTCTGAAGCAACCTGCTGATCCACATCATCAGAATCGGAGTCTTCAAAGTATGCCCACATGAAACGGTTTGCCTTGCCCTTAGGCCTCAAAGGGCAATCATGATCCTTGTTGTAAGGCTCCTTGCACCAATAGCATAATTTCCTCTTCCTCAACTCTTCTCGTGTCTCCTCATCCATCATAGGTGCCAATTTCTTTTTCTTGTCTGATTGTTGAGGAGTCTCATTGCTTGTTGAAGGGATTTCCTTATGCAAGCTCTTGCTCTTTGGTGCTGCAAACGCCATGCTCCTAGCCTTCTTCATTGCCTCCTGAAGAGTAAGAGGATTAAAGGCTTTTATCCATCCTCTCATAGGCTCCAATAAACCCTCCATAAATAACACCACTAGTCGTCTCTCTGAGATGTTGGGAACCATTATTGACAATCTCTGAAAGTCCCCAATGTAGTTCTCCAAACTCCCAACTTGCTTGAGTTGAGCCAAATCTCTGAAGTATGATTTTGGGTCTTTCTTGTCAAAGCGTTCCACCAATCTATCCACAAACAACTGATAAGATGTGATCTGATTATGCTGCAATGTAACTAACCCATGATACCACCATTCATGCGCTGCACCCTCCAAATGCAAAGTGGCATACTTGATGGCTTCCTCTTTTGTCATGGGTCGAAGAGCCAAGAAAGTATCCAACTTATGAATCCATGACTGTGCAGTAGTCTTGCCACTTGCATCAAACATGGGCAAAATAAGTTTATTAGTAGCTTGCTTAAGATCCTTATTCTGATTCCAAGGTCTCCTCTCCTGTCGAGACCTGTAGTAGTCCATCCTCGTTTGTACAAAATGATCACAATGCATGAGCTCTCGAGCTCCTGGTGTCAATAGTTGCCATTCATCATGAGCAGCCATATATGCATTAGCGAAGGTAGGCTCCTCAACATCTTCAACATTCTCTTCTATTGCACATTCTTCCCTCAAGAAGGTGGGTCGTGTAGGTCTATTAGCAGTGCGGGAAGATGCTCTTAGTACTCTCCTTGAACCTACTATGCTCCTGTCAGAATCATGATCCTGTCAGAATCATGATCTTGGGGCTGCCTCCTAGGTAAGATCAATTGCTGTAGAGTGTTTTCAAGCCGCTAAAGTACCCCAGATACCTACTGCTGACCATCCCTTAGACCCCTCAAAGTATCAAGTACCTCTCTATTATCATCTCTTCTTCCATTTCTAGGAGGACTTCCCTCTCTTCTTTTCTCCATAGGACCACCACTCTCTTTGTGTCTTGCTGCAACAGCTGCTGATAAAGTGTCTTGCGTTTGTTTTCTTTCTTCTCTAGCTGTATATCTCTTGGTCCTGTCACTTTGTTGCATAAATGAAGACAATTTCTGACCCAAAGGATGGCAGGAAACTGCTCTGATACCACTGTAATGACCCTACTCAAATCTGACCTCAAAATGTTGATTGAAGGGTCAAGGAAAATTGTCAAACAGTTTACATGAAATGTCTTGTTTGCTGATCTGAGTTTTCGTGCTTGAAATTTGTGTTGCCAAACTGGATATTAAAGCTATAATGACTTCTACAATGACTGAAAATAACTTCTAACAGCAGTGCAATCTCTTTTGTGTGCATTTACATGAGGTAAATAATGCATCTACAGCCTAATGCATTTTGTCAAACGATTGACATGCATCCTACTATGCAGATTAAGGACATGAATATTACATCTGATGTAATATTAGTTGCACATCCAATTCTGATGTAATATTCATGAATATTACATCAGAATTGGATGTGCATCCTACAATGATAAGGCTGATATACAATGACATTTACAGCAGCTACCTCTTAATGACAATTATTATCAAACTAACCAATGCAACTAAGCTTGAATCGATGCAACAATGAAGGCTGATAATTTTAGTGCTAAATGACCGATTCTAAAATACTTTAACATGCTGATTGAAGACTAAATTCTGAGATATATTGGCTGATATAACACCTGGGAGAGGTAGGCGCCTGGACAAATTAGTTCGATCCTTCTTGATCACAAGAATTATATGATATGCTGGTATGAAATGCACTCCTACAGCTGCAACTAATAAACTATGCTTATACAATGAAATGATGGACTATATGCAATGGAACCTGGCTGGGAAGAAGCGCCCTTGAGGAGAGATGAAGTAGCAAGCAATAGCCAAATAAAATGTTGACCTCCCAAGCCAAATCGAGCTCCCTAAGCCAGCCGCCCCTGTTCTGATCAGCTTGATGAGATAAATTAATCTTCAGTCTTTCCAGCCCTCTTAAGCTTCAAATGCAATCTCCAAGACCTCCTAAGAAGTGCGCCCAAGCTTGATGGTGAAACTGATGCAAATGATGGCTTCCAAGAGCAAATCGTCCCTCTTGACTAGTCGCCCCTGTAGTTGATGAAATGATAAATATAAAAATATTCCCAGCTTGTTTGCTTTCCAAATTGCCTCCAATTTGGTCGCCCTTTCCTCTAAGACCAGCGCCACCTTCTTTTGATAGAATTGAACCTTATTTGAGCTCACCTTTGCAAAATTGTGGCTCCAAGTATGCAGACTTAAGCTTGAATTTTCTGATAATTAGAATCAGAATCTCCACTAATACAATTCACCTTCAAATACATCAAAATGAGGAGAGTTCTAACCACATAAATGTCTCCTATATTGCTCTAATCGATCTACGCCCAAAATTGGCCCTTGGCCACAAATTTTGCTCAAGTGAGAAGTCTGAAGTAACCTCTCCAACAGCTGCAATAATTCAGGTGATATTTCACACCCTCAAAATTGCTATCAATATGAAGTTTTCGTTTTCTACAATAAGAAGCAATCTGCAGAAACCCTAGGCTCCACAAGATGAAATGACAAACATCAACATCAACATCAAATCTGCCTATTGAGAATGAAGCCCAAGATGTCTATTTATTCCTTTTCCCCAATTTCTCCAGAAGCTTCTAGAATATTCTTTTATTTTATTTAAGTGACTTTATAATATATTTTAAAATCATGTCACTTTATTAAATTAATTAAATATAAGGTCACCTTTTAATTTTAATTTTATTTAATAACCTTATAATTAATTAACTTAATACCACTTAATGATTTAATTAAAGTAACTAATTAGTCATCCTCTTGAAAATCATTATTTTGGACAACTCAATTAATTAAATTAATTAAATCAAATTACCTCCAAAAACAGGGACATTACATTTCCCACGTCCGCCATGCCAAGGAAAAATAGTTGAGTCTTAAAAGAATTTGTTCAAAAATATTTGAGGCTCAAACCAAATATTTGGGGACATTACACTCATAAGGAGGAGGCTACACCTAACCTTTAATATTCCTCCAAAGAGGAATTATAGAAATGAGTCATCTTCACACGTGTGAGAATATTCAAATAAGATAAAAGACTTTTAGGGATTTCTTTGGAATATTCCTACAAGTAATTAAATAATACAAATGTCAAATAATAAATAATCTTCACCTAAATAAAGATTAATTTTTAACTTGTAGGGTTTAGATTAGAGGTAATGGAAGATAGAAGCACCATTTTTACCTTAAAAAACAGAGGGTTGTATTTTGATGTGAAAAATTTGAAAAATTTGACCATGATTGAGACATGGAGTCTGAGGACTGCAGCAATTGCTAATAGCCTAACTTTTGGATGTGCATAAAGAGTGTTAAACAGTAGAAATTTCTTACAGGCTTCAGGATTCTTCATGGTGGTGGTGATTTTTTTCATATTCTTCCTGCTTCTATACTCGCTTAAACTTTGTAGCTTGTTTATTTCTTCATTGGAGAACAATGATTATTTGTCATTATCTGTTGGCCTATGTGGCCTTTAGAGGTCAATCTTGGTTGTGTTGGCATAGTTTCTTCACGATCAAACGGGTCAAGTAATATGTGTAAATAAATGATACTAAGATAAATGAGATAAATAAAATTTGAAGAAACATTATTTACTATTATTTCAATTTCTCTTTTATATATGCATTATTATGAGATTCAATATCATACTATAACATTGATTATTTGTAAGATCTCTTATTTTGATGATCTTAATTTCGTATTTTGAACTTTTTGGACCTTTTTTTTTGAATGAGAGAATTATAGATTGCTTTTATAAGTAAAATTTGTTTTATTATTAATTGCTTAAAGTTGTTTTATTATTCATTGCTTGCAGGGAGCATGGAGGCCATCCTTGAACATTGCAACAGTGTTGGCAAGCATTGGTTTGTTGCTTTCTGAGCCAAACCCCGATGATGGCCTTATGTGTGATATTGTGAGATTTCTTATTCTTTCCATTGATTTCATACTCAACATTGTAAATTTTTTTATTCTTGAATTCTCATCCATGGTGCTGAATAACAGAGTGCAGAATACAAGCACAATAGGTCTAGCTTTGATCAAAAAGCAAGATCATGGACCCAAAAGTATGCAGTGCAAATGGAGTGTCAGACCACAGCTTTGCCAACAAACATTTCAAGTCCAGGCAGCTCACCACTGGTATGAGCTTGAACAAGGTTGTAACTCACAAGGCAGTGACTGGATTAATACCAATATGGATAAGCTTCACTGCAAGTTCTTCCTTCCTATTCCCCTTAGATTCTAACTAGACACATTTCGTCTATTTTTGCCTTTGCTTTAGGTCATGTAGTACTCCATGATTTAGAGTATTAGTTGGTCCAAGAAACTAATTATGGAATTTTGGTTTGATTGCCAGAGCAATTTAGTTTTCTTATCTTACCCTTTTTGTACAGTCTGGGCAGGGATCAAATGAAAGGATTGACAATCATAAACAATTTGAAGAAGCTGCTGTGGAATCTGTAAGTGGATCTCCAAATCAAACTAACAATAAAGGGAAGCCAAAAGATGGTGGTCTTGGGAGTCCTGTAAAATCAACTAAGTCTCTCAGCAAGAGACTCTCATTGGCAAAAGAACCCACGTTACAACCAACAATAAGTCCTGCTTCCGAGGGGACAGTGACAGATGTTACTGCAAAAATGTACAAGGAGAATGCAAGCTTCAAACCTGCTCAGTGTGATGATAAGAATCTTAAGCAGAAATTACCTACTCATCCGTCTGTTGAAACAAATGACAATAAGAATGAATTGCTCCAAAAAGTTGAAATTGGTGATTCATCTAGCTTGCTAGAAAATGTATCTGCAGAACCAGGAAAAATTGTGCAAAAAGGGGTTAGATTGGGCAAGGAAAACTTCCATTCAAGAAATTGGAATGCTGAGAAACCTCATTGTAAGTTGTCAGTGTTGAAACCATTGGAATGTGGGACTGAAATAAAAATGAGAGAGAACACAAAAATCACACCTTTACAGAACGGTGTATCAGGAAATTCTAACCAGAGAATTTTGCCTTTCCCAAGTGATAGCGATCCAAAATGCAGCAAATTGCATGAGCTTCAGCCTGTAAGGCCAATCATCCATAAGCTTCCTGAATCAGGACTACTTCAACCAGGTGTTCATAAGAAAATTACAGAGGAGAGGTCTCAAGTGGAAACTGTTGTCATCTCCGATAGTGAGAGTGATGAAGAGCCCGTTCAAGTCAGATCTAGGCTTTCATTGTCACAGAGGACATTGACTGGAAAACGTAAGTTTAGATCTAATGCAGGGTAAATGAGTTACGTGGTTTTATATAAGTGCTAATGTCATGCAGTGGAATTTTGTTAACAACATATCTGATCCCTCAAATATAATGTTCTATATGTAACCACCTTATCGCATTCAATATGTCAAATACCTAGATGTACTAGGATAGATAAATGTATTGCCTATAAGGTAGCAAGTTTTTACTGTTTGGTTCATTGGCACGTTTAAGTGATTTAATGTCACATATACCAAATTGTTCTCTTGTGTTTTGTTACAAAACATGCTGGATTCAGAAGAAAATTCATGCCCAAATGTGTTATAGCACTTAAAGCAAATTGAAATAACCATCTTCTCTCCCAATGAAAGATTGTAATTCTAGAATTCTGAAGAGACTCCATGTTTTCCTTTAATAAAGTTTCTAAATGACAAGTTTGTTGACATGTTAATCTCATGATAATTGACATCTACGATGTTTTTCTGGTGGAAAAAACTTTTCTGGTTACTTTGTTACTTTGAAGACATTGATACCTAGTCAAACCAAGATTTGAACACTGACAAACACCCATATGTTTTGTAAGCATCACAAAAAATATGGAATTCTTTGAATCATTTGCATGTTGATATTTACTTATCAAATTACTGTTAGATCAAACATGGACTAAATAATAAATGATTGCAATGAGAGCATCCCCACAAAAATGTTGACATTTTCTTGTCAAGTTACTTAGATCAAACATGGACTTGATAACAAATGATTGCAATGAGAGCACTCTCACAAAAATGTCAAAGTAAAAATTGTTGAAAAAACAAATGTAGCCCAAAGTTTTTAGTTAAACATATAATAGTTGAAGATTTCATGGGTGTTTCCCCATTTCATATTATAAGATTAATGCAAATCTTGGTCTATATGCATTATATGGTCAATGCAAATCTCCTCTGAATCAATGGTCACTGCTACAGGCTCCAAATTTGGTTTAAAGACTCGTTTTTTTGCAAATAGCTTGATGGTTAGTTTTTATGGTCATGGCCAACGGGTATCAAAATTGTTTTCAAGTGCTAATTTTAAAAGTTCATTTATATATTGGACTTCTAGAAATTTGAGTGACGAATGTTTTTTGTTTCATTCTTTGATTTTGATGTTGCAAGTCAATCAAACTGATTAGGGGTAGATCTATTTTAGGTAAAATTTTAAGCATCCGTTTTGCATATTTGTTTGGGAATTTTTGTTGCCATTGTGGTTTTGTTCAGCACTTACTCTCTTTTAGAGTTTTAATGATATTTTAAGCTCTATTGTTCATTCTTCTGATTTTAAGTTATGTCAAATTCTTCTAATTTTAAGCTCTGTTGAATTCTTCTGAGTGTTTATTTTTTTAAGACCTGTAAACCCTTGGAGTGAAATTATTTTCACCATATATCATTTTGATGGAATAGTTTTGTCTATATGTCGTTGAATTATCATGGTGCAGGTCTCAAGTCATTAAAATAATTTGAAACTTGCACTCTAGTAATTTAGTATTGTAAGATGATGATGAGCACACGATTATATTGAGAGAGGGGTACGGGGGAGGGGGTGTGTAGGAGGTTGGTGGGGTTTTAAGTGTGAGAGGTGAATCAATATAACAACTTTTACCAATTTAAACTTAATCAATCATAACAATAGTACCATCCAAGATCTTGACAATTAAGAACACAAGAACACCAAGATTTATGTGAAAACCCTTGCGGGAGAAAACCACGACAATATAATGCTACATATAAAATTTCTTACAATCTTTGTAGGCACCAACTTACAAGAGACATCGATCCCTACAATTCATAGGCACCAACCCCCATTGCTAAGCACCAACTTAGCAATAGACACCAATTCTCCTTTAGGAAGCACCAAACAAAATTCCACCTAAGAAATGTGTTTGGTGCTTCCAAAAGGAGAGATTGGTGTCTGTCGCTAAGTTGATGGACAATTCAATCTCTTCAACAATTATACTTCCCTTCACAAATTTGCTTATAACACTTTAAAACACATACTCCTCTTCAAAATTGCATATACTCACTTTCACACATTTGCATATATTCTCCTTGAATCTCAAATCTGCATTTGTTCTCCTTCACAAATTGTCTACTTCAGTGGATGTCAAACTTTTTCTATGCCTTCATAAAGATCTTGTTGATGATATCTTCTTCCACAAATTAGATGTAATCTTTCTCATATATCTTTCTTCTTAAATCTGCATATATCTCATGTCAAATCTGCTCACACTCTTCATGGATAAATCTGTTGATGTGTAATTGATATATGTTTATCTTCTCTTACCTTAATCTCCACTATTCCTCTTCTTGTTCTTCACATCTCTCACTTTTCTACTCAATGATGCAAAATTGCTGTATATCTTCTCTATATTCTTCTTTCAAACTTCACACTATTCTCCTCCACTTTAATGTTCCTTTTATATCCCTTTCAAGCTTTATCTCACAGGAGGCGAACTCTTCAAAGAAGAATGACTTCATGAAAGGTTATGACTATTCGACAAGTGGTGATATTTCAAATGAATGTCAACTTATTAAAAATTATATTTAATTTGTTTAGATCCCCACTAAGGAGGTGCCTTCACTTAGGGAATCGACTTTGTCAAAACAAAGTAGCGCTCCTTATCATTAATGAATTGTTCCCTTAACCATGAATAAATCGCTGCCTTAAAACATGTAACCACTGCTTTATTTATTAGACATTCTTGATCACTTTAATTGCTGCTATTTGTTAATGCTATGACATCATAATCGCTGCCTCTTTGTCATCTTTCTTTCTTTTTTTTTTTTTGAAAGAAAAGGGGTGAAAAATTTTATTCAATAAAGAGCAGCCAAGTGCAAAAAGAGGCCAATATGACCAAAGTCATCAAAATATATTGACTCCAAACTCCAAATCATAACCATACAAGGACGTGCTAGAGACCAACCGACACGAAAAGATACTGTCTAGCCATAACACCAGGCTACACCTTTTGATCCTCATAAAGATATCTAGACAAAGTGTTGCTTTTATCTTGGTTTAGTTGTCTCCATTCAACCACATTCTATGTCCCCCGACCTTTGGAGACCCATTTAGCAAGGTAATTTGCAACCTTGTTCCATTCTTTGGGAATGTGAACAAATGAGATGGTTGCAAAATTCAAAGCAAGATGAAGAATTTGCTTCAAAATTAAAACCAATCTCCATGAAGAGTCCTGAAAATCTCTCTTATTAAGAAGAGAGACCAAAATCATAGAATCAGTCTAACAAATCACATCCCTCCAACCCAACCCATAAGCTCTCTCTAGAGCCTTAAGAATAGCAAGAGCCTCCATTTGATTGTTGGGTTGTAGACCCATGTGAATGGAGAAGAAAAAATGCATGATCCCACTACTATCATGACCCACTCCTCTGATCCCAGCATCTCAAAGATTTCCTTGAGCAGAACCATCGGTGTTAATTTTGAGAGTCCCAGAAAGAGGACTCCATCTCCCCTCTATTCATTTTCATAGAAGGTTTTGGCCTACTTACCCTATTCCTTTGGGGGCCTAGGGAAGAAGAAAGCTCAAGGCTAGGAGCTATCGGCATGTCTGAAGAAGACAAACTCTCCCAAGTCGAGTTTAGATTATATAGTTTCTTTCATAATACTCTACACCTTGTACCGTACTTGCAAAGCCTCCAAACAACATTGACAAAAAATTCATCGATTCCTCTCCAACCAAATCTGCTAGATAATAATAAAAGGTCCCAATTCCCAAGTAGCCACCAAACAAGACGTAGATGCTAGTGAATGACCCCAATTCTCCTAGAAGTCTTGCAAAGATAAAGCAAACCTAAATGACCTCCAAATTTTCTACCAAAGTCTCCAAATTTGCATATTAAAAGTACACTAAAAAATAGGTGAGTTGTACTTTCTTCACCACATTTGTATAAAAAAAAGAGAGAAGGCTCACATAAACCTCGTTACTTGATACTCTCCTAGGTGAGGCACTTGTTATGACTCAACAACCATAAGAACATATTACACTTGGGCCACCCAACTTTATTCTAGATGCATTTCCACCAAGGATAAGCTCTCACCTCAGCTTGGTGGGACACCAAAGCAACATACCCTTGAGCAACAGCGTAGATGCCCTTTGATTCATGATCCTAAGCCAACAAATCACTATCCTTTGAAGAACAACAAGGCCTCTCAACTAGAATGGATGCCAAAATACTTCACTCCTCTTGAGAACCACCATCCGACCAACTATCAAGATTTCACCACTAATAAACTCTAGTGCCTCCTAGATAAGAATAATTGAAATTGCTCACCCTGGACCATCTAGCAACCACAAAAATATCACTTAAAGGTCTGAGATGAGGGAATGAAGATAGAATTGGAGGGTGACCATACCAAGAATCATTCCAAAAAGAGCAAGCTCCCCTTTTTGAATGATCCAAAAAAAAACCTCCTTAATTAGAGCCAAACCCCTCTTAATAATGCTCCAAATCATGGAACCTTTAATAGACAAATCCATTCATGGAATATCCTCACTAGCCACCCCTCCCAAGTTTTATAGTTTAGAACACGTGCCCATGGTTGCTCTGGAAATTTACACCGCCTCCTATAATTTAGCAGCCAAAGCAAGACTATTTTGCTCCGACTACCTAAGCCCAAGGCCACCATTCTCCTTTGGTTTGCACACCTGATCCAAACTCACCAAACTCCATTTCCTAAAGTCAAGATTTCTTGCCCATAAGAATTTCTTGGTAAGGGAGTCAAGCTCCTTGAGTACACTCTTTGGAGCATATAACACTATGAACCTATACAAAGGGAGAGCCTAGAGGACATAAGAAACAAGAGTCACCTTGCTAGCCAAAGATAACCATCTAAAGGTCCAGTAGTTGACCTGGGACTAAAATTTATCCAAAATATTTTTCCAATCATTCCTCTTCAAGTTGACAACACAAAGGGGAATCCCCAAATACTCCAAGGGAAGTTTACCAATCTGAAAATGAAGAATGTTGGCTATCCTATGCTGGATCAAATTAGGACTATTGAAGAAAAGGATCCAAGACGTACCCTCATTGATTTGTTGACTAGACACAGCTAAATAAACATCTAGAGCTTTCCTAAAGTTAACAATCTCCTCAATCCTAGCAACGTCCATGAGAGTAGTGTCATCAATAAATTGAAGATGAGTATGTGCTTCCAAACCCTGCGCCCAACACCAGCCACAAATGGAGCCTCTATCTTTGTGTTGTTTCAACAACCTCCCAAAACCTTCAACCATCAAAATAAATAGATAAGGGGAAAGAGGATCCCCTTGCATGAGTCCCTGGCCTCCATAAAAGGTAGGTGAGGGGGAGCCATTAACAAGAATAGAGAAGGAAGATGTGGTCACACAACTCATAATCCACGAGACCCACTTTGAGTGAAAACCAAAAGCCAAAAGCAAACATTGAAGGGAAGACCACCTGACTTTGTCATAAGCTTTGGACATATCCAATTTGATGAACATGGTTTTTTCTTTGGAAGAGGACATGGAGTGAATAGCTTCAATCGCCACCCTGCTCTAGAGAAATCAAGGGATCCAAACACTTCTTCAATCTTTCAACAATCAACTTAGTAATAATCTTGTAGCTCACATTGCACAACACAATAGGTCAAAAGGAGTTTAAGGAATTGGAACCCTCTTTCTTTGGAATCAAAGCTAGGAAGGTAGAATAGCCTTGAGCATTTTCTTATTAGTATAGGACTCCTGAACCACCTCCAACAAATCCACTTTGTTGGTATCCCAATATTCCCAAAAGAACGCAATGGGAAAACCATTAGAGCTAGGGGCCTTACCTTTCTTCATCTGGAAGATAGTGTCCTCAAGTTCCACCAAAGAGATGGGCACTAGAAGAGAATTATTCATCTCCACTGAGACCAAGCGGGGATGTAGGCCAAAACCATATTCTCCTCCTCCAAGGCAAGAGGACCATCCTCAGAGAAGAGAGAAGAAAAGAATCAGACCACCTCCTTAGTAATAGCTTGATGCGAGTTTAACTATTCCCCCTAAGCCGAGAAGAGAGGAAATAATATTCCCACCTCTATGTGCCTTATTAGAATAATGAAAGAAAGTGGTATTTTTGTCGCCTTCCTTGAGCCAGTCAACTCAGGATTTTTGTATCCAAAAAATCCGCTTCCTTAGCTCCCATTTAGCAAGCTCTTTTATGCATTTGGTTTCTTCTTGAAGTAATCCCATAGTCATCCTCTCTTTCTTGATTTTGAACGTGATACTATCAAGATGATCCTAAATTTTCCTCCGCTTATGAAAGAGGTTATCAAACACTGTTCTATTCCATTTCTTAAGTTTGAATTTGACCAATTGGATCCTCGTGAAGAAAGCGAGCATTGCAGTGCCAAAGGCAGGCCTCCCTTCAAACCGACACTGATCCACAAGTTGGTGTAGGCCATGATCCCCAAGTTACATCTGTTGAAATTTAAAGGGGGTTGCTTAACCACAAAGAACCAAGATGAGAACTTAATCGGCCAATGATCTGACCCCTTCCACCCAAGGATCTCAGAAGAAGAATTCTAATCATTACCAATCCATTCCATAAACACTAGAAACCTATCTAGCCTCTCAGAAATGAAGCCCTCCTTACATCTTCGATTATGTCAAGTAAAGGTTTCATTAATGGGCTGAACAACCACTAAATTGAGAAATTTGATATTGTCTTGAAGCAAGGAAGAAGAAGGCCCCAAACGACTAACTCCCCCCAAATTTTCCCCCAAGGTGCATATAGAATTAAAGTCTCTTGCCAAAATCCAAGGGCAAGAAGGAGCAAGAGATCGAATAAATTTAATATGAGACCAAAGCAGAATCTTACCAGCAAAGTCATTAGGCGCATACACATTGATGAACAAAACTATTGCGCCCAAATCAAAACAAGGTGCTGGTAGAGAAAGGGAGTTCCTTCCAGCCATCTACCACAGAGGTGAGATCCTACAAGGGTCACATACATGCCACACCTCTAATAAAACTATGGGATCCAACACATTGGCAATAACTTCTCCAAATTTTGGGTCGAGCCTTCATCATATCTTCAACTAGAAGCTTGGTCTCCTGAATGAAGAGAATATTCGGATTATGATCACAAACTAAATCATGAGCAACTTTTTTTCAAGGGGCACTACCCAAACCCCTATCATTCCAAGATATCACAATCATTTATGAGAGGAAGCAAAGTGGGAGTCCAATGTCCTAACAACACCATATTCCACCAAAGATTCTCCTATAATCTTCATCTTCTCCAAGTCCTTCAAACTTTAGCCATCTTATCACTAGTCACTTTCTTTAAGCTCTTCTGGTTGATGCCTAAGAGAGGCCCATTCTTCTTTTTACCATCATCGTTGGCCCTAGAATTAGTTGCCAACTCATTTATCCCATCAGTGTCTGTATGCTCTTGAGGAAATTCCTCCAAGGGATTAGGAGCCAAATCATCCACAAGAGCCACCACATTCTCCTGCCCATAAGTCCCTAGCTCAATTAGGGATAAAGAGGGAACAAGTCCTTCCTTTGAAGCTTCATGTGTGTCAGTTGTTGGAGCGGGGTACAAAGGGTATTGACCAATAGGATTCGATCCTTGAAAAACTTGAGTCCCAAAGTTGTGATCATGTTCCATTAAATGCAACTCTTCAAAGTTTTCAAGAACCTCAAATCTGTTATTAGAGGCCTCTCTGAACAAGGTTTTGTTCTAGCAGTTTGGCACCTTTGCTTTCAACCAGGATTTCATAGGTACAAACCCATTTGAATCAGGCTCCTCATTCTGAATCGATGATTTACCTTTTGCTTTGGAAGTATTTGCATGCACACCTGACGAAGTTTGTTGGATTTTAGCTTGCAACTTGAGGCAGTTTCTTTGCAAATGTGCATATTCATGGCAAGTACAACAACATAAAGGAAGGGCTTCATATTCCACCTGTTGAATCCAACACATACCTCCTAGCCAAATTTCAAGAGACTCTAGTAAAGGATTATTTAAATTAAATTCCATGCACAAACGAGCAAAAGAGGTTATCCTTTGATCAAGAGTCTAACGGGATGGTCCCAAGGGATTCCCTAAAACAAATGCAAGAGTACAAGACATCCTTGCACCAAAACTCCATCGAAAGATGAGGTAGACGAATCCAGACCAAAATTCTTGACGACATCTCTTATGTTGGATCAAACCCCAAATGCCATGGTTTGATGAAAAGTTTTGCCTAATTATGAAAATAGGGGCCCCCTTTGAAAATTGCATTGCGGTTTACAATCCAAGAGAAGACCACAAAGAAATACCCATTAGCTCCCAAAATGACTTCCAAATTTCCTTTAGGATTCCAATTGCAGTAGACTCAATTTTCTAGAAAAAGAAAGGAAATGTAGACCCCCATGAATTTGAACATGAGAATATGCTTAGATAGATACAACATATCCTCAACTATTGAGTCTGGGTTGATCACCACCATTGAGCAATCTTTACATCTCTCCAAACACCCATAGGGTTTTGGTCGAAAGTTTTGAAATTGATTGTTCTTCGACTACTCTGTCGCATACAAGAGGAAATTTATAGCATCCTCATGACTAGAGGATGAATAATTCCCATTGAAAATAGCATTTATAAAAGAAAATGAATGGGGGTCCCCCGGACCCCCTGCATGGGCCATGCAATCTGCACAACCGACCACCCACAAAAAGCACATGAAATGGAGACAAAATGCAACATGAAAGGGAAAATACAAAAAGAAACCTCCACAAACAAGTGACCAACAAGGTAAAGAATCCCCCACAACCCAACGCCATACCTGCACAGGCCCAAGAGACAGCTCGCGGCCTCACTTGGCCATACAAACCATCAACTCCTTGTGCACAACAAAATTTTTCCCAAATCCTCCCTGCCATCCTATTAAAATCAATTCCTTTAATGAATATAATCACTTGCCTTATAAACTTTAATTTATTTTAATCTTCTTTTGCCAATCGCTACCTTTGTCTTCATAAAGCCAACCCATATAATATTAATTCTGTTTTTCTTCCATACTCAACCAACATGAGATAATTAAATTGGCTTTACTTCCCTCATTAGTAAAAATGAATGTAGTCCAATTTCGTCCCCCAAATCTTGGAAAGGAGTCGACCTACAATTAATTAATAACAAGTTGACCATACAGACCCAACATTGCCATAATAACAAGTCGACCAATAATTTGACTCTCTTTTAATTACAATCAAAATTTACCATCAATGATTTCCTTTATCATCATAGAATCATCGTTATTTACTTTATCCTCTTCATCAAATTTTGAATCATCTTCTTCATCACTTCCAAATTTATCATTTGTATTAATAATGTCTTCAACCTCTTTTGCTTTTGCAATCTCTATTTCACTAGCTTCTTTTGTTCTAGTTTTGACACAACATCTACTACTTCAACATCACTTGTATCATCACTTTCAACTTTGTCTTTTACTTCTTTGATATCAATGGAAATCTCATCCATATACCTTTGACATCAATAACAACATTTCCAATAGATGAAACTTACACTCTAGTAAGCTTTGTGTTGGGGCCTTTTGTGTATTTGAACCTTTAGCATTGGAAGGTTGATTATTTTTTTAGATAAATTGGTGAGGGTTCCATAGGTGCCCTGATCCTTGAAATTTAATCTCCTTACAATGTGAACAGACTTGACTAGAAACTATTCAATAACTAGCGGCATGTTTAATGATGAACAACAATTCTTAGCCCTATACATACCACTAATATCTTCTTTGTTGACTATATAATTTTTAGTTTCTTCTAAAATTTGGCTTTTCTATTTGATGTAGAATTCTAACCATCTAATTTTGGACTAACCTTCCCTAGATTGATGTCCTCATGGTCATGTTCTCCTAAGGGAGATTCTACCTTTGCACATTCCATAATCCCCCTTTCATATTCCTTATACATATCCCTCCCAAAGTTTTAAGACTCAAAGTTCTAAATCTCCTACCTCCTTTCTCCCATTTTTGGGGTTTTTTCATACTTGGAGCATTTCATGATATATATTCCCAAATTTCCACAAAAAATATATGGTCAAATCCATCAATTGAAGAATTCTTCTTTGGAAGAACATGCTGAAGCTCCAAACCATCTTTAGGGCTTGTATACACCTTGTTTGTTGGAATCTTATTAGTAGTTTTTGTATCTCTCTAAATCCTTTGATTACTTCAGCAAGACCGACTTGATTGAAGGGGGTTAGGTTCACATTACTGCTCCTCATTATTCTACTAATACACTTTTCTACAAGACTTCTTCAATCTAATTGGACGAGAAGTAGCTAAATGCCCAAGACTAAAACAATTCCTTCATCTAAGTGCTAGCTTTTTATAATCTAATTATTGCTTCCATATATTATTCTTGACTTTCAACCAAATTTATTTTGGTAAACCTATTGACAAATCCATTTCTACCAAGATTTGAGAAAAAGTTGAAGGAGAGAGATTTTCAAATTCAAAAGAGATAGAAACTAACTTTCCCAAGGGATTACCTATATTTTCCAATAAAGATGGAATCCAAAAGTGTAAAGGAAGATTGGGTAGTCTAACATAAGTATCTACAAAATGTTGATGTTTTATTTTTTGGGTTGAAATTTGGTAACCAAGGTTTAACAATGAGAAGGGTCTTAGCCCAAATCCAAGGGTTCTTCTCCAAACTCCTATCTTTGTCCTCTTTGAAATAAAAACTACAATAAAAATTCTTAGGATCTTTGTAGGACAAGATAGTAATGGGTTGCATGTATGATTTTCTAATTGGATTGGTGCTTGCAAACACTATTAGAAGTTGTGGAACTTACATATTACTGCCATTTATTCATTATGCCTAGCTTTCTTTATAATATATTTTTTGTTGGCATTACCAAATTCATTCGGACCCCTCTTCACCCATTTTTAATTGAATCAACCCTTCCCTTACAATCTTTTTCCTCTGCCACATATGATCACCCAAAAATGCTACCTTGACAATCAATTTCCATATTAAGTTGAAGCTTGATGCTATATTTAACACTTAGCCCAACTTTATGTTGTAGAGATACACTCCTTCCTAGATCTTAAGGCATCTTGATGCCCATATTGACCTTTCTCTTCAATATCCTTACAAAAAATTATTTACATAAAACTTTGTCAGCACACCTATTGTTGCCTTCCTTGTAGAATTGTTGGAGTTCTCTTAGAGTGCATGCCCTACCCATTTTAAAATGGACTTCTATATTGGAAGACTAGTTATTAGAAAATGTGAAGGAAAATCAATTCAATTCTTTCTTTGATTGGTATACATTTGATGTTGTTTTGCAACACAAGCACTCTCCAAATTGTTAGCACTCACCACATATATAATTTATCTTCTCATGTTAATATAATTTATCATATACTACAAGTGTTGCACTACAATACCAAATATCAAACTATGTGAAGATAATAAAATATAATACAAGAAACAATAATTGTAAGGGTAGTAATCATAACGGCCTTGGGATCATTCCCTACTAACCCTATTACTTAAATCAATAACATTGTTGCAATAATAGTTGTTTATTATTAGTTGGTAGGACTAAAATAAACACTAAATGAGACCAAAGAGCATTGACCTCCTCTATAACAAAACCTTCTCATGATTGCTTTGTATGTAGTGGATTTTATAGGTTGGACCCTTCATTGCAACTCTTGTTGTTGCTTTCTATCATTGGTAAAATTTAAGGGAATCAATTAGAAAGCTTTGGGATCATTCCCTAGTAATCCCAATGTTTAAATCGACAATATTGTTTTAGTAATAATTGTTTGTTGTAGTTTGTAGGCTTAAACTAAGTGATTTCCATGGACGGGGTCCACAAAGCACTAGAGGAGACTAGGGAGCATCATGTTGAAGAAAGTAGTGGGTATAAGCTTTGTTAAATTTTTATCTCATACTCATAATTGAGAGTGAGTGTTGTAGTAATACTCATTATTTTCAATTATACTCGGGTAGCAAGGAAGTGGAAGGTTTTGTTGTTCTTTGGATTATTCTAGTGGATCGACAACAATAATGTAAACAAGAGCATGTTTATAACCAATTGCCCTCTTTCTAACATAGGTTGGAAACTTGTCCATATGTTTCTTCCTTCCCTATATTGCTTTAGTTGATTAGGGGAATCAAGATAAATTTTTTTATGGATACAACTATATTGTTTTGTATTTCCTCTACTACAAGAAAAAAAAGTTGATAGTTACGTGAAGTCATTCATTGGAATTAGAAGCCTCTTTTGATGTTAAGCATTATTGGATAAGCATGTGCTTGATGCAACTTTTTATTTGGCCTGATGGAGCTAAGAGATGGACACTAATCAAAACTAGATCACCAAATCATTTGCAAACCAATTTTGCAATCTTCAGTAGGAACTTGAGTTGCAATGCAACCCTTGTGTCAAGAAAATGCATGATTATTTTTAAAGAGGAAATACATATTGAAATCTTGGTGTAAAATATCATATTAGTGTACCCTCATCAAATACTTGCTATATGATGTGAAATGTCTCTCTATAGACAATACCTAGAAGAGTGTGAACAACACGACACTAGCAGTGGAGGAATGGAAAATTCTAAACAAGAATGAGGAATATAAGGTCCCATTCCTTAAATAACAAGATACACCTATGTCTAGTGATTCACATTATGATATTCACATGTTTTGACCTAATAATCTAACCTTTCATTGACTCTCACCAAATCAAATCTACAAAAAGATTCTCCAATAAATGATATATTAAAGTGGGGACTTCATATTAAATGAGATTTTTAAACAAAATAGATGAACAAAATTAATGATTATTTTTAATGCTAATAAAGTATAAAAGATCTATTTACTATTAGATTTTTTTGTACATTTTGTACCTTAAAGTATGCTAAAGTATTTGAGAGAATGTATTTGTGGAAAATGTTTTTCTTTGAAAATTAGGAACCAACTCAAAAGCATTTAAGTTTGTTTCTAAATTGATATGAAAAAGAAAATTGGAACAACGAATAAAGGAACTCAAGTTTAACAAAGAAACAAATATGACTTTTTGACAAATTAGAAAATATGAACATATAATCTTTAAATAAATCTCAAGAAAAATAATATAAGTTAATAATCATGAGGTGGTTGGAGTGGGGTGATTTCTCTATAAGATGCAAGATAGAGTTGGGGTATCTTATTTAAAAAAAACACAAGTGTGTAGCTTATGTAGCAACTAATACATTTTTGTGATTTAAACCATGCATACGAGAGCATAAAAGTTGATGATTTTTTGTTATAACAAATGTTTTTCTTTAAAAATTAGGAACCAACTCAAACATAGTTAAGTTTTTTTTTAAATTGATATGAAAAAGAAAATTGGAACAAAGAATAAAGGAAGTCAAGTTTAACAAAGAAACAAATTTAATTTTTAAACAAAGTAGAAAACATGAACATATAATCTTTAAATAAATATCAAGAAAAATAATATAAGTTCACAATCATGAGGTGGTTGGAGTGAGGTTATTTCTCTATAAGATGCAAGATAGAGTTGGGGTGTCTTATTTAAAAAGCACATAAGTTTGTAGCTTATGTATCCACTAATACATTTTTGTGATTTAAACCGTGCATATGAGAACATAAAAGTTGATGATTTACAGTTATAACAAAAAAAAAATCTCTAAAAATTAGGAACCAACTCAAACATAGTTAAGTTTGTTTTTAAATTGATATGAAAAAAAAATTGAAACAAAGAATAAAGGAAGCCAAGTTTAACAAAGAAACAAATTTGATTTTTAGAAAAAATAGAAAACATGAACATATAATCTTTAAATAAATCTCAAGAAAATAAATATAAGTTAACAATCATGAGGTGGTTGGAGTGGGGTGATTTCTCTATAAGATGCAAGATAGAGTTGGGGTGTCTTATTTAAAAAATACACGAGTGTGTAGCTTATGTAGCCACTAATACATTTTTGTGATTTAAACCATGCATATGAGAGCATAAAAGTTGATGATTTATAGTTATGAAAAATGTTTTCTTTAAAAAATTAGGAACCAACTCAAACATAGCTAAGCTTGTTTAAATTAACATGAAAAAGAAAATCAGAACAAAGAATAAAGGAAGCCAAGTTTAACAAAGAAACAAATTTGATTTTTAAACAAAGTAGAAAGCATGAACATATAATCTTTAAATAAATCTCGAGAAAAATAATATAAGTTAACAATCATGTGGTGGTTGGAGTGGGGTGATTTCTCTATAAGATGCAAGATAATGTTGGGGTGTCTTATTTAAAAAACATACAAGTGTGTAGCTTATGTAGCCACTAATACATTTTTGTGATTTAAACCATGCATATGGGAGCATAAAAGTTGATGATTTGTAGTCATAACAAATGTTTTTTCTTTAAAAACTAGGAACCAACTCAAACATAGTTAAGTTCGTTTTTAAATTGACATGAAAAAGAAAATTGGAACAAAGAATAAAGGCAGTCAAGTTTAACACAAAAACAAATTTGATTTTTAGACAAAGTAGAAAACATGAACATATAATCTTTAAATAAATCCCCAAAAAAATAATATACGTTAACAATTATGAGGTGGTTGGAGTGGGGTGATTTCTCTATAAGATGCAAGATAGAGTTGGGGTATCTTATTTAAAAAGCACACAAGCGTGTAGCTTATGTACCCACTAATATATTTTTGTGATTTAAACCATGCATATGGGAGCATAAAAGTTGATGATTTGTAGTTATGAAAAATGTTGCATTTGTTGTTTGAGTTTCTACCATAGTTGTGAATGTTGCACACTTTATTTGTGTCAACCTTTCAAATTTCCTTTTTCAAGGTGCTTCCTAACATGATGCACATACATATAAAATGATTATAAGGTTGTATTGTTAAAGCATAGAGAGTTGACATGATACTTTTTTGACCTCTCTACTACATGTGAGTTGTATTAACATATGAGTATGTAATGTAGGTGAAATGCCAATCCTTGAGCATGCACTCCTATGCCTCATTAAGTAGTGATTAAGCATTAGGGGGTGTGATTTTAGGATTAAACTATGTGGATACCACCAACTCATCTAATTGAGGTCGTTGTGTCTATAATGATGTCCACATCAATATTGGAGGTGCCCACATAAAAATATAAGGAATCTTCTTAGATATTAATGATAGCAATAATATGTGTTATTTCTTAAAGGTGGAATGTGAAAAATGTCTAGTTTACAAGGATATTCAAATTAAAT
The DNA here is from genome assembly GCA_007258455.2 of Sequoia sempervirens. Lineage (NCBI taxonomy): Eukaryota > Viridiplantae > Streptophyta > Pinopsida > Cupressales > Cupressaceae > Sequoia > Sequoia sempervirens. The sequence continues at coordinate 99,978 of VDFB02321214.1, forward strand.
TTATCAATATCTTGAATTTTGACTCTTTGATTGTCAGGGATTTTTTGAGTGGCAAATCTTCACCAATTGGCAAATAGTACATATCGGCCAAGTCAAAATTGGCAAATAAATTGCAACCAACGAGGTGGCCAAATCACCTAGATTTTATGAATTATCAATCTAATGCATTCCCATTCACCATCAATTTATTTTATGATACATATGTAATTAATATTTTCGCCATAACAAATTACATGTTTCAAACAGAATGATTAATTTTTTCACCTGGAGTCTCTGAAGCATGTATTAAATCATCGACATATTCACTAGTACTATTAAAACAAAATTGTGTATTAGGACACATTTTTCCAACATCATTAAATGTTCACTATGCATGAGGACCCATTTCACCAATAAAATTTACAAATAATTGCTTATGAGAACCCATTTCGCCAATAACATTAAAAAATAATTACGTTTGAGGACACATTTCACCAATTATTGTGACACCTCCATGCTAATCATAGGGCCATAATTGCTTTGAGAATTATAATGTATGTGTTTCATCGAGGTTTGATTCACCCAAAATTTAAATGTATCATTGTATAATCATGTGAGATTCACCAAATTTTTACTATACCATTTAAAAATCCCACTAAATTTTCCAAATATGGATTGATATAAATATAATCAAAACTATGATTTATTCTTAAACATTTTGTTCAGTTATGAACTTGTGAGCTTTTGATTCAGAAGTTGGAACCTTGAAAGGGCACTCATAATTTGGAAGTCCATATGTGAAAGAAGAGGTTTGTGCAACACTTCAAATGTTGGTGGTAGTGGCACAAATGGAAATGACATAATGAATGTTGATCTTGAGATGCAGTTAAGCAGACATACACATGGTGGAGAAAATGAAGGCCAGACTCAGTGTTAAGATGGTTCTAAATCTCATCATTGGAGTGAGGACCAAGACGTGATTTGTCAAATGGAAGTGATTTAGCAGCTTTTAGGTATTTATACTGCATTTCATGAATCATATTCCAAACTGTAGTTGATGATATTTTATATTGTATTCCATGAAATTTCAAATTATGAATCAGATTGGATAAATTAACATATTATTATAATCATATTTTAATTGTCTCATATTGATAAGTTTTACATGTACTCAGTGATTCATCATTCAATTCAATACTTAATAGCATATTGACAACAACAATGTTGGTGTTTCCAATTGATAACTTTGATGAATAAGTGAAAGCAATGTTAATCCATTCTTTCAACAAAAGTTAACAGTTCAACATCCATAACACATGATGTTATACGAGAACTTATAAATAACCCTTGATTATTTTGAGTCAAAAGATAGTGAATACAATACTAGAGAGAAAGATAGGTCAATATTCAAAATTAAAGAAATAAATTAAGTATTTGAGTCATCTTTTGTTATTACAGAGCAAAATTACATTTCCTATCCATGCTATCAAATAGAAAAATTATAAAATCTCCAAGAGTTACTTGGCACCATGTCTGGTTAAGACCTTTCTGAAAACCAAAATCTCAGATAGGAGGCATAGGAATAAATACATGAAACAAAGCATAGGCTAGGTAAATAATTATAATTTTGATTCCATGCCTTAAACATACTCTCAAAAGGCCAATAATGAGCTAAGAGCGCTTCCACATCCTTCAAATATTGTTGATACTTGGCATCAAGTATCACATAGGCCTCTCTACAAAAAATTTCTATACTTTGATATGCATTTACTAACTTGTCTAAATAGGAATTAAGTTCATTCATATCAACTTTGTCATCTTTGCAAATCACACGAAGAAGTATAGGGATTACAATACTGAAACTATCCTTCCATTTTCCTAAGGTCTTTAACTCCCCATTTTCTTCTAATAGGTAGGGTATAACCCTGTTATCAATATTTAAAAATAGGTCAGCTTTGCTTGTGTAGCCTTAATTACACCTTCCATATACCTTTGCATATTTCGTGCCATCTTGACAATATTATAGGTAAGAAGGATACCAAGTGGGGCATCAAATGTGTTTGTAGATCCCTTATACATACCTTCTAGAGATGTAAATCTAGGATTCCATTGATCAAATATACACTTGAGATTATCTTGATCCCCATTTCCTCTAGCAATGGCACCTGTCAAATTCACATATGACACATAGGAAGTTTCTAGCCTTCTTAAAATCTTAGATAGTCTATGTTCCGGGATGCACATTGCTATGTGTACATTCTCGTTTTGCTAAATATCTTGAGCATTTTTCAACTGCTCTTCCAACATTTGAATCTTTTCCTTAAGCTTGCCATTCTCAATCATCAAATTGTTGGGATTAATGTGTCTCAACCTTAGAGTCCTAATATTGATTTAATTTGATGTAATTTATGTATTTATTTGTATTATTTAAATGCCTATGGTGTCATGTCACAAATTGGGGCCCACCCATTGGGTGGCATCCCCATTGGAGGTGATTGGCTGACACATCCTCATCCCAAGTGGGCATAGGCATCCCACCTTGGAATCTATGACATCTTACAAATTCTATGACATGTCATAAGGCATCTTTGAATGTATGGAGAAATTTAGCGCCCAAAATGGGTTATGATGGGATGTAAAAGAATCGACTATTTTTAGCTGGTTATGACAAATTCTCTTACAAACCCTATGACAGGTTCTATAGAAGATTTATGACATATTCTTTGACAATTGTAAGGCATCTATCATAAGGAATTATAAGAATATTTTGGGTGCCCAAGCTTGGAAGAAGATTGTTTTCATGTTTGACACTTGCCGAGGGTGTAAGGGAATATGTCACATGTGTCCAAATGCATGTCTAAGGCATTGAAACTTGTGCCTTTTGAATTCGGATGACCCTCACCTTCTAGATGCTTCTTGAATCTTGTATCACTCTATTTATTGAGTTCCTTGTGTTGTAGAATGCATAGTTTGTTTGCATGTAACAAAATGTTGCCAGTATCATTCCAGAACAGGTGTTTGTTTGAAGCACTTGTAGAAGAAGGCTATGTACTTGGTGATGTATTGTAACACCCTTTTGAATTAATACAATAGTATTGTGCTTTTGGAGGATGGGGTTTTTTACCCGAAAGGGTTTTCCCCATGGTAATTTTTGGTGTCACTATTTTATGCATACTTGCTGATTTGTTTCCATTATTCTATGTATGTGCTTCTCTTATTGTAACAATAAAAGGTGTTAAAAGAAATTTTTGTAAATCTCCCTTGATTAGATTAGTGTAGGAAGCTGTTTCCACTCACTTGGATTTCTTTCAGTTGGTATCAGAGCCTGGCCAGCCTTGGTTCCTTTGTTGGGTTAGAAGGGTTTTTTGAGTTAATCTCAGTTTTAGTGGGAGTTTTGCAGAAGAGTGTATTTTGTGACCTTGTTGCAAGAAAGAGATGGCAAGCACATCCACAAGGATTGAGATGGAAAAGTTTAATAGTGGTAACTTTGAGTTGTGGAAACTAAAAATGGAAGATATGCTTGTAGATCGTGAACTATGGATTGCTATTTTTGGAACAAAACCATCGGGCATGAAACAAGAAGATTGGGATCTCATGGATAGGAAAGACAAGGATATTATTAGACTTTGTTTGGCTGATTCTGTTCTCCTAAATGTCCATGAAGAGAAAACTTCAGCTTCTCTATGGAAGAATCTTGGTGATGTCTACTAGGCTAAGTCCTTGGTAAACAAGATTTTCCCAAGAAAGATGTATTCTCTGAAAATGGAAGATGGAGGATCCGTTAGATCACCTGAGCTCTTTTAACATGTTGGCTGCACAACTGGGTTCTGTTGGAGACAAAATAGATGAACACGACTGTTGCATGCTCCTTTTGTGTTCATTTCCAAACTCTTGGGATCACCTAGTAATGGATATTGGAAGAACTTCTTCCACTTTCAATATGGATGAGGTTGTTGCCTCATTACTATTTGAGGAGATGTGAAGGAAGTCTTCAGAGATGGCCAAGGAGGCCCTTGTAGTCCATGGTAGACCAAAAGAGAGAAGCAAAAAGAAATACAAGAAATCTAAGTCAAAGTCTCTAGGGATATCAAAGTTTCCTGGTAAGAAGTCCAAGGAAAAATGTTGGAATTGTGGTGAAGTTGGCCACATTTGAAAATATTGCAAGGAGGAGGAGAAGAAAAGCAATTCTTTCTCCAATTTTGAATCTGAGAAATCATCCCAAGATGATGGAGAAGCATTTATTGTAGCCTTGGCAGCCCATGCATCAGATGATGTGTGGTTGATAGATTTAGGTGCATCCTTTCACATGACTTCTCACAGAGATTGGTTCTTGAAGTATGAAGAGTACAATGGTGGAGAGGTGTACCTAGGTGATGACTCTCAGCTAAATATTGTTGGTCGTGGAAGAGTCAAAATTAGATTTCCTGATGGAAGCGTGAAGGGGATTGATGGTGTCTTTCATATCCTGGGTTTGGCACGAAACTTGCTTTCTATAAGTAAACTGAATGATTTGGGAGTGCAAGTTGTTTTCTCTGGTGGAGGATACAAGATGACAAGAGGAGTTATGGTGTTAGATAAGGGGGTTCGTATTGGCACTCTGTTTCATCTTGATGCAGGCACTGTATAGTGCAGTAGTTCTTCTGATGTACCAAAGAAGAGATCTTTGGATTCTTCATCCTCACCATTTGATTGTGCAGAGAAGAAGCATGTTGCAGGTATATCCGATGGTCGTATATTTTGGGTACCTAAGGGTGCTCATTCCATGGAAATGAAGATTCCTACAGAGAAGACAATGTTATGGCACCAACGATTTGGTCACATTGGTGAGAAGGGTCTTAGAACCCTAAAAAATTAGACTTGTTGAAGGCCTTGATGATTGTAATCTTGAGTTTGACTTTTGTGAACATTGTGCATATGGAAAACAACATCGTGTTTCTTTTTACTCTAGTTCTCATAAGTATTTTGGGGTCTTGGATTATGTAAATTTAGATGTTTATGTTCTTGTAAATGTTCCTTCGTTATCAAAATCTGTATATTTCTTTCATAAAGATTATAGTAGAAGAACATTTGTTTATTTCCTTAAAAGTAAAGCTGAAGTATTTAGTCGGTTTAAGGAGTTTAAGGCTTTGGTAGAAAATCACACTAGCAAAAAGATTAAGTGTTTGAGGACCAATAATGGTGGTGAGTTTTGTTCCATAGAGTTTGACAAGTTCTGTAAAGAGCATGGGATTGAGAGACATAAAAATACTCCCTACACTCCACAAAAAATGGAGTTGCAAAGAGGATGAACGAAACATTGATGGAGAGGGCTAAGAGTATGTTGAGTGGTGGTAGCCTTGAACATAAATTTTGGATTGAAGTAGTAGCTACTGCATGTTATTTGATATATAGATCTCCTACATCAATGCTTGTTGGAAAAAAACCCATGGAGGCGTGGTCTGGTAAAAGCCTTTGATGAGACATCTTAGAGTATTTGGTTGCAAAGCTTATGCTCATGTTTTGATTGAGAAGAGGTCAAAGTTGGAGAACAAGGTTGTTAAGTGTATCTTTATCAACTATGGGGTTGGTGTGAAAGGGTACACATTTTGGGATCCGGTAGCTCAAAAGGTTCTCTATAGCAAAAGTGTGACATTCAGAGAGACGAAACCTTCCTCTGTTGATCTACAACCAGGGAAAGAAGAGAAACAAAAGGAGGTAGTGCAAATTCCACCCACTTTGAAGAAAGAAGAACCAAGTACTCCTATTAGACCCGATGATGAGGAGAGCTCAAGTAGCTCTGAAAGTTCTGAAGAAGAAGAACCTCAACCTCAACCTTTGAGGAGGTCTACACGAGTTAGAAAACTAGAAAGGTTTGGATATTCATTATTGGATTTCAGTTACATATTTTCCTTGATTACTAATACTGATGAGCCTAGGACAGTTAGAGAGGTATTGGGTATGAATGATTTAGATTCCTAGATGCAAGCCATGGACAAGGAGATGGCTTCATTAAAGAAAAAAAAGACTTGGTATTTGGTACCTTTGCCTACTCGACGAAAACCTATTGGTTGTAAATGGGTTTTCAAGAAGAAGTGTGGTCCTGATGGCAGTGTTGAAAAGTATAAGGCACAGTTGGTTGCTAAGGGGTTTTCCTAGGTGGAGGGAATTGATTATGGGGAAATTTTATCACCTGTAGCGAAGCTGATATCTATCCAGCTTTTTTTGTCACTTGCAACAACGTATGACTTAGAAGTGGAAAAAATGGATGTGAAGACAACATTCCTTCATGGTGATTTGGAGGAAGAAATTTACATGTCACTGCCAAAGCATTTCATTGTAAAAGGTAAAGAAAATTTAGTTTGCAAACTAGATAAGTCTCTTTATGATTTGAAATAGTCTCCTAAGATGTGGTATCACAAATTCAATACCTATGTGTTTTCATTGGGATTTCAGAGATCTAAATTTGACCATTGTGTATACTTTAAAACTAATAATGGTTGCATTCTCATTATTGTCCTATACGTAGATGATATGTTGTTTATTAGGAATGGTAAAAGTATGATTTCAGATTTGAAGTTTTAGTTGTCAGCACAAATTGAGATGAAAGACTTAGGTACAACTAGGTACATTCTAGGAATGGAAATCACAAGAGCTAGAGCTAACATAAAGCTTTGGTTAATCCAGAGCAAGTATGTGAACTCTGTGTTGGAGAGATTCAACATGGTAGATTGCAGATAGTTAGTTGTTCTTGTGATGCAAGGGACAAAGCTTTCTGTGAATGATTGTCCAAAGTCTCCTACTAGGATGGAGGACATGACTAGAGTACCTTATGCAAGTGCAGTTGGCAATCTGATGTATGCGATGGTGTGTACGAGACCAGACATTGCCCAAGCAGTGGGAGTCCTTAGTCATTTCACGACTAATCTTGGACAGGTGCATTGGGATGCTGCTAAGAGAGTGTTCAGATATTTACGGGGTACTTCTAAGTATGCCTTGTTTTTTCATTGTTATCCTACTGGACCTCAATATTCAGTGAGTATTCAAGGATATGTGGATTTAGATTGGGTAGGTGACATTGACAATAGAAGATCCACTAGTGGTTATGTGTTTATGATGTTTGGTGGTGCTATTAGTTGGATGAGTACGCAACAGGCTGTAATGCCTTTCTCCATGACAAAGGTAGAGTATATGGCAGCCACTCATGCTTGTAAGGAAGCCATTTGGATTAAGATATTGTGTTCAAATATTGGTTTAGATGCAAGACATATTACTGTTTCTTGTGACAGTCAAAGTGAAATTTTTCTAGCAAAGAATCCTACCTTCCATGCTAGAACAAAGCACATTGATGTTTAGTATAATTTTGTTCGAGATATGGTAGAAGATGGAAAGGTGAACCTGGAGAAGGTTGACACTTTGACAAATGTTGCAGATGCATTGACAAAACCAGTGAGCACATAGAAGTTTAGATGGTGTTTCAATTCCATGGGCCTTGGGTCCCTGAGTAGATGATTCTGTATGACTCTTGGTAGGTCTTCAACAAGTGGGAGAATGTTGGGATTAAGGTGTCTCAACCTTAGAGTCCTAATATTGATTTAATTTGATGTAATTTATGTATTTATTTGTATTATTTAAATGTCTATGGTGCCATGTCACAAATTGGGGTCCACCGGCTGGGTGGCATCCCCGTTGGAGGTGACTGGATGACACATCCTCATTCCAAGTGGACATAGGCTTCTGATGCAGTTGCATTTTTATTTTAGCTTATGTTTGTTGATGGATGAAATAATGTGAGGTTGTGAGTTTCTCACAAACCTCCAAATAAAATTTGTTTTAACTAAAGGATAGGAAGTTAGAGGGTTTATAAGGATTTGTTTGGATTAGTTTGAGTTAGTTTAGCCTATTTTTTAGTATAAAAATGAGTCTATGTTGTAGCCTAAATACGGGAAAGTGATGAGGAAATTCAGTGTAAATAAAATTTGATATTTGTTGCATGGAGTATTCATATTTCTGTTGCTTCCATGAGTTTATCTTTATCATCACTTTGCTCGACATCAATTTGGTATCAGAGCATAATATTTTATGTGGCTATTCCTTAGTGATATGATTTAATCCATTTATCATTAGAGTGATGCATTTGTAGCAAGCACAACGGAAGCAAGAGGGCCCACAATTTGAGTTATTTTGGCTAGATTATTCCTCATTGCACGGGTCCACTATTTGCAATTTTGCTATGAGCTTGTGTGATCACCACAGGCTTATTGATTGATGGCAAGTTTGTTTGTTTAATATGGATCGATGGGAATTTCACATTGGTGGTAGATATTGAAAGAAAGAATTCTTCTCCAATCACAACCTCTACATCGACAATATTTTACTTTGGTAGCAAATTTCTTTGACTCCTGTTCATATTGTTCGTAGGTATATTATGGAATGATGCAATCTCTGGTGGAGTTGAATATATTGTTTCCTGATTCTCATTCAAAGAATTTGGTCAATCTAATATCCCTTGGCCACAATCAGTAGATTGACGATGCTATTTCATTTGGTGCTTGGAGTGCGATCTACTATTAAGTTGTGAAGAATTTGTTTTTCCCATGTGGCTTTCTTGTGCTTGTTAGTAATTGTTTCTCCATACCAACACGTCAAAACTCATGGATGAAAAAAATTTAGATGGTGTAACCATGTCTTCTAAATTTGGTACCAATACGAAGCTCTCAAAATAGGCTTTCTGACCCATCAAACGGTTTGAAAAATGGAGCTCTTCATCTCAAGTTATCAACAAAACATCTAATGTATGTCATATGCTTGAATATTGGCAGCTTTGATGTTTTGCAGGAGGTTTTGAGGTTTAATTCATGGTTTTGTCTTAATTTGTGTCATGTCCTCTCAACATCATATAAATTTTATCAATAGTGCCTTCTAAACCAGTCGTCACTCCATCAAGTTAAATTGTATTGAGTCTTGTGCTTGTCATAAAGATTCATTGTTGTTGTTTATTTTGAGTCTATAAAGTTTCAGTTATTAATTATTTTATTTATATTATAAAAAAGAGTCTTTAATATTCAAGTGTTTCATTTATTCATGTCAAAATAATGTCTTGAGTCACTCTCATCATCTCACCAAAAGTTCATTGTAAATAGTCAATATTGTAAAACTTGTGAAAAAAAAGTTTCACAGTCAAGAGTTGTATGAGAAGATTGTTTTTCAGTCCTATACCATTATTGGTATTTGAACATGAATAAGCTCCTGTCAGTACAAGGGAAGACCTTTTGTGCCAAGAAATGACATTCAAAGTTCGAGGAAGAGGACGAGGTCGAGGAAGACAAGCTGTGAATGAAGAGATGAGACAGATTCAAGAATTATTACAGGAAATGGAACTCACACAAAGAAGGGGAGCTAACATAGGAGATGTCAGTGATAGAGAGGAGGAACCTCAATAAGAGGAGGTAGAGCCCGAAAGAGAAATTTGAAACAAGAATTGTTAGAGAAACTCTGGGAGCAAGTTCAAAGCCAAAGTTGGAGGTACCTATGTATGTAGGTAGCTTGGATGTTGAGGAGCTAATCGACTAGATTAGTGCAATGGACAAATATTTTAAGTATGAAAATGTTGTTGATGAAAAGAAAGTGAAATTTGCAATAACCTAATTGAAGGATCATGCATCCCTATGGTGGGATGGAGTCCAAGATGAACGAAGACAAAAAGGAAAGCTGAAAATCAAGAACTGGGAAAGGATGTTAGCCAAGCTAAAAGGTAAATTGTTGCCTGAAGATTACCAGCTTAATCTTTTCAAGAAATTACAAAATCTTAAGCAAAAAGAAGTGTCAGTTAAAGATTATATAGAGGAATTTTATAGGTTGACCATTAGAGCTCGTCATATTGAGGATGATACAAAGAAGGTGGCTCAGTATCTCAATGGATTGAGATACAATATTCAAGATGAAATTAACCTTTTGTGTCCAAGAACAGTGGAAGAAGCATATAAGTATGCTCTCAAAGTAGAGGAGAAACTTTCCAAAAAACAAGCACAAATCTCAAGAGGGAAAAGTAGAAGTTTAAGAGGAAGAGGAGCACCAAGTGGTAGAGGATAGTGGAAAGCTCTTAAAGAAGAAGCTAGTAGCTCACATCATTAGGAACAATCCTCCTGAGGTAATGATTCTTTTAGAGGAAGAAGACCTTATTCAAGAGGTAGAGGTAGAGGATTTGTCGGTAAATGTTTTAAATGTAATCAATATGGACATAGATCTTATAAGTGTCCAAAAATTTTTACCACAACTCAAAGAAGTGCACATATTGCTCAAACTGAGGAGGAGACTGCAGAATCACCTATTCATACAAATGTACCCAAGGTTGGAGAGTCATTGCTCATGAAAAGAGTCCTACTTAAGTCAAACAAAGAAATCCACTACCTTGCACAAAGGAAAGCATTATTCAAAACTACCTATAAGACAAAAGGTAAATGTTGTAAAGATATTATTGACAGTGGAAGCACTGATAATCTTGTATCCACTGAAATGGTTGATAAGTTAGGCTTGAAAAAGATAGCACATCCAACTCCATATAAGGTTTCTTGGTTGTAAAAAGGACATCAAGTATTGGTAAATGAATAGTGTCAAGTAGAGTTTGAAATAGAGAGTTACAAAGATAAAGTAATATGTGATGTTATGCCAATGGATATCTGTCATATTCTCTTAGGTAGACCTTGGCAGTTTGATAGAAAGGAAATCCATGATGGAAGATGTAACACATATACTTTTGAAAAAGATGGAAATAAGCACACACTGATACCCCTTAAGGATGAAAATGTAGTTGAGGAGGTTAGTCCTAAGGTATTGATGGTAAGTGGGAAAGAATTCTTGCATCAAATGAAGAATGAAGAGGTAAATTTTTATCTAATTGGAAAACCAAAATTAATTCTTACAAGTACAAAATTGGTTGATTTACCTGTAGAAATTCAAAAAATGTTTGATGAATTTATTGATATTGTTGTGGATGATTTTCCTGATGAGTTTCCACCAATAAGAAGTATCAGCCATCACATAGATATCATTCCTGGAGCTAACTTTCCAAACAAAGCAGCTTACAGGATGACTCCAAGGGAGAATGAAGAGATCAAAGCCCAAGTACAAGATCTGCTTGACAAAGGATTGATCAAAGAAAGTCTAAGTTCCTGTGTTGTTCCTACAGTATTGAGCCCAAAAAAAATGGAGGATGGAGAATGTGCATAGATTCCAGAGCCATAAATAAAATCAACATCAGGTATAGATTTCCTTTGCCTCGTATGGATGATTTAATGGATTGTCTGAGTGGTGCTAAGTGTTTTTCCAAAATAGATTTAAAAAGTGGGTATCACCAGATTAGAATAAGAGAAGGTGATGAATGGAAAACGACATTTAAAACAAATGATGGGCTTTCTGAATGGTCAGTAATGCCATTTGGTTTAACAAATGCTCCAAGTACTTTCATGAGATTAAGGAATGAAGTACTTAAGGAATTCATAAGAAAATTTGTAATAGTCTATCTTGATAATATTTTAATCTATAGTCAAACAAAGGAAGAACACCTCAGACACTTACGATTGGTTTTAAGTAAGTTGAAGCAAAAAAATTTTTTAATCAATCTTAAGAAGTGTACATTTATGAAACTGGAGTTAATCTATTTGGGTTTTTTAATATCTAAAGATGGTCTAAAAATGGATCCTGAAAAGGTTAAAACCATAATAGAGTGGCCTACTCCAAGGAATATCTTTGAGGTAAGAAGTTTTCATGGACTTGCTAGTTTTTATAGGAAGTTCATAAGAAATTTCAATGGAATTTGTGCTCCAATTGTTGATACAATCAAGGGAAATAAACAACTATTTCAATGGACTAAAGAAGCTGAAGCAATTTTTTAGTTGCTTAAGAAAAAGATTACAAAACAACTAGTTTTAGCCTTACCTGATTTCAGTAAACTTTTCCAAGTTGAATGTGATGCTAGTGGAATGGCTGTAGGTGTTGTTCTAAGTCAGGAGGGTAAGCCAATTGCTTACTATAGTGAGAAACTAAATGATGCAAGAAAGAAGTATTTTGCATATGATAAGAAATTTATGCTCTTGTTCAAGCTTTGAAAAAGTGGAGGCATTATTTAATGCCTAAAGAATTTGTGTTGTATATTGATAAACATGCTTTAAAGTTTTTCAGTAATCAAACCAAATTAAATCAAAGGCATGTAAAATGGGTTGAATTTCTGCAAAATTTTACCTTTGTTATCAAGCATAAAAGTGGCCAAACTAACAAAGTTGCAGATGCTCTAAGCAGAAGAAGCTTGATCATGCAGGGATTTGAAGTGAGTATAATGGGTTTTGATGACCTAAGAGAAATGTACAAGGAAGATATAGATTTCAAGGAGGCATATGAAGCATGTGTAAATCCTCTTAGCAGGGATAGAAGTCCTTGGATGGATTTCATGATACAGGAGGGTCTACTATTCAAAGGAAGTCAACTTTGCATTCCAAGAAGTTCCATGAGAGAGAACTTATTGAAAGAGAAACACAGTGACAACTTAGCAGGGCATTTCAGGAAAAACAAGACATTAGCTTAGTTGAGTGCATACTATTATTGGCCAGGTATGAGTAATGATGTTAAGAAGTTTGTAGAAAGGTGTAAAGTGTGTTAACATTCCAAAGGAAGTAGTCAAAATGCAGGTTGATATCAGCCATTTCCAATTCCCAATAGGCCATGGGATTAAGTATGGACTTTGTACTTGGTTTACCAAGAACTCAAAAGGGACATGATTCAATATTTGTAGTGGTTGATAGATTTTCCAAAATGGCACATTTTATTCCATGTACAAAAACAAGTGATGCTACTAATATTCCCAATTTGTTCTTCAAGGAGATAGTTAGGCTACATGGACTTCCTAAAAGCATTGTCTCTGATAGAGACACTAAATTTGTAGGAAACTTTTGGAGGACTCTATGGAAAAATTTGGGCACCAATTTAAGCTTCAGCTCAACTTACCATCCTCAAATGGATGGTCAAATAGAAGTAGTCAATAGAAGCCTTGGAAACATATTGAGAAGTTTGGTCGGTATGCATCCCAAACAATGGGACTTAGTACTTGCACAAGAAGAGTTCGCATATAATGACTCATCTAATAGGAGCACAGGTATGAGTATTTTTCAAATTATGTATGGCACGCATCCTAGAGGAGTATATGAGCTAAGAAATTTGGGTAAAATGGAAACAAGAAGTGCTAACGGTGAAGACTTTGCAAGTGCAATGCAAGATTTACATGAATAGGTGAAAAAGAAACTTGACGAGAGCATCATCAAGTACAAAAAGAGAGCTGATCAGAAGAGGAAAGAAGTCAATTTAATGTTGGTGATCTTGTTTTAGGTCATCTCAGAAAGGAAATATTTCCAAAGGGTGAGTATAATAAGTTGAAGGCTAAGAAAATTGGTCCTTGTAAGATTCTAAGGAAATTTTCCAGCAATGCATATGAAATAGAACTTCCAACAGGAATCAAAATCTCACCTATCTTTAATGTTATAGATTTATACCCTTTCAAAGGTGAAGAAGAAACAATTGAATTACTTGAAAAAGGTGAAGAGTAGATTGTTGAGTGGAAGCAACAGTTACCAAAAGAAACACCAAAGCAACCTGAGGAAATTTTGGAAAAGAAAATGGTCAAGAAAACTAGGGGCAAGGAATATTTTCAGTACTTAGTTAAATGGAAGGGACGCCCACTTGAAGATGCCACATGGATGACAACTTCTAAATTATCCAAGCATGGAAAAAGTATTGAAGACCTCATGGACAGGAGTCCAAGAACAAATATTTTGTTCCTTGGGAGTCTAATGCAGGTGCATTTTTATTTTAGCTTATGTTTGTTGATGGATGAAATAATGCGAGGTTGTGAGTTTCTCACAAACATCTGAATCAAATTTGTTTTAACTAAAGGATAGGAAGTTAGAGGTTTTATATGAATTTGTTTGGATTAGTTTGAGTTTATTTTAGCCTATTTTTTAGTATAAAAATGAGTCTATGTTGTAGCCTAAATACGGGCAAGTGATGAGGAAATTTAGTGTAAATAAAGTTTGATATTTGTGTTGAAAAACAAGGTGAAGAAAGCTTACAATTTTAACTTAAATGTGTGAATGCAAATCTGAAATTTGTAGATTAACCTTAGCCTTAGTGTGAAGAAAGAATGAGAGAGAGAGATAGAAAAATATAACACATGCAACAACAGATTTACGTGGAGAAACCCCGAAGGGAAAAAACTCCACCACCGAAAGAGAGGCAAGTATATTACTGATAATCTTCAATATTACATGCAGCAATAGACTTCTCTTATCATTCCCTGTAAATCCAGCAGCACCCTGTTACCCTGTAAAACTCAATTCTTAATAACACTAGCTCAAGGCCCCAATTTATAGAGATTTGTGAGGATGAAAACCACCATGGTTTCACCAAACAATAGGCAGAAATACCACCTAGAAGAACCCATGCCTCCCTCCTTGAAATGGTCAAAAATACCAAAAATAGCCTCTTATAGATGCTCTTACAGCTGTCATAAGGCATCTTTTATGCATGGGCGCCTAGGGTCTAAAAATAGCATATTCTGTCATAGGGAATCTGTCATACTGTCATAACATCTTATGACAACTTGCATGCATGTCATAGATGCTCTTACAACACCCTATTTTGACCCACAACCTTATTTTAGAAGATTCCAAGGTGGGACGCCTAGCTAATTTGTCCTTTTCCATAAGGATAAACGGTAGTAACATTTTACATAGTCTCTTTCACCTTGTTGGTGAAACAGTTTCACCTCTTATGGGTAAATGTACAAAACACTTTAGGAGAATAATAAAATAAAGGATTTACAAGGTTGATGACACCTAAATCCTAACATTCTCCCACTTGACATCATACATTGTAAATTACACCCATAGAGATACAATTACATAGAATTAAGTACAGTGATCAAGGCCCATGGCCTTTTGCACCAAGAGAACTTTTCTGTGGTGACTGGCTTCGTAAGAGAATCTGCAACATTATCCAAAGTGTCAACTTTTTCAATCAAGACTTGTCCATTCTCAACCATTTCTCACACAAAGTGATACTGAACATCAACATGCTTAGTACGAGCATGATACATAGGATTTTTAGCCAAACATATGGCACTCTGACTATCACATCCGATCCTCACTATCCTGCAATCAAAACCAATACCATTACCAAGTCTCTGTAACCAAACTGCCTCCTTAGAGGCATGTGTAGCAGCCATATACTCTGCTTCAGTGGTAGACAAAGCAATTGTAGGTTGTCTTTTACTCATCCAACTCACTGCTCCTCCAAACAAAGTAAACACATAGCCACTAGTGGACCTTCGACTATCCAAGTCACCTGCCCAATCTGCATCAACAAAACCCTGTATGTCCAATGACTTATCAACATTTTCAGTACCATGATAAACCAAACAGTAATCAAAAGTGCCTTGCAAATATATGAATACCCTTTTGACAAAAGTCCAATGTTCTTTACAGGGTTAGACATAAACCTGCTTAGAACTCCCACTGCTTGGGCTATATCTGGTCTAGTACAAACCATTGCATACATTAAACTACCGACAACACTAGCATAAGGAACTTTAGACATTTCATCAATATCATCATCCAATTTAGGACACATGTCTAAACTCAACTTAGTACCAATAGGAAATGGAATATTT
This sequence comes from Sequoia sempervirens, assembly GCA_007258455.2. Lineage (NCBI taxonomy): Eukaryota > Viridiplantae > Streptophyta > Pinopsida > Cupressales > Cupressaceae > Sequoia > Sequoia sempervirens. The sequence goes on from VDFB02321214.1 coordinate 115,648, forward strand.
ACTGGTTTACAATCCTGCATATTAAACCTTTGCAAAATAGTGTTAACATACTTGCTCTGACTTAACCAAAGCTTTCTGTGAATCCGATCCCTAATGATTTCCATCCCAAGAATATATTTAGCAGCCCCTAAATCTTTCATATCAAATGTGCCATAAAGCTGAGTTTTAAGTTCCCTAATCATTGCCTTATTGTTACCAATGAACAACATATCATCCACATATAAGACAATAATCAGTATCTGATCATCAATAACTTTAAAGTAAACAAAGTGATCCTCATTACTTCTAACAAAACCCATATTTAATACAAATGCATCAAACTTCTAGTACCACATCCTAGGTGACTGTTTCAAACCATATAGAGACCTTTTTAACCTACAAACCAAGTGTTCTTTTCCTTTCACAACAAAACCGTCAGGCTGTTGCATATAAATTTCTTCCTCTAGATCCCCATGCAAGAAAGCAGTTTTAACATCCATTTGTTCTATTTCTAAATCATAAGCAGTAGCAATGGATAAAATGAATCTAATAGAGGTTAACTTAGCAACAGGAGAGAATATTTCACCAACATCAACTCCCTCTCTCTGGGAGTAGCCCTTGGCCACTAATCTGGCCTTGTACCATTCCAACTTTCTATCTGCACAAAACTTCTTTTTATATATCCACTTACAACCAATGGCCTTTCTTCCTTTGGGCAAACTAACAAGATCCCAGGTGTCATAGTTTTTCAAAGACATCATCTCATCATGCATGGCCTACATCCAAGACTCACATTCTTCTGAAGAGAGAGCCTCCCTGAAAGATCTAGGTTCATCATCAGTACATAACAAAGCAAATTTACAACGAAAATCAGGTGGGCTATACCTGTCAACTGGATTTCGTTGTCTTGTGGATCTTCTCAAAGGTGGAGTAAGAGATTCCTCCTCATGTTCATCCTCATTGTTTTCAACTTCTTATGTTACAACGGATTCGTCAGAACTCTCTTCTTCTTCTCCATCTTCTTGTCCATCTCTCTATTCTTCCACATGTGCATCTTCTTGCTTAGTTTCAAAATGCACTGTTTTTGACTTTTCCTTTGGTTGCACATCTTCAGAGTTAGCTCTAAATTCCCTGAAAATAACATCTCTAGAAAATATCATCTTTCATGTTAGTGGATTCCAAAGTTTATAACCTTTAACATTTTCACCATAACCTACAAAGATGCATTTCTGAGATTTGGGATCCAATTTAGACTGCTTCTCTTGAGGCACATGAACAAAAGCCTCACAACCAAAGACCCTTAAATGTGAAACTGAAGGCTTTTTACCCAACCACATTTCATAAGGAGTTTTATCAACAAAAGCTTTACAAGGAGATCTATTAATTAAATAACAAGTAGTACCAACAGCCTCTGCCCAAAAGCATTTGTCTAACTTAGCACTACTTAACATGCTCCTAGCTCTTTCCATTAATGTACTGTTCATTCTTTCTGCTACCCCATTTTGTTGGGGTGTGTAAGGTGTAGTCTTTTGCTAACAATTCCATGTTTGCAAAACTCATCAAATTCCTTAGAACAATATTCACCCCCATTGTCAGATCTCAATACTTTTATCTTATAATCTGTTTGCTTTTCAACCAATGCCTTAAATTCCTTAAATTTGGTGAAAACTTCAGATTTTGAATGCATAAAATAAATCCAAGTATATCTTGAGTAATCATCAATGAAGGAAACATAATAACGAGATCTACCCAAAGAATCTGTATCCACTGGACCACAAACATCCGAATGAATAAGTTCTAACAATCCATTAGCTTTATTAGTTCCTTTAGGAAATGATGACCTATTTTGTTTACCAAACACACAATCCTCACAGAAATCATTTTTACCAACAGAATAATCAGAAATACCGTCTACTAGTTTCTTATCAAGTATGGTCCTAAGACCTTTTTCACCAATGTGACCCAATCTATGGTGCCACAACATACATGCATTTTCAGCACTAGTTACAAAAGAGGAGTTACAAAAAGTAGAGGCATGTAGCGTAAATAAATTCCCTGTCCGAGATCCTTTAGCAACCACCAAACTTCCCCTTACCATCCTGCAACTAGACTTGTCAAATGTCACATGCATCCCAGAATCATTCAACTTGGAAACTGAAATTAAACTTTTTGTAAGTCCTGGAATATGTAAAACATCATCAAGGGTTTTAACCCTCCCATCACTGAAACACAACTTTACCTTTCCTTTACCAATAACCTTTTGTGAGCTATTATCACCCATGAAGACCTCTCCTCCATCATATTCTTTGTATGTAGAAAACCACTCCTTATGAGGAGTCATATGGAAGGAAGCACCTGAATCAATAAGCCAAGCATCATTACAAACTATGTTAGCTGAAATAATCAAAGCATCAGAATCACCATTATCAGAGGACTTTTCCGTGGAGGAATCTGCATTCTTTTTCTTGTTTCTACATTCCTTCTTCACATGTCCCCATTTACCACAGTTCCAACACTTCACTCTGCTCTTTCCAGGGGTCTTAGATCGTCCTTTAGACTTATCCTTCTTCTTATCCCCTTTAGGCTCTTTCTCCTTGGGCCTACCTCGCACATGCAAGGCATCTTGGGAGCCACTGCGCATGGTCTTTCTCCTCATCTCCTCTGAAAGAAGTATGGGAATAATAGTATCCAACTTAGGTTCTGCACCACCACTTGTTATAGCAATAACTAAATTTTCCCAAGATTCTGGCAAAGAGCAAATCAATAAAATGCATTTATCCTCATCTTCTATTTTAACATCAATAGATGCAAGCTGACTTATAATCAAATTAAAAGCATTCAAATGTTCAGCAATAGATTCACCATCCTTCATCTTTAATGAATACAAACATCTTTTGAGATACAACTTGTTAGACAAACTCTTAGTTTGGTAGATTTCACCTATCTTCCTCCAAAGCTTGTATGCTGTGTCTTCTGAAGAGACATTCAGGAGGACAGAATCTGTGAGACACAACCGAATAGTCCCTCGAGCCTTCTTGTCTAACTTATTCCAATCTTCATCTGACAAGGTTGAAGTAGATGGCTTCTTTTCAACTGAAACTGGTAACCACCGATCTCTTTCCTCAAGAAGGTCCTCCACTTTCAACTTCCACATCTCATAACCAATTCCATTGAACTTCTCAATATCTAGATGAGAGGTGGAGGCCATGGTATGCAATCTTTCACAAATCTGCAAAACCCACAACACAAAAGCTCCCACTGCAACAAAAAACCTTCAACACTCTAAAAGGAAAGCGTCCCTTCCTTAACAGAACCATTAGCTCTGATACCAAATGTTGAAAAACAAGGTGAAGAAAGCTTGCAATTTTAACTTAAATGTGTGAATGCAAATCTGAAATATGTAGATTAACCTTAGCCTTAGTGTGAAGAAAGAATGAGAGAGAGAGATAGAAAAATATAACACATGCAACAACAGATTTACGTGGAGAAACCCCGAAGGGAAAAAACTCCACCACCGAAAGAGAGGCAAGTATATTACTGATAATCTTCAATATTACATGCAGCAATAGACTTCTCTTATCATTCCCTGTAAATCCAGCAGCACCCTGTTACCCTGTAAAACTCAATTCTTAATAACACTAGCTCAAGGCCCCAATTTATAGAGATTTGTGAGGATGAAAACCACCATGGTTTCACCAAACAATAGGCAGCAATACCACCTAGAAGAACCCACGCCTCCCTCCTTGAAATGGTCAAAAATACCAAAAATAGCCTCTTATAGATGCTCTTACAGCTGTCATAAGGCATCTTTTATGCATGGGTGCCTAAGGTCTAAAAATAGCATATTCTGTCATAGGGAATCTGTCATACTGTCATAACATCTTATGACAACTTGCATGCATGTCATAGATGCTCTTACAACACCCTATTTTGACCCACAACCTTATTTTAGAAGATTCCAAGGTGGGACGCCTAGCTAATTTGTCCTTTTCCATAAGGATAAACGGTAACGGTAACACTGCATTTACATAGTCTCTTTCACCACTGTTGGTGAAACAGTTTCACCTCTTATGGGTAAATGTACAAAACACTTTAGGAGAAAAATAAAATAAAGGATTTACAAGGTTTATGACACCTAAATCCTAACAATTTGTTGCTTGGAGTATTCATATTTTTGTTGCTTTCATGATTTTATCTTTATCATCACTTTGCTCAGCACCAACTTCCCACCTTGCAATCTATGACATCTTATAGATTTTATGACACATCATAAGGCACCTTTGAATGCATGGAGAAAGTTGGCACCCAAAATGGGTTATGACAGGATGTAAGAGAATCGACTATTTTTAGCTGGTTATGATAGATTCTCTTACAGATCCTATGATATATTCTATGGCATATTTATGACATATTCTATGATAGTTGTAAGGCATCAATCATAAGCAATTATGAGCATATTTTGGGTGCCCAAGCTTGGAAGAAGATTATTTACATTTTTGACACTTGTTGGGGGTGTAAGGGAATATGTCACATGTGTCCAAATGCATGTCTAAGGCATTGAAACTTGTGCCTTTTGAATTTGGATGACCCTCACCTTCTAGATGCTTCTTGAATCTTGTGTCACTCTATTTATTGAGTGCCTTGTGTTGTAGAATGCATATTTTGTTTGTAGGTAATGAAGTGTTGCTAGTATCACTCTAGAATAGGTGTTTGTTTGAAGAACTTGTAGAAGAAAGCTATGTACTTAGTGATGTATTGTAACACCTTTTTGAAGTAATACAATAGTACTGTTCTTTTGGAGGATGGGGGTTTTTACCCGAAAGGGTTTTCCCCATGGTAATTTTTGGTGTCATTGTTTTATGCATACTTTCTTATTTGTTTCCATTATTCTATGTATGTGCTTCTCTTATTGTAACAATAAAAGGAGTTAAATGAAATTTTTGTAACTCTCCCCTGATTAGATTAGTGTAGGAATTTTTTTCGGCTCACCCAACTTCCTTTCACACATGAGCAAGGGGAACTATAGAGGAGGAGCTTGCTTCTTGCATACTTGTGAGAAGGGATGTTTTTGAGCCAACAATACTTGCTACTGGTTGTAACCTTCCGTGATATCAGTATGTTCCTTCAACAATGCATTAAGTATGTCTTGCAACCTTTGAGCAATAGATTCATTAAACTTGGAAACATCTATCACTAATGCAACAACTTTAGGAGCAGGATGTTAAACACCTTCTTCATAATCAAGCTTCCTTTAATATTTGTTGATGCTTTAGCAACCATAGGTTTATTCATATTTGGGGCCAGGTCCCAGATTGCAAGGGCTTTCAAATGTGGGCTAAGCCTTGATCCTGAAAATGCCATTTATGCTTCCTCTTCTCTGGGTAAAAATTATCCTTGTTTCCTAATAGTATCAAAAACAATTTTTGAAGAAATGTCCCATTTAGGGAGCAATAACAATCCACTATACTACATCATTCTTCTCCCTTCTTCAGGAGTAATTTTTTTATTCTCAAAATTCATTTTTTTCCCTCACCTTTGTGGCTACTTCATCATACTTTTCTCTACGCACATCTTCTTTTTCTGATTAAACTCTTATATGGTACTCCTCCCTCTTTGCTCTTATAAAAAATATTTAAACTTTTGGGGCTTTACAAATTCATCATTAGATATGATTTTTGTACATTCTGATTCTCTCACATCATTGAGGCTATCTCTCCCCATGACCACATCTAATCCAAATATTTCCTATAGAAGGCTAGAAATATTTGGTGTTGGGGGGGATGACATATACTCTTGAATTTCATCCTTGGTAACATGAACATCTTCACTTTCATCTCGAATAATAGGATTATCAACCAGTAATGGAAGTTGTTTAATTTTATCCTCTTTTGTGGTTGCTCCCTTGGGGGAGAATCCACACTGATTATTTGAGAGGAAGGAGAGGGAGTGATTTGTGGTGGGTATGTTTGCAAATTTTCTCTAATAACAAGCCCCTGGGACCTTTTGGTAGAAAGGTCAAGTCTAGGCCACTTTACTGGTTTCTCTTCTAGGGCGAGGACCTTCCCTACAACTCTATCAAAATCCTTCAAAACCACTTCAATCTTGGAAATTGGGTTACCAATATCAAAAAATTCCCTAGGATAGGCCTTATCCTTCTTTTTCCTAATATTCTATGCCTTGATGAATGAAATCTATTTAACTTTCCTTTTGTCTGCCTCATAATCATCCTTATAGTTTCTTATGATATCTTCAACTTCATAAATTTTATGGAAAAAATTGGACCTTTTGATACTAGTCTTGACCTAGAGTATGAAACCTTCAAGGTCAAAATCCTTAACCTTTCCTTGGTATAACCCGTATTCCTCAAGAATTTCTTTTAGCCTCCTTAAGTCGTCTTTGGTTGAAGTGAAATCTGAAAAGGCAATAATATAAGGCAAAAATGACCCCTTCTATTTCCTTAAATTAAACTAATTAGCCTCATTCAATTACCATATAATTTCCATGAATTCCAATCTAGGTGGCACATACCTAGGAAACATATGGGGGGCTTTAGGGCACCCATATATTCTAATAACTTTTGAGTTGTCATAGAGGTAATAGTCTCCCCAATTGTGTCATACTCCTAACTCTGGCCTATTATCTTAGGCCTAAGGAAATCCAAAATTTCCTTGTGCAATCTGATTCCAAGTAGACCCAACCTTGACAAGATCTCCCTTACAAAATAGTTCTTAAAAACAACATAGTTGGACTCATTACAATATTTGTCACAAATAGGGGTCCAACATTGCACTAGGAGATTATTTCCCTCTTTATCTTTCATGCTTAGTTGTAAATATTTGCTCCAATGACCTTTCCCCTTGTACAAAATCATATGAAATAAGAGAGAATACCACTTGAAACTCACCTCCTTACTATTTCTCTTAATGTCCACCAATTGATTGTGAATAGCCTTGGCTATAAAGCTGGCATAGTCAAATTCACTATTGATGAAAGGATGTTGTATATCAATAGCCATATATATGAGAGGTATTTGCATTTTTAACTGTGCATCTTCCCCTAATATTTGGCATAATGCCCAATATTTTCTTCTAAAATAGTCTTCAAAAGACTTGACGTCAAAAGGCTCATATTTGTTATGATGGACTCTCAATGAATTTCCTATGTATCCCTTTTATCTAAATCTAGGGAGCCATTGCACCCTTAAGCTACTTTTATCTTGTTGGTATTTTTTTTGAAAGAGCTAAGGTCTATAGCCTTACTTATAGCCACATGGAGTCCAAAAACTTCAACAACAAACTCTCTGGTTATATCCGTTAGGATACTTCCATCCATTGCCCTAATTACTTTGAAATTTTCATCATATCTCAAAGCAAGGTTTCTAATAAGTTTGACATTTATGAAGACATTAGAGATAACCAGCTTCCCTAAATCATAGGTCCATGTATTGGAGATAAGGGAATGGAAGTTTCTTTTTCCATACTAGTGTAGGAATAATTCCCACACAGTGACTATGTCATCCTAGTTCTTCAACTCAATATCTTTGTAATTTCTAGCCTTGTCTACCATCCCACCTACTGCATTAGGGTCGTAGGAACACACAAGTTGTTTTGAAGAACCTAATAACTAGGCCATAATATCCTCCTCAAAGGATATTTTAGATGTAGAGGGTTGGGTGTTTGATCAACTCATAATTCCAAAATGATTTTAAAATAGATTTCTACACTATCTTGTTGGGACTTTACAATCTTACACAACATATTTTGCAGACTTGATTATGAGTTCAAGACTTTAATAATGGAAAAAATTTCTAAGAAGGGTGTACCTATTTTTTTATTTTTTAGAGCTCAAGTTGACATGAAATGGGTGCACCTCTATGAATTTTGCTACTATGTCGAACCAAAAAATGAGATGATTAGCTACATTGAACCAAAAATTTATGAAGGAAAATAACTTAAAAGATGAGCCATCATCTATTACATCTGCCATTACTTCTTGTTTGCACAACGGTAGTTCATTCATCTACCCATTTATCAATTTTAAATGTGGATCGTCCATGTGGAAAGGAAGTACACATCTCAATGATGAGTAAAGCCTTGATTTTCTTGAAAGGGATGCAACTGCTCCCTCTCTCTAATAGGATTCTCCCACATGATAATATTGTCGTACATTTTCCTTCTATGATTTTGCAACTAAGAAAAGGGCATGCTGATATGGGCCCATGGACTTGCAAAATCCTTTAATCTTCTGCCATGTTCCAACATTCTGTGGAGTCTATACACAACACTCTTTGGAAGTTCTCTCATCTCCCAAAATTATTCTTCACTTGTGACACTTGTACACCTACAGTTCTACAAGCCCTTTTCTCTTCATCAGAAATCCTAATGCAAAAAGCCCTGAAAGAGGTAGGGACCACTTCTATACAAGCAATTCAAATGATTATAATACCACATGTGTAAAATTCACTTTTCAATGTGAGCACCTAGGACAAAATGATGGGGAAGACATTATAAAATAAAATTTCACAACAATCAGACCTATTAGGTAATAGGGTATGCGGAGCTGATAAACAAATGGGATCGTGACATAACAACACAAGTTAAGCAAAAGGAAACCTAGATAACTAGTCATTAGAAAAATATAACAAGAACACAAGGGTTTAAGAGGGCTTAAGCTTTTGAAGCTCAGATTCAGAGTCAGAGTCAAGATGACTCTTAATCTCATATTGGAAAATGGAAGTTGTTGGTGTTTCCAACTGATTGTCTAGGTTTTCCTAAAAAATAGCTAGTTTTATGCTTTGAAACCCTAGGATAGTCATGAATGAATAGTAGATAGATTTAAAATTTCTCCTCTACATTTTAGGCTCTGCAAAACCAAGGTGGGTTCCCCTATAGCATCATGCAACAATAAAAACTTACACTGATGCCTTTGCTAACACATTCTTCACACAAATTTGTAAGAGGTGTATTTGATGGATTAAATCATCTCTAGATCTTCTATATGAAGTGTTATGATTTGTATTGTGGGCTTGATCTTAACATAATGAAAATTTCAATAAAGTAAAGATCATTTATATTTTATATCTGATTTTGTATCAAACTTAAACTTTGAGAGTTAGGTTGACCAGTGCTTTATCGACATAGAATATAGAAATGAAGAAAACTCCTACAATAGACCAACCTTTGGCTTCTAATAACCTTATTTCCTTACAACAAGAAACCAAAAAATAAACAATATTGTCAAACTACTTTAAAGATCCATATTATGACAACACAACCCCAGATAAATGAACTAAAAGCAAAGTTACTCCATTCCTTGAATAGAAGCAAACTATTCATGCATCCATAACATAAATTGTGAAATGAGAACCAGAATATAATCCTTGATTATATTGATTCAAAGGTAGTGTGTACAATAGTGGAGAGAATGAAAAATTGATATTAACACTTGGTGCAATACAATGAGTATTTAGGTCATTTGCTATTATTATAGAGAAAAATTATGACATCTACTCTCTTAGTTTCAAAGGAATTACCAATTCAACCTAAAACATATAAAAATATTATCAAAATCTAAGCAGAACCCTTTGAACGAGGCTCAAAATTCCCTTTTATAGACACAAGGGAAGCAACAAGCAAAAGGCCTCACTCAACCACCTAGTCACTAGAAGATAAAAATCTAGGTGGTGCAATATCTACAAAGGATAAAATTTAGTTCAAAAGAAACTAACTGCCATCCAAAAGTGGTTGGAGATCTTTAGTAGCCTTAAAGTATGAGTATGACATAAGATCTCCCCAAAATTCCTTTTTGCAGTAGATAAGAAACCTATGGCATTCCCCATCTAACAGGGCCATGCAGTAGTTATACCTAGTCGTTGGAGACTGATTGAAACACAACTCAAGTTGCATCATCCTATTCTTCCATGTGCTCCACATGTATAGCTAAAGTATTAGTCCTAGGTGGCAAAAATTTGTTGAATTTCTCCAAATGTGACTTGTAGTCTTCTTTGATCAAATTTTGCACTAGGTCAGGGAAACATAACAAATTCTATTCCAATTTGGTTAGTGCATCTATACATGCATTGAGTTGATCAACATCAACTTCACACTCTTTATTTATCTTTATATACATCTAGGAGTGAGAAGATTGGAAAATTTTGATTTCCAATCCCCAAATACCATGACCTCGCCATCTTCAATCAAAATTGGAGGCATGTAGAACTCCTCAAAGCCCTCAAAAGTATTGAGCTCCATGTTTATCATATCTCTATATTTAATATGATGACTAATTATTTCATCCAATAAATTTGACTTATCTAAAATGTCAAATACCATGCTACAATCAAAATTTGAATTATCGATAAGCAATCTTAGAACCTCAACTCCTTGGGACCACTTCATTTGCATGTACGTTAGCCTCATCCACATTTCATTATGGCTAGAAAATTCATCCTTAAAAATTGTATAATTGTCCAAAAAAAAATTCAATTGGGAGAGGATCTTGGATAACATGTACCCCAAAATGTTATCTACCAAATTAGAGATCTTCTTCACCAATACCTCCTTTACTATCCTGGCCTCTATAGTACTTTTCTTCAACTTCTCCCTCAATTCCTTTACTTCAACCTCCAATTTATTCTTATAAAATGAAGCTTATGCCTCATTTATTTGATGTGGAGGGGGAAATAACCCTTGTACTATATTGAGCCTCTACTCTAGTCTCTCATTTAAGGCATTTTCCTTATCAAGGTTTTCTTGCAATTTCGAATAACAATTGCCTCTATGAAGAGGGCTGCATTAACTGTTAAGGAGGCCACTTGGGTTGCACTTGTGTCTCCAATCCTCCTAACAATGAGATGGCTAATAAGCTCATTATGGTTGCTTATTACTTGGGGCTTATTAGTCTCAGGGAAAATTGACCATATAGCCAAAGTCTCATGCCCAAGGTGGAATGTAGAACCAAAGTATAAATCCTCTACTTGCTCTTCTAATCCCAAATTTGGATCCCCACCCTCATTTCTTCTTATGTCATTAAATTCAATGGCTAAGGATATTTCCCAACCAAACAATAAAAAACACCTTACTCTTTTCACCAATTCTCTTCCCCTTTTAGGGGTCATGACATCCATCTCCTCCTTCACCTTCTGCCAAAAATTGTCAATGGTTTCCTTTCTCTCTCTTTTAGAAAAGCTGCTTGTCGTGAGGGTTATTGTCAACTCTTCCCCATTACTTTTAAGAATAAAATACTTAAACTCTTGGGTGGTGATGAATTGTTCATCTTATAGAAACTACTCATAGACCTTAGCCCTAACATCATCAACCACCTGGCCACTAGTTTCAAAATTGATGATCAACCTGTCATTAGTGGGCCTCTCACTCAACATCCTAGGAGGGGTAACATTTGTTGTACAATGAGGGCATCCCAATTCATATCCTTTGGATCAAGTGGATAATCCACTAAAGGTCCAATAATTGGAGCAAATGTATGCAAGGGAGTAACTAGCTAGGGACTTGTTGGCACCTCTGTTCTGGAAAAAGAAGCACTTGGTGTTCTTGGAGGCACCTATGGAATATTAGCCAATAGTTAGTTTGGATTATCCAACATAATCATCATTTTGAATATGAGATCCATTATGTGCATGAATGACCCTTGGAAAGATGGGTCTGCTCTCTTCCATTTGTTCCCTACAATTTGAATTTTGATCCACAACTCTCTCCTTCTTGAGGCTTGCCTCTGTAAAGATAAATTCTTGATTAGACCCTCAATATTGTTTGGATGGTGAAGGTAGACAAACAACTTGTAAATTCCTCTCTCCCTATTAATGAATCCCTTCAAGTCAAAAGACTTGTCTTTATCAATCTTCATCTTGTATGGGAGCATCTTCTCCCTAATCGATTCCATGCCTTCCCTTGACAAGAAAAAAAAATTCAAAGAATGCAATTAAGTCGAGGAGGGAATTTTTTTTTAATTTTTGAAATGAGTCTTATTAGACTCATTCAATTTCTATATTAACTCCAAAAAGAAATCTTGTGTGGGACATCCTTAGGGAGCACATGGGGTGCCACTAGAGTCCCATATACCCTAATAACAGTGGCCTCTAAGTAGAAAAACAACTCACCCTAATTATGATCAATCCCTTTTTACAGGGTAAAGTCCTTTGGCCTTAAAAAACTTCTTATCTCCTTTCATAATCCCTAATCTATGGGGAGGCCTAGCCCTCTCCTCAGAGGCTTTACAAAAAAATCTTCAAAGCTAGAGTAATTGGACTAATTATATTCATTATCCTAGATATAGGTCCACTCTTGGACTAGTAGTATTCTGTTGTTCTCTCCCACTAGCTTGATTTGAAGTTTTGGTGGCCATACTTGAACTCCAACATGTAAAATTAAGTGCATCAGAAGGGAGTAATATCTGAATTTCATGGCACCCAATGGATCATTCTTAATTGCACAAAGGGAATTGTGCAATTTATCTACCACATACCCTACAAAATGACAAGGCCTATTTACATCCCTACTTTGAATATCTACTTCCAAAACCATTAGACTGACAGGGATGTGAATCTTACTATCCATTCCCAGGACTTGAAGCAAGGAAAAATATGTGTTCTGGACGTATAGCTCAAAAATATCATAGGAAAAGGGTTCTAGATCACCCTTTACAAACCTCAGTAGTTCTCTTCTTGGACCTCTTGGCCTAAAGCATGGGAGACACCTTAATCTATATCTATCCCTATTTCTTTCATATTCTCTACTCAATGCACCTAGTTCAATTGGTATTTGTGCATTAGGGTCTAGATGGAAGAATGTGCAAATATAATTCCTATCCAATGACAACAAGATTTGACCACCTATTGTGAACAAAGACCTAGTTTCAAGATTATGCACCATAGCTAACTATTTGACCAATTCCACATTCACAAATACATTGGGCACCACTAATTTTCCCAGACCCAAATTCTAGATATTATAAATTGGTCTCTTTGAGAAATATTTTATGTAAGCATGTTTAAATGATGCATAGCCTTGTTCTGTGATAATGGGGTCTCTACACCCACTATTCTTATCGATGAGTTTTCCTATCAAACCCCTCGACCCTGGAACAAACTTTGGTCTCTGTCCTGACCCTAGGTGAAATGTAATAATCTCCTCATTTGGAGGCCTTCTCTTTCCAGTTGATGTTCTGACCATTTTAAGTGTAGGGTTTACAAAAACTAGGGTTTTAATAAATTCTTCACAAACTAAATTCTACAAAAAATTCAGCAGCATATACCCACTATAACTCAATTTTCCTTTCCCTTGAATTGACTATAACCACATGCTACCCAAAAAAATCCTTCAAATTCATAGCTTGATGTTTGAATTACTCACTTATGCTGCTTGATATTAAAAAACTCTAATTTTGTAGCACAAAAACCATGGTTCACTTCAAAAATTTGCAACACTCTGTTTGATCACTTTAGCATTTGTGAATGAAGTGAAATTGAATAGGTAATTTATCTTATCTCTCTTGAATTTGGTAGATATCAATCCTATTTGTCATTACTCCTTCACATGCTTGAATGTGTGACTAGTAGGAGACGTTGGCCAAGTTTGAATGTGGATCATTGATCTTGGGATCAACAACCATCACACATATTTGAATTTTCCTTTGCAAAGTGACAACCTCCTTTTATTGTTATGTAGACTCGGGAAGGTATAATAAGACTGAAAATACCCTAGACCCCATGAAGGAAGGGCTCTATGCTAAGTGTTGCAATGTTGACACTTGTCATCATCTTGTAACTTTGTAGCAACAAAAGATCAATCCCACCATGGCTCCACGAAGGCTTGAGTTTTTGTGATAGGAATTAACATATGGCATAATATGTGTCAAGATTTCTCCATTTCACGGGGAAGAATGTGTTAGAATGTCAGAGCTCGTGAAGAGAAGCGTCTCCATGAAACACACATGCTTAATTCAACAACTTAAAGTGACTAGGAAAAAGGGGGACCAACCATGGATGTGACAATAGGCCTCAACTGAGTGTAATTAAAACATTAGCCCATTGAAAAATTTGGATACAAGTCATGTTTTCGAGGTTTTGTAAGGCTAGAAAATGACAAAACCAAAGCCTCTAAAAACCATAGAGACAATGCAAAACGTCAACATGTGTCTAGAGCACTTGGGGAACATAATACAAGTCTAGAGGTTTGAATTTACAAGTCTAGTGCTTTGGACATTTGCTTCTAGAATGCAACTAAAATTGTCCATCAAACATTCATTTGAACAATTATATTAATTTTTTGAGTATATTAATGTTATATTAATTTATTAAATAATATAACTCATAGTTACTAATTGTTAAGTTGCATTGACATCTGACTTTAGACATAGTACTTCGCTCAATGGCTCACTTCTAATAAGAACCTATAATATGTTGACACTTTTCTCCATTCCAAACACTTTATGAAGGAATTTGGGTCTGTGGAAAATTTGTCCCAAAATAGAATATATAATATTGATATTTTTACAACCCATGCTATGATTTTTTATTGGCATACCAGTTTAATTCGCTAATGAATTTTTTTATTGGTTTGAAATCAGGTTTAATTTGCCAATGAATTTTTTTATTGGTTTGAAAATAGTTTTAATTCACCATTGAAAATATATTTTTTGGTTTGAAAATAGGTTTTAATTGCCAACAAAAATATATTTTTTGGTTTGAAAATAAGTTTTAATCACTAACAAAAATATTTTTTTGGCTTTGAAACAGGTTTAATTCACCAACGAAAATATTTTATTGGTTTCAAAAAAAAAGTTGCTAGTATTTTCTATAGACTTCTAGTGATTACAAAAGATTCACCAACTGAGATTATTATTTTTCCCCGAAAAAAGAAAAAAATTGCTAATAATTTTTTTTTTGGGAAGTACACAAGATTTTCCAAGTTTTTACACCTTTTTTTTTGGGGGGGGGGGGGGTTGGGTTTCTTAAAGTTATCCTTGCCGATTGTCCCATTTCAAGAGAAGAGGCTAACAAAAACAACACTTTTTTATTAAGATTCATAGTTAAAGACTCAATATTAATCCATTCACTTAAAGGGTGGGTGCTAATTTTATCTTATTATTTGATAATTTGAGTGATACTATGTGTATTGCCTAGCTTGTCTAGAGAAAAAAATTGTTTATCATATTAAATTTCATATTGTGTCATAATGCACTTGGAATCTAAAAATTCATTGTCCACTAGCCACCCTTGGTGGGTTTCTCCCTCAAATGATATAGAATGAGTAACATACTACTTCTCTCAAATATTACATTTTGGATGGACCCAAGTTATCATGCTCCTCTCCAATCTCATTAGATTTTGTAATGGTTTTTTCCTTTTTGGGGTTGTGGATTGCTTTGTTTGTGGCTTAACCACATTTGTGTTTAATGGTTACCAACATTTTTTATTTGACTTTGGGGTGTGATCCCATGCCACTTTCTTTTATGATGATTTGATGATATGTTTTTACAAATTTATTTTAATATATGGTATTTTCATCAAAAAAAGTTATGAATAATATAAACAATCTTAATAATTGTTATCACTAAATAGTGCACCCTTACCGAGTTGCAAAACTCAGCCTACAAGTGAAACATGGGATAACTCCCCTAATTGTGGGCTTAGGATGTGGGAGTTAACCTCCAGAGTGAGTTGGTTCTCTTGGAACAATCACCTAAACTCAACTACCTAATGTTCTCTCTAAGAAAAGAGAGAAATATAACATAAGTTGAAATCTAACTATGTGAGGTGATGCACCAAAATGTTTTCTTAGGCTTTAGATTGTTGTTTTGACACACAAAAGACCAATAACTCAGCTATTTCTACACAACTCAGCTTAAACATACTCATGTAATAGTGTTTTATAGAGAGGTTGAATGATTTCAGTCCTAGAAGGAAGAAAATGAAGTATTCTTCACAAATAGAAGTTATTTTCCACCTAAACATAGATTATAACCTACAAAAAATATACTTTCCCTATTCAAAGGTGCCAAAATAAGACATATATTCAAGGATTCATGCATGAAATCACAAAAATAACATCAATTACCAGCCGCAAACAATAGTAACAAGTCCTTGAAGGAAGAAAACCAATATCTTTATTGTTGAAAGGTGTCTTTACAATAGTACATGCCTAAAATATGCTCTAATTTTATCTCAAACTCTAAAAAAGTACATCTATTTTCAATCACAATATGATTACTTTTTGAGTTACAGTACAATGTTTTTGTTGGAAGAACTTTTTAGAAGTTACAACACCACAAAATTTTGCAAGAACTCCCTAACAATGAAGTAGGTTGTGCCTTTTTGCATATAAAGATTCCTAAGTCCTAGTTTCAAGTTGCAATTGATAGATGACATGTGTCACAACTACTTTGAAAAGGTTGAAACTTTTTGGGCACCTAACATCTCCTTCAATGCTAGCTCTTTAGTGTAGTTGCAGTTGTACATTCCTATTAAACTACCTCCTAGATACTCTCAACTGCTCTTAACTCCAACTTCTCATAACACTCTCCTAGATTCCTACAAATGACATTCAATCAACCAACCAATCTTCAACTGCCCTGTGCATGATAACAGGACATTATTTTCACCTTTCACATGGTTAATAATTCCTTGGAGGTGTAGGAGATATTTTAGAGCCATCTCATCAACCTCTAGTGGCTTCTCTTTATAACTTTGCATCTTCATGACAGTCTGGTGACTGACCCTTAAATGCCATGATTGTCTTTGTCTAAGGTTTGAGGTGTCTGCCTCATACACTGATGTAAGGTGATGACCATGCTTACTCCTATCAACTATCCATTACATTGATTTTCTTTAACATGCTACCTCCACTATGGCAAGAACATTGTTATTTCTAATAACCTCATAGCAACTATCACTTTTATCCTTTTGGCAGTTACTATCTTTGTTTTGATTGGCAACATGACATACTTGTAGGTGCTTGTAGGTCTTATGTTCTTCCCAAAACTTTTGATGGTACTTCTACTTCTAAGATCATCACTATGGATTATCTTCTACATGAATGACATACTCACTATTCATCATTGTGGAATGTTGAGCATGGTCCCTTTCAATTTTCACAATCCATGTATCCTTTACTTGTCATCTCCTTTTACATTTGCATGTTGATCTTTGTTTCATTCTTTTGTTCTTTTGTTGATAAAAACACACCTTGGGAGTCTTTGAGGTATATGACTACCCTAGGTTTTGAAACCTATTTTTCATTACATCTTTACCTTGATTGTTCTATATCCTTGTCATCTGACCTCTCTAGATAAGCACTTGATTCTATCACAGTGGATTTACTCTTTTCCCCCTTGTTATGCCATTTCTTTCTTTTACAAGTAGATTTGTTCTTTTAGTGTATTTTGAAAATGTTATTCAACATTAGTTTAATATCATATCTTTGTGGTTGTCCCTCATGCTTTAAATATCATTAGTCACCTTATCACAATATGAACTATGCACAAATTTCAAAACCTATCAACTATCTCCTGTATTTGCATGATTGTCCCTCTACAGTCCTCATGGTTGGACTATATTTCTTTGAGGAAAACTATAATGATCAAACTTTCTGCTATATGTTATTTATTTCCTTTTCTCAATTTAACACCCAATGCTTTTGTTCACTATCATATTTATCTTGTGAAATTACAATTTAATTTGTAATAATGCATCATGACTATCACACCTAAAGGATTTCACCTCTTAAAATCTTTATACTCGGCCACTTTTTCCATATTGCTGCCCTCAAGGATTGTGATGGTTGCCATCCCTCATGTCACTATTTATAATAGTCTATATCATGATTGGTGCATTTTTCATTATGATTTAGTCATTTGCACTGGCCATATGGGACCATCATAGAGTACATGATTGCCAACTCACTGTTGAGCATGCTACAATTGAACCTTTACTATCTTCTTAAACTTCCTTTTACTTTTGTGACTTATACCCTTGTCCACCTTTATATTAAAGACCTCATATATTGTCATCATCATTATATTAATTATGGATTGTCACTTCCTTACAATATTTCCACTACCCTTTGATGGTTTATGCCATCCTTCTATCATTTTCCCTCAATAAAGAAGTATAATATGTTAAGTAGGTGATAGAACCAAGAGAACCAACTCACTTTGGAGGTTAATTCCCATATCCTGATCCCACAATTAGGGGAGTTATCCCATGTTTCACCAGTAGGTTAAGTTTTGCAACTTAGGAAGGGTGCACTATTTGGTGATAATAGTAATACCAAGTGGGATATTGGAGATTTTATTAATGCTCTTCTCACCATTTTTTAAGTCTATGAAATGATGAATACTCATCACTCATAGGTAATTCAATGGTTTCATGATATGGAAAATATGATGAAATGAATTTACAATAATCTCTAATAATTGGAAGGTTAATTGAATAAGTTAGCTTTAAAAGGATGACCAAAGATAATTTTTGAAGTCTATTCTACAAATATTTGAAAACCATTGACAATGTTGTTTTTCCTAAATAACATGCACATTGAGTGGATTTACATTTTGTGCACCTAGTGGTAAAGAAAATTGATTAACGCTAGCTTTCCATAAATGAAAATTTGACTAATGCTTATAACACCAAGGGGATTGTAGAGTGACTACAAGTATTCTTGGTATTTTTGAGACTTTATGTTTTACATTGATCATGATTACTATGATTCATTGGGTGGCATATTCTCTTAGGATATAGGTTTTATAAATGTTTGCAATTCTATCGTGCTTACAAGATTTTAATTACCCCTTCTACATGCCTCGTTGAATGAAATTTAGGGTTGTTTATAGTGCATTATATATTTTTTTATGCAATTTAAATATTTATTAAAAAATAATTTCAATTGAGAGTTGATCTCTAATGCAAAAGCATCCTAGGGGTCAAGTGATCTCATCCACAATATTATCTTTTTGTTGAAGTTTCACACATGAGATTATCTTGTATATATACTTGTGTATTCTAATGTTTTTGAGATTATCTTGTAAATAATTGTTGTAGAGAAGGGGGATTTGCTACTCACAAGTCTCTTCATTCTCAAGGTAATCCTAGGGAGTGAACTACCCTAAAATACCTCAAGCTTTACTTAATGTATATGAATGAAGAATTTGTAAATAATATCTTATTAAGGACAATATTCAAATAGACTACTTCAAAATTTGAGAGAGCAGGGTATTAAGATCTCTGTCATGAAAGGAATAGCTCTCATCCAAGGGACTACAACATGTGATTAGGATGTCAGCACAACACATTGAAGTTTGAGGGACACGTTGACATCCAAGGTAGATAGAGAGCTAAAACCTTGAATAGGAATACTTTAACCCCACTAATGCGCTCAAACCTGAGGTTTATTTACCAAAATAGATAAATAGGAAATAGGAAATGCTAGAAAGTACAAAGGAAATCCAAGGGTAAACTAATGAATGATCACGTTCTTGATACCTTCCTCCAAGCTTCACCTTGACAACTTGCACACAAGATGAATGAGGAAAAATGTTGGGGTTGTTTTGAGGCTTACCACAATCAAACCCCCACTTCTAAATAGAATAATGTGGTGTGGGTGGGTGCTGGGAATGAGAAGGAACCCCCAAAAATGAGAGAAAAAAAGAGATTTTTATTGTTTCCAAAGGCATGAGGAGTTGATACAATTGGAGTCTAACTGTAGGGACACATGTCACGAGTCAAGAGTCTAATATTTCATATTTCAAACTCAGAAAATCGTGTGGACACTAGCGTGTCGTGTGGACATTCACACATACCGTACAAGCATCCAGCACATCACTTTTTAAGAAATGAGGTGGTAGACTATTGTCACTTCGTCTTTGGTCCCCATCGAGTTAGAATCACAAAATTATTACACATGAGGTTCTTATCATAAATGTGATTAAGCATAATATATTCAGGGCCAAATGCATAAATGTGAAATTGCCCCTAGGGCACAATTTTGTGGCATTACATTTTTCCCCCACTTTAGTGGGCATATGAATCTACACTAATATGCATGCTAAAGGAAATATACTAAACATAGATAACATCATGATACCAAAAGGATACTATAGAGGAAGCAGATAGTTCTTCAAACCAAGGAATCATGCCCCTAGGTTGAAGACCTACAAAACAAACATATTAGAAAATAAAAATATGCACAAGACAACAAGGTTATAATATAAAAATCCATTACATTACGGGGTTAGAATATGTCAATAAAAAAATGGATACACAAAGTTACATAACAAATTAAAGGATTTGAGTCAAAAAAGTGAAAGAGACCTTATGTAGAAGGTTGTCTCAGTACTATGCATTGTCCCCCAAAATTAAGAAATAACACATGGAAGAATTCTTAAAGGGAGAGAAGAATGTTAGAATTGACTACTTCAAGAGAAGAATGCATACAAAAGACGAGGAAGAAATCGATGTCGAAGAGAGAAATAATTATATACTTAGGATGAGGAAGATGCGGATATTCGATCTAGTATATACAATTGAGAAGAGAAGAGAGATGGCTCCACAAGTACTCGGTCTTGTGGAAATTGAAAAAAAATCTCTACACGTTCGTCCTACAAAAGTTGAATAAAGGTCTTGCAAGTTCTCGGTCCTACAAGAAGGAAGAGCTTCACAAATTCTTTGTCCTGCAAAGAAAGACTAATCAAATAATCCTATGGCTACTACAACTTGCATTGTAGGATAGTCACAAAAAAGATAGGTCTAGTTAGGCTACCCCTAAGCTAGACACGAAGATATAAGACAGGTCTATTTGAACTACTCCCAAGCTAGATGCAGTGACGTCAAATACCAGATATTGCAAGACACTCAAAAATTATTTTGAGAAGAGGGCTTTCAAAGGGGTTCCATTCAGTTGGGAACCCTTCAAGACACCAAGGGGTCCATTCAAAGGAACACTCCAATTAAAAAACATAAAGAAGAGAGGGGGTCCTTAAGAAGGATGCACATCTCTAGAACAAGTTATCACTACCCCAACATACAGGGGAGGATAACTATGCAAGATACTATTGTGTCACTACCATAGAAAGAGTATGGTTGCACATAATAGTGTACGACCATGAATGACAATGAGCAGGAAAAGCAACAACTACCACATGATGGGAAACATCACAATACAAGGGAGGTGTAAGAAACTCATAAGAAGATGCTTAGAATGGACAAGATAGAGGTAGACTTTGATATCACTAATCATATGAATAAGAGATCGACACATCAAAAAACGGGAGTGTAATGGCACCAAAATCATGAAGTTGTTGTATTTTATCCTTCAAGGCCTTACATTCACTAGTGGAATGGCCAGACACTTGATGGTATGCATAGAAAGAATGTTTTTCTTTATCATGTTTGTGAAATTTCTTATGTGTAAGAGAAGGAAGAGTAATCAAGTGGGATTTGAGAAGCCTCAACAAGATATACTCGTGCTCAAATAGAGGATGAGGAGTAGGAAGCAACCCTTTCACTTGTGAAGAAGAGTTTGAATAATAATAAGAAGAAGACATGAAGATGGCAGATAATGGAGGATTAATCAATTCAAGAGAATGAGGTTGAGTAGAAATCATGTCGACATTCAACAATATTTTTTTTTAGATTGTTCATTCAAATAACCAAGCACCAAATTACTTTTATGAGGTACACATTCTATAGGGACCTAAATGCCTTGTTCATTATGCTCAAAACCTTTACGCCCATAACCATATTTAGAGACAAATTTAAAGCCAGGGCCATAACATGCTTGCAAATATTGAGGAAGATCTTCATATAGAGTATTATTCTAGAAATGGGGATTATACTCCTCTACGAGATCGCCATCAACCTTCTTGAGAGGACTACTAGCATTAGCCTTTTTAACAGAAGTGTGATCATCTTCCTTATAGGGGAGAGGATTGACATTAAGAACATTGCAATTTGTGTTCACATCATCCCGCGATGTAGAAGAATAATCATCTTTAATAGAAAGCTTGGATGGTGTTATCATAAGGTCTAAGTGGATCAATTCAACTTTATATTCTCCAATGAAGGATTTTGTAAAGTCTAGAGAACCACAATCATCACCAAGACATGAATTCTTTTGAGAAGTAAGAGTAGACTCAAGATCTTGTTCTTTGGAAGGATCTTATTTAGGGACATCTATCTCAATAGTATCCTTTGTAACATGTACTACTGGAGTAGACATCAACACATTGGAAGACACTGAAGGGAAAATATCTTTAATAGTAGGTGCAACATAAGCTTGAACAATAGTTGTCATCTCACACAAGTGTATAGTAGCAGGGTCAACCCTAATTGTGACTATTTGATTATTATGAATGAATTTAATAGATTTATGTAAGGTAGATGAGAGTACACCCATAGTGTGAATCATAGTCTATCGAGAAGCAGGTTATATGACAACTTTTCTTACATATGGGTACGGTAACGGGTCCCAACCTTAAAGGAAATATTATCATGCCTAAGGCTTTTTGACCAATATTATCAAACCCACGAATACATTAGGAAGAAGCAACAAGAGAATATTAATCAATTTTAATTTTAGGTAACAATACTACACACATTTAGCACTGAACCGATGTCAACGAGAGTACATCTAATGCCAATATTATTAACACTAACTATGATCATTAGAGGATCCGCCTACTTCTGCACTTCTAGAGGCATGATTTCTTATGATATAACGTAATATGCAGTGAATCTGCACAAATATGATCCATCAAGGCATTAACATCTGTCGGCCTAGTGGATGCAGGTAAGAGGATATTTTGTAAGGATTCTTGAAGCATACCTTGATAAATTAGAGCAATTTGAAGTAAATCCCAAAGTGAGATCTTAGTGGGAGTAAGATGAAGTTGCTCAAGAAGATTGTGCTTAATTGGTTGCTTAGTTGCAAGTCTAGGTGTTTGAGGAAGTCTTGGTTGAGAAGTTGGAAAAGAAGTAGGTTGATTAACATTTTGTTTATTCCTTCTAGTATTATAAGTATGGGCTACCACTATATAAGAGGGAGCCTTAGGAAGATCAAAAGAATCACTATCAAATTGAACATCATTAATAGAACAAATCCTTCTAGGAGAAGGAATAGCTAGAGTCAGATAAATGTTAGGTCTCTTAGGCCTTTGAGGGGTGGTAGAGACATATTATATTTATGGATTCCTTACAACTCCTAGAGGAACCATTCAAAGAAATATGCTCGACATCTATCCTTGGAGGATCTGAGGTAAGAAGGGATTCATCATTCCCTAATGCATCATCTCTAGAATAGAGTGCATTGGAATGAAGAGGAGTTTCATCATTAGAAGAGAGTGCATTGGAATGAAGAGAAGGTAGATTAATGTTAAGAAAAGCATCAATGATTTCATCCTCTTGTGCTAAAATATCCTTAGAAGTAGAAGGAATTTCAAGAGAGGGATCAAAAAAGAATAACAAGAAAGGAGAAATGAACTCACTTTCACACACTTGTAAGAGAACTTCTTGAAGTTTCTTAATAAAGCTAGAAAGAGATAAAAGAAATAAAGATAGAAAGTATATTTTAAATAGAGATATAGACAAGCCAGCCGAAGGCCAACATATATCGCTATTGATGGCATGGAATGGGGTTTGGGGTAGCGCCCCAAAAAAAAATTCTGGAAGGATAAGTCTTGGATTTGTCCTCTTTTTTTTATAAAGGGGTGTTCATGTCGGGTTCACCAAAATGTAGAGAAGGGGGATTTGTTGCTCATGAGTCTCTTCATTCCAAGAGAATTCCAAGGAGTGAACTACCCTAAACTACCTCAATCTTTACTTAATTTAGCTGAATGGAGAAATTACAAAGAATATCTTACTAAGGATAATATTCAAATAGACTACTTCAAAGTTTGAGAGAGCAAGGTATTAAGATCTTGACCACGAAAGGAATAGCTCTCGGCCAAGGGACTACAATGTGTGATTAGGATGCCAACGTAGTGTGCTGAAGTTCAAGGGATGCACTGGTGTCCAAGACAGATAGAGAGCTAAAACCTTGAACAAGAATACTTTAACCCCACTAATGCACTCAGACCTGAGGTTTGTTTAGCAAAATAGATAAACAAAAAATAAGAAATTCCAAAAAGTACAAAGGAAATCCAAGGGTAAGCTTATGAATGATCACGTGCTTGAACCTTCCTCCAAGCTTCGCCTTGACAACTTGCACGCAAAATGAACGGGGAAAAATGTTGGGGCTATTTTAGGGTCTGCCGTTGTATTTCCAAAAATTGTATACTCTTGGAGAAAGAGACAATTTTGTAGTAAAACTAAGTCCTGCTTTAGGTACCTTCCATCAATCACCTCTTCAAATTGCATTTATAAGCCCCTAATACTCATAATTTTGGACTTTGAGGCCTAATTCACCCATGAAACCACTTAAATCTCGACAAATATCATTAAAACTACTCAAATTTGGTGAAACCCACTAAAAATATTCTTGGTGGGACTAAGTCGCCCAAGGTGGTGACTTACTCCCTTTTGGGGTATTTTTCCACTTTTGAGTGGGAATTTCATTAATTCAAATCAATTTATCAATGGATGTCAACTTATTAGGTCTAAATAATGGGAAAATTAGGTGTTGATGCTTATAAATACACATTTTAAGTCATTTTTCACAAAGCAAAAAATTAAAATTCAAGAGCAAAAGTGTCTTACACAAGAAGATTCAATAGCATTTTGTAGCAAAGTTGAAGCTTTGGGGCAGAAAACTAGGGTTTTTTAAGGTCTTCAAGCTCACTTTCTATTCAAGATATCACATTGCAAAATATTGATCATGGATTCCTATGGTGAATCATGGAGAAATCTAGGTTGAAGAGATGCAACTAGTCATCAAATCACACCTAATGACTTGTTTTTGAAGTGATTCCATCTTCCATGTTCTTATCTTCAGACTTAAGGTTTGCATTACATTTCTTCATGTCATTTACATTCATTTGAAGGTTTTAGGGTTTCTTGGATTGAATTCTTGCATCTCTCAAATGCCATTTATTCACCTCATTCTAGCAAAATAGAATAGGGTTTTATCTCATTTTCAGTCATTCCTAGTCTCAAACACAATTAAGGCTAGGGTTTATGTAGATTTTATTTTCTAAAAAGTTTAAATACCAACTAGGGGCTTGACCATGGCAAACCCTCCATTAGAAACAAAATTATCTTCTATTTTGCTGGGTTTTTTGAAGATTTAGATCCACATTTTCGTCAAAGACCAGAGTGCAGATTGTGGGCTTTCATTTCCACTTTCGGATTTGCAGAAAACCCAAAGTGGACTAAGTCACCCATAGGAGCGAATTAGTCCCATTGCACTTATTTTTCAAAAAAAATTACAGATTCTGACACCCTTTTAGCATAAACAGATTTTTGGGCAAATTCCCTATTCTGGGACTAAGTCGCCCATACTGGCCTAAGTGTCCCAGTTACCTAAAAAGTCAATTTCTAGGATTTTTGTGGTTCCTACAACTTCCAATCTGTTCATCTTCAATTTCTATGTGCATAGTTCATGTTTTACATCCTCCTTTGATCATTTATTACATTTGTTTTACTTTTCTGCATATTGCACTGTGTTTTCAAACAAGTTCATTTTCTGAGGTTTTGCATCATTAGATCACTTCAATTTTAGATTAGTGCATTTATACATCTTAATTAGACATAATTCCATCTCACTAACATAGTCTTGAGTGTAAACCCTTTCATTTTGGTCCCCCATCCAATCCCCTTTCTCCTTTTAGGTGAAAAATCTTAGGAGGAGCAAAGCATTTTGAGGGGTCAAACCAAAATCACTGTTTACAGCCATAATAAAACCCCCACCTTGGTGTTCTCACCTCCATGAACATCCCCGCTCAAGGAGGAGAATGCATACCATAAAGTAGAAAAGTGAACAAAGTAATCTATTCACAAATAGATAAGAACCAAGAGAGCATTACCAATAGTCTACGACCCCCTCTTGACTACACAAATGCACCGTTGAAGGCTTGCAAGAGAGTTTTGGCTATAGGAGGGACCTTATTCCAACAGAGCTTTACTGTAGAAGTGATATTGCAAGAAAGAGAAGCAGAGAATAGAGTGAGATTGAAAGATTCAAGTGCTAGAATGAGAAGGAACCCCCAAAAATGAGAGAAAAGAGACAATTTTGTTGCTACCAAAGGTGGGAGGAGCCATTACACTCAGATTTTTTACCATAGGGACATGTGTCACAAGTCAGGATCCTAATATTCCACATTTCAAACTCAAAAAATTGTGTGATGCTACTGTGTCGTGTGGACATCCACACGTTGTGTAGGCATCCAACACATCACTTTTCAATAAATGAGGTGGAAAACTATTGTCCCTTCATTGTTGGTCCCCATGGAGTTGGAATCGTAGAATTCTAACCCATGAGGTTCTTATCATAAATGTGGTTAAGCATAATAAATGCAAGGCCAAATGTGTAAATGTGAAATTGCCCCTAGGGCACAATTTTGCGACATTACACTTGTATATTTGAAGAAGTTTTGTTGGAATTGCACAACTCTTGTGTTGTTGCTGTATACCCTGATATTTATACTTCTCTAAATGAGCAAAACAACTAAGAAATATGAAAAATGACAAAATACCAAGGACACCTCAAGATTAGCCAAAAGAGAGTGACAAAACAATAAAGAAAGTAGATAGCACAAGACAAATAGTTTTACCTTCCTTTGTTGTTGATACCTCTTTGATTGGCCCTTGCTTGGATTGGTTGTGTGCTCCTTAGATGATTGCTTGAATGTCTAAATGCAAGATTGGAGGTGCAAATGATTAAAAAGATAGCTAGATGATGGTAAATGATTGAGGATTCAAATTGACAGCATGTAGTTATGAGAATGCAAAGTGTTTGGGAAAACAAATGGGCAGCATATAGTTGCTCAAATCAAAAGGTGTTCTAAAAATGCCCTTGAGGAGGGGTATTTATAGAGGATCTTGAATTCTCTAGAGAATTCAATGGTCAAGATTGATCCAACAAGGTCAAGATGAA
>VDFB02321215.1:0-64549 GCA_007258455.2 Sequoia sempervirens
CCAAAACAATAGCTATAAGCACTTAACTCGTGAGAGAAAAAAACCCATAAAAAAAATTGTCGATTTGATGTATGGTTAGCATTCTACGATTGCATGAAGTTAGCCCTAGTGGATACTGGGACATCTCCCCTAGTGCCCAAATATTTGATCATGGATCCTAGAGCTATCATTCACCATATTTGATTAGATTTGTAGGTGTAGACTTGATCTCTAGATTACTTCCACACTTGCATATTTGAACTTCAAAATTTAAAATGCAAATTTAAACATTACTAACCACTTCACTAGTCATTATGAGCTGATTTATCACATGTTTTGTTGATTTATGGGATAAAAATTCAGAATTTTCTCACATTTTTATAAAGGAACAAACAATACAATTACAATTTTTTAAGTTAGATCACCTAAAAGTGATATTTATGTTTTAAATTTTACAATGATGTAAAATAATGAAATGTAGAATTCTTAATGTAGTTTATGTTTATAATTTTTAATATAAAAAAATAGTTGGATATATATCAATTGTTGTTTTTTTAAAAAAGGTAAGGTCAATGGAAAATCACATGAAAAAGGAAACAAATATTTCCTTTTAAATTTTTTTGTACATAGTTAACTTGAAAATATAGTGCATGAGAAAAAACTAAATTTTGATGAATAATTATTTTTAAATAATTTTTAATGTCAAACTTGTTAAAATGAAACTATGAAATTTGATGAAATGCTAATTTTAATATTACACAAAGTTTCAAGCTAAAATATTTTTTTCTCACATTAAGAATTGAGGTGAATCTATAAGATAAACATGACAAAATTGAATTCCCAATTTTTGAGGGAAATATTTGTTCAAATTTATCAACAACCTTTAAGAGATAACTATTTCTCTTACCAACTCACCACCTAAGAAAGTTGCCACCTAAAAATTATTAACCTAAACATGGTATAAAATAAAACCCATAAGTGAAGGTAATTTTATACCAACACCCCCTTAAGTACATATTAGGTGGGGAAAAGTATTGGGTCTTGGTAACAAGGCCTAATAAGGCACCCAAGTACAATGAAACTTCAAAAAGAAGAGGATAAAACCTTGTGGGATAAAATGCCCCTAACTGAAGGTAAAAATATTCTCTCTAAAAAATGAGAAGAACAAAACCCAATGCAAGAAAAAAAAGAGACCATCCAATCCCCCCTCAACATAGAATCTCCTATAGTGATGGTAGATTCCTAAAAATGAATACTAAAGATGATCCAAGACCATAAAACAACATTCCTCCCCTTAGAAAGAAATATAACCATATAATCGTACAAGTTGATTTCCCATTCCTAAAATTAATATGATGGAAGAAAATTCAATGATGATCCCTCCAATGCTACTAAAAGATCTCCACATGAATGTAAACTATGATAAATGATGATTTAGAGAAGTAACAAGAGGGTTTGAAGATGATGCAACTCTATAGGAGCTAACATCAAAGAGTATGAATATCCTCAATAGTTTCCTCCATTCCTACAAGACATGACTCACAAAAAAAACATGCAATGTCCATCAAGTGCTCATCCCAAGTAGTTGTATTTAGAAGATGATGAATAGCTTGCTACATTGAATCACTAGAAGCTACTGAGAAAGTGATACTAAAATCTGTAGATGCAATAGTAGATGGAGGAGAAGGAGAATCAATGTAACATATAAACCAAATAAATTGATCATATCATGAGGATGTGTCCACACAATATGGGGCGACATAATTCTTCTAGTATCATCCAAGGAAACATTACTATTATATGAAGATCCAAAGTATCCATACAATTGTTGGATAATAGTCCAAGCTTAGTGGAAGGGCACTTAGTGTTCTCTATGTGATTTAGAAAATCCTTAGAAATAGTAAGACATATTAGCCTATAGACCATGTCATTATTTTTAAACTATGAATTCTTCTATTTATAGTCAATTGTCTCAAGAATAAGTCCAAAGAGATAGGGAAGTAGATATTGCTCAAGACAATGATTCTTTATGCCTTGTTTTCAATACAAATAGTTATATGAAGTTAATTGACAATAGAAATATGGAAGTAAAAATCAAAAGACATTCAATGAATCCCCAAATATGAAACTTTGTCTCAATTCATGATTTAAAAATATCAATATAATTTCCTTAAGAATGATGCATAAAAGGTTTATAAGTTGAGTGCATGTGCTTGAACAACCCCCTAGATTTTTCTCAATTATTCTCCCCAAGTTGAAAATGTTGAAGGTAGTGTGGAAATAAATGATGTAACACAAAGAATATGCCCACCTTGATTCAACTTTTATATCCCCTTGAATTGTGGAACTTTATATTTTTAGTGCATAGCTTTTGATTGATTTGGGATGAAAATTAAACTTTATATAAATAGTGTGGAATCATTCTCAATGGATAAAGCTAAAAAAATGAAGCACTTTTAAAAAAAAATGGTAGTCAATTTCGAGCTACCAATTAAATGTTACAACGCTTTTAATATTTTGAGCCTTTGTAAAATTGACACATAAAAATATAAGTTTTAAAAAATTGCCTTCAAAAATTTTGGGAGAAAAAATTAGAGGAAAAACTTGTGATGGAAAAATTCTTAGAATTAAGCCCCTAAAACATCACTATGAACAAGTTCTAAGACTTGTGTTTCCCTCCATGATTTACCTTTGTCAAATTTTTCTTTTGGATGCTTGCCAAGTGCACAACCATCACAAAGCCCTTTAGAAATTTTAACCTTAGTTAATCCCTTAACCATATTCTGTTGACATAGTTGTTTAAGATAGCAGTAGTTAAGATGGCCAAACTGCTCATGCCATAGTTTTCTAACTTCATTTGAATGAGTTAGTAGTGATTTTGGAGAAATATCTATGGAAAAATTGGAGAAGGTATATAATCTGGATTGGTGATTTTCCTCTCCTATTGCTACCAAATTATTGCTTTGTAATTCTCGTATCTCAACTGAATCTGGAGAGAAGTGTGCTCTCATGACCTTCCCTAAATGAGTTATTTAATACACTGAAAGGAGATTAGTTGAGAGTGAAGGTACACTTAGAAAATTTACAAATGTTCCTCCTTCAACTTCAATAGACTCTCTCCCTTTTACCAATGCTAGAGTATCATCACCTAAGGTGATTGTAGACATACTTGATGGTTCTAAGAATGAAAAGACAACCTATGAAGAACCCATATGTTGTGAAGCACCGAAGTCTATAATCCATGATGGAGATAAAGATGATTTAGAAACTAAGGCTTTTCCCTTTGATTTCTCTTTTTTCTTAGTATTATCTTGATTTGATGAAGATGCCTTGATAGAATTAGGTAGCCCTATATTATTATTTTAGAGAATTTGTTGTAGAAATTTAGTTTTTTTCTTCATCCATTGATGTTCATCATGTCCAAGATTTTTACAAAAGGCACATTTAACTCTCTTTTTACCTTGAGAGTCCTATTTGGAGTTGTCAATTTTTCTTTCATTCTTAACTTCCTTGTCCTTTTTAGTGTTCTTCCCTTTTGAAGTTTGACATTTTTCATTCCCTACAATTAGGGCTTGAGGTTTAGTAGACTTCAAAGTACCCATTTGAATTAAATTTTCTTGCTCCCTTGTGAGATCAACAATAAAGTTATCAAGTGTGGGCATTGGCTATGAGCCTCCAAGAGCCCTTTTAGTAGATTAGAAAGTTGATACAAACACAGAAAATTCTGGACCTAACTTGGAAAGTACATAAAGGATTAATTGATTCTCTTTCTTGTCAATTCCACATTCTTTTAAGTGCAACTTCAAAGATTTAATCTTAGTGAAAATGCCTTGTAAAGTTGAGAAACTTCTTAGACTAAGACCTAAGAGTTGATTTTCCAACTCATGGCTTCTAAGTTCATCTATTTTCCTAAATAGTTTTTCAAGACCTTCCCAAAATAATTGGTTGAGTGTTTTCAAGCTCTCAACATGGAACAACAAATCAAGAGATAAATTTAGACATAGGAAGCCAAATGCTTGATCACACTTATTGAAAAAAAATTATGTCTTTAGCTGCTATTGGTTCTTTCTCTATTCCCATAGTTACCTTATATAAGCCTTTGTTCTTAAGTACAAGAATTACTCTCATCTTCCAATCATGATAATTGAAAGGTGTTAAGGGCACTATAGTAACATTAGATTCCATACTACTTTGACTTAGATAGTTTCTTGTAGAAATGAGGAAAAGAAGATTAAAAATGCGTTCAAAAGTGAAAATACACAACAAATACAAGCATTTCTTGAGGAAGTGTGAAAATGAACCACAACCCCCCTTGATTATTTGTTTCCGCCCCCCCAATTCGACAATTTATAGGAGTGCTTGTAAATCATCCAAAAATGACACAAAGAGGCACTTTATAGAATGAGTGCAATTTTGTGCTCTTTGAATGCGTGGTGAAATATGATACACTTTTACAAAAAAACTCAAATCTAAACTTTAGTACAAAAGCTATTAAAAATTGAAATTTTCACCTTTACAAATAATTTCCCTTCTTACAAATAAATTTTCTAATTTTTAGAAAATTTAAAAGCTATTAAAAATTGAAATTTTCACCTTTACATATAATTTCCCTTCTTACAAATAAATTTTCTAATTTTTAGAAAATAAATTTTGTACAAAATAGTGAGAGAAACAATAAGATATGTTAAACTCTGTGGAAAAAATTGCTGAGATCAATAAATCAGTATTTTTGGATAATGATGCCTCCTCTTGCAAATTTGACCTCCATCACCTTTCACCGCCCTGCCTCTACTCTGCTTCCATATTTATATCATACATCAACTTTATAAAATGAGGCATATTAAATCAAATCACATATCAAATCAAATCACAGATATAAAAGTAGATTGAATGGCGAGCAGTAATAGGAAAATAACAACCTCCCTAATGGAATGCGCTAGCACTATCCATACGACACAAAGATTTCACATATCCTAGACTGCATATTTACTAGACTTTTGTAAGCGAATTGAGTCACACTTTGATGCCAGGCTTTGTGGTTCCAAATCTAGGGAAGGTCTCCTTGAAGGGTAGGGTCTGCTATCACCACCACTAAAGCCACCTTCCGCACATGCCTCACAGGGGTAAAAAATGCAATGTTCAACAGTAATACCACGGCCTAACTAAGTAGACGAGCTTTGAAAATCGCCCTTTACATAGACAATCGACCCATAATTAAAATCGCGACCTCCAGATGCTAACAAACAAAAACTTAGCACAAAAGCAAATATAAATGCTAGATATACTCTTAATACATTCTATTATTAAATTTTCAAAAAAATTTATCTTAATTAACATATTAAAATAGATATTTTAAGTATAATTATTTAAAATATATTGAGACACATTAGTCTATAAATACATTGAGACTTCTCTAAATCATATATATATGTGTATAGTTTTAAAATTTTATTAAAAATACATATTTATAATTTATGCACAAATCTAATAAAATGATTAGTTAATATAATCTTCAAAATTTTATTAGTTTTCTTGCTATAAGTGACCAAAAATAAAAATTTGGTTAAAAATACTTATTTGAGTGGCTCTCTTAAGTCAAAAAGTAGGACACACCTTTATGCTTCCACTCCATAATGAATGAGATCATTTATGTTTTATGATGATAAGATCAAATCCACACCTCAAAGGAAAAATCTATAATGCATAAAATTAACCCCAAGATAGTCAAGATTGATCCACATAGAATTCTCAATATGTTTTGATTTCTAGACATTGAACATATTGAAAACATTAACAATACTAGATTTCCATAACCCATAATTTTATTTGCTAATTTTTTTAGATTAGACTTGCACACAATCTAATCTAGAAACAACATCAAACATATTGAAGACATGACATTTAAAAAATTAATAAATCAATTCTACACAACATCAAAATTATTTATCATTATAAATTCCAAAACTAAATACTATATATGATTATATTTAACCTTTAAAAATAATATTTCAAAATGATATCTCAACTATTAAATTTCTATAGAATAACTTATTAAAAAAATTTACATAAATATTTTATCCCTTACAAAAATATATTTAAATCCATATATTTTAAAATATTATCTTTCATATTATATCTATCTTATTTTGAATGTATCATTGCAAATATTTTAAAATTTAAATAATAGCAATATCTATCCAACATATTGAATAACTAAATATTGAAGACAAATTCTTGACTCTATTGTCCACGCTCATGAGAATGTTCATTCCCTCTCGGTCTCTAAATCGGAAGGATTTCTTCTTAAGCTTGACATTTCGAAGGCTTATGATAGGGTAGACTGGAACTTTCTGTTTAAGATCTTAAAGTCTTTTGGTTTCAATGAAAGGGTTTTGCAGCTTATTGAACAACTCATCACTTCTGCTTCTGTGGCAGTTCTTATTAATGGATCCCCTTCCACTTTCTTCCGTAGTTCTAGAGGGTTAAGACAGGGAGATCCCATTTCTCCTATCCTCTTCACGATTATGGCTGATGTGTTTGGTAGGAATATGAGTAAATTGGTTGCTCAAAGAGCTATTATGTGGCTCAAACCATCATCGAACAATTTGATATGCTCTCATCAACAGTTCGTGGATGACACTTTGCTAATGGGAAGGTCTGCTGTCTCGGAAGCTAAAGAGATGAAGAAACTTTTGGAAACCTATGGTAGAGCTTCTGGTTAGGTGATAAATAAGCAAAAAAGCTCGCTGTATTTCTTTAACACACCTTTGCATAGACAGAGAAAGATAGCAGGAATTCTTGGTTGCAAGATTGAGTCCCTTCCTGCTACTTATTTGGGATTTCCTCTTTCTTTAAAACCCCCAGATACTTTTTGGATCTCTCTGGTTGATAGGTTTGGGAAAAAACTCTTTAGCTGGAAAGGAGCTCGCCTAAGCCAAGCCAAAAAAATCTAGCTTCTTAAAGCTTCTCTGCAGAATCTCCCTAGCTATGCTTTCAGTCTTTTTAAAATCCCATCCATGCTAGCCCATAAGATTATCCAGAAATTTGGTAGAAATTTAGTAGAGTCGAAGAGAATAACCTCTTATTGAGATGGGATTTGGTTTGATGGGAGGTTTGGACTTCCATTTCTAGATCTAAAAAAATGGAAGCCTTAGAGGCCTTCCAACTAACAGGAAAAACATAAAGGATTACTTGATTTCTTCTTGAAATTCCAAAATTTTAAGTGCAACTTAAAATTTAATCAAGTCTTATGCCTCTAAAGTGAGAAACTTCTTCACTAAGACCTAAGATTGATTTTCCAACTATGGTTCTGAAGTAATCTTTTTCCTAAAAGTTTTTCAAGACCCTTGAAAATATTGGGATGAGTGTTTTCTGCTCTCAAATGGAACATCAAGGAAGGAATCTCAATAGATGGGATGCATTTTACAAAGATACTTTGTTATTTAAAAAAATTTTGTCTTTAGGATAGTAGGAGTCAATCGGTTCCCTAGTTACCTGTATGGCCTTTTTCTTAAGTACAAGAATTACTTGGACTTCCTTCATGAGGAGGATGGTTTAAGGAACTATAGCCTTTTAGATTCCTTCTACTCTTCTTAGACTTTTCTTTTCAAATGAGGAAAAGAAGATTAAAAATGCGTTCAAAAGTGAACTACACAAAATACAAGCATTTCTTAGGATTTGTGAAAATGCTGCACAAAAGTTCTTGAACTTGTTAATCCCCCAAAAGAGAGTTCTTATCCCCAATAGATAAATCCTCCAAAAAACAATGCTAAGGGGTTAACCAACTCTTTATCCACTGTCCTTTCTCCTCCTCGGTTTGGGACAAGCTTCTGAAATGCTGGCATTTTTCTTGGGTCCCCCCAGAGTTGAGGATTTTTTTGTTCAATGGAAAGCCCTTTCTTTCAACCCCTTTATTAAAAAACTGTGGGATTTCTCCTTCCCCCATGTGACTTGGGGAATTTGGAAAGAGAGAAACAACCGGATCTTGAGGAAAGGAGTCTAAATTATTTTTGGATAATGAGCCTCCTCAAAGATTTGACTCTCTATCACCTTTCCCGCCCTGCCTCTGGGTGTGGTCCATATTTATATCATACATCAGGTAATAAAATGAGGCATGTTAAACAAATCACATATCAAATCAAATCATGATATAAAGAGATTGAATTATTACAGTAATAGGAAAATAACAACCTCCCTAATGGAATGCGCTAGCACTATCCATAGGACACAAAGATTTCACATATCCTAGACTGCATATTTACTAGACTTTTGTAAGCGAATTGAGTCACACTTTGATGCCAGGCTTTGTGGTTCCAAATCTAAGGAAGGTCTCCTTGAAGGGTAGGGTCTGCTATCACCACCACTAAAGCCACCTTCCGCACATGCCTCACAGAGGTAAAAAATGCAATGTTCAACAGTAATACAACGGCCTAACTGAGTAGACGAGCTCTGAAAATCGCCCTTTACATAGACAATCGACCCATAATTAAAATCGCGACCTCCAGATGCTAACAAACAAAAAATTAGCACAAAAGCAAATATAAATGTTAGATCACTCTTTTGAGCCCGAGTTGGAATAGAAGTGATGTAGAAGGCACTTTAAGTGTTTGGATGATGGGGAACAAGGGGATGACGTCAATGTGGCTGTGAAGCAAAGTCGTGCAGATTTAGGGGAAAAAATCGGCCTCAAATAGTGCTCCCGTGGCCTCACAAAGCCCATTCTTCCGTCCAAAAAGCAAAGCGTGCCTCGAATCGGCCAAGTTGGGTTGATTTCCTTTCCTGCGAATTGAAGAATGCACAGAAAATTAAATAAATAGTATGCAACTAAATAGTTTCACCTTACGGCCTAAGAACTCTTTATTCTGCTCTGATACCATGAAGAAACAGTGAAACAGAAAGATTAGCAACAAGCACATAGAAGACAAAATGCATAAACTCAACCTATATATTAGACAGATAAGGAGATGTATATAAAGGAGATCAGGCAAGCATGAGGTGGTGAAGACAATCGACACATCTCCAGTCTCCAAACCAGCTGGGCAATATATGTTAATAATGCCAATGACTCACTTTGTCCACAATGAATGCCTAAGTAGGCTTATTAGCATATGTGTATGCAAACTATGAAGTATACACTTACAGTCTATACTCTTAATACATTCTATTACTAAATTTTCAAAAAAATTTATCTTAATTAACATATTAAAATAGATATTTTAAGTATAATTATTTAAAATATATTGAGACACATTAGTCTATAGATACTTTGAGACTTCTCTAAATCATATATATATGTATATAGTTTTAAAATTTTATTAAAAATATATATTTATAATTTATGCACAAATCTAATAAAATGATTAGTTAATATAATCTTCAAAATTTTATTAGTTTTCTTGCTCTAAGTGACCAAAAATAAAAATTTGGTTAAAAATACTTATTTGAGTGGCTCTCTTAAGTCAAAAAGTAGGACACACCTTTATGCTTCCACTCCATAATGAATGAAATCATTTATGTTTTATGATGATAAGATCAAATCCACACCTCAAAGGAAAAATCTATAATGCATAAAATTAACCCCAAGATAGTCAAGATTGATCCACATAGAATTCTCAATATGTTTTGATTTCTAGACATTGAACATATTGAAAACATTAACAATACTAGATTTCCATAACCCATAATTTTATTTGCTAATTTTTTTAGATTAGACTTACACACAATCTAATCTAGAAACAACATCAAACATATTGAAGACATGACATTTAAAAAATTAATAAATCAATTCTACACAACATCAAAATTATTTATCATTATAAATTCCAAAACTAAATACTATATATGATTATATTTAACCTTTAAAAATAATATTTCAAAATGATATCTCAACTATTAATTTCTATAGAATAAGTTATTAAAAAATTTACATAAATATTTTCTCCCTTACAAAAATATATTTAAATCCATATATTTTAAAATATTATCTTTCATATTATATCTATCTTATTTTGAATGTATCATTGCAAATATTTTAAAATTTAAATAATAGCAATATCTATCCAACATATTGAATAACTAAATATAAGATTCATTCGAAATTCAATAGAATTTTTAAAAATTAATTCATATTCGAAATTCATTTAGATCCAATATTAGCTTTTAAATTGTATGATGTTTTAATTTTAGTTTTATATAAAATTAGAGTATTTAATCTTAGAGTTCAATGTATTTTTAGATTTTGCAATGATGAATTACAATTAAAACTACATTTTGTATTTAGATGTCTAGTGTATTATGAGATTTCTGGTGGGTTTTACTGTTTGGCAGAATACTATAATACTCTATGAACATGTGTAGTTCTATTAAGAGAGAGATGACTCAATATAAAGCTCACATTCACAATCTGACCTTTTTCTTCAACTTCAATTTATGAAAAACTAAAAAAAGCATAATAATTTATACTATTTTATTTTCTTTATAAACTTTAATAAAAATGTATTTTCCTTACAATCTCATTACCACAATTTAATTGTTAGTTAACAATGATATATATCAAATTCCTTGGTTATTTTATATCATTCATATGATCATTTTGTAAAAGTCATCACATGATCCCACCTCATTTTTTATATTATACTTTTGAAGATTTGAATCTTAATGAATGATCCAATAAAGAAACATAACATGCAAATTTTACTCAACCACTTAACTTATTAAATATCAAATTAAAATAATAATTAAATTATATCCCTTCTGTAAAATTTTAAATATTGATGTTACATACTGGATAGAAATAGAGTAATACTGGACACGCGAGCGACGAATTGAAATAAGTTATCCGTTAAACAAAATTCAAAATATTGCTGTAACTAAATGATTAAAAATTACAGTGACAGTGAACATGTGAGAAACCAACTCAGGCAATCCTTTTTGTTTCCAATAGATTTGATCCAAGTTGCATGTGGCTATCTTTTATAATGGACACCAAATTACAAACAAAATGACAAAAGTTGCCGAATTTTCCTCAAATCATGCATTGATGAATAAAATAGATAAAGTTGTCAACATGTAAACTACAGTATAGACATGCAGTACGGAATCAAACACCAACTACACATGGCCTTTCGGAGCTTTATGGAACATCTTAATCAATTTCCACCCAAACGAAGCTGTTAAACCGTCGGTGTTGCATTTTAATAAGTCGTTCAAGTACTCCTTGAGCTGCGAGCCTGTTTAAAAATTCATTTACAAGCGACCCCTACGCCAAAACATATTTGTTTATAATGTGATAGTTATCTCCAGACTCGGCACTGAAATGCTTCTACACGGTACGCCAACAAAAAGTTACTTTG
Organism: Sequoia sempervirens; assembly: GCA_007258455.2. Lineage (NCBI taxonomy): Eukaryota > Viridiplantae > Streptophyta > Pinopsida > Cupressales > Cupressaceae > Sequoia > Sequoia sempervirens. Next base: position 11,331 of record VDFB02321215.1, read on the forward strand.
TGTGGTTCTCAATAAAGACACAGTTTTTTATCTAAACGTGCTAATATCCCTTCCCTCTCAATATATCTTAGTAACACCCTCCAATTTCATGTACAAATAGCAGCCAAGAGCAAGCGTATTGCACAGCCAATGCACCTGCAGCATACAATGGGGTTGGCCAATATAGCGCTTCGCCACATTTTGGCACTATGGTTGCTGTGCTTATCATTTTCGGTTGATGGTGATGCCGCCACTTGTACTACCATTGTTGTGGGCGCTGGCATGTCCGGTAGGATTTAGTGTTCAGGATACTATATATCTACGTACCATGCTAGTTTCGGATTTTAGCTTTAGATGATAATGATTATCATTGGCTCGTGAATTGATTTTGGGCTATAATTTTTGAGGCAGGAATAATGGCGGCAAAGAGATTGTCTGAGAAGGGGGTGACGGATTTTGTAATATTGGAGGCGACAAACAGAATCGGGGGAAGAATGCACAAGAAGAATGTGGGAGGGTACACCATTGAGATGGGCGCCAACTGGGTGGAAGGAGTGGGAGGAGACCACCTCAATCCCATTTGGACTCTTGCTAAGAAATACAATCTCCGGACCTTCAAGTCTGACTGGAGTAATATCAGCTACAATATCTATGATCAGGAGTAAGTTCACATTTTCCTTTTACGATTTTCTTTTAGAATTGAGTTATAGTGTAGATATAAGTCTTGATAGTAGTAGTGCTATTAGCTTCTTATATGTATTTGACGTAGAAACTTCGTATTCAATTCCATTATTCTTTAAAAATATTATTAATAATTTTAATTTCAAAGTTTTATACTACTTTTTGCTATACGATTATTTACGGGTAGAGGGAGAAAACTGCATTTGCAGGGGAGGCATGTTGCCGCAATCGGTGGCGGCGGGGCCATTTGAGAAAGCGACTGCGTCGTCGGAGTTCAGTGCAAATCTGTCTAAAACATTTAGGGCAAATGGAGAGGACGACATCTCGATCTTAGCGTCTCAGCGTGCTTTCGGGCAGTAAGTATATCCCTTTGAGCAATATTCTAGAGCAGACGAAAAGATTTGAATGGTTTTGAGTTTTTGTAATGCAGTATTCCAATTACTCCATTGGAGATGGCCATCGACTTCTTCTTCTACGACTTTGAAACTGCAGGTTGTTCTTGAACGACATTATCTATATGTCTTGTGCTCCAACATTAAAAGTTATTAAAAATTGGATACGGTGGGCTTTTTCTGTGCAGAACCTCCGCGCGTAACGAGCTTAAAGAACGTGGAGCCAATTGCAACGTTTGAAGATTTTGGCGACGACAATTACTTCGTAGCCGACAGGCGAGGATACGAGCATATTGTGCATAGATTGGCCCGAGAATTTCTCAAGTCTCACAATGGAAGCATAATTGACAAGCGCCTCAAACTCAACAAGGTTGCTTCTCTTTTCATTTCCTTCGATTGAACACGTTTTAAGGTTACAGTGAAAAAAATCAATGAATATTGTGTCACAGGTGGTGCGTAAAATCGAGTATACCGATAGCGGGGTGAAGGTTTCGACGGAAGATAGTTCAGTTTACACTGCAAAGAACATTATTGTATCAGTTAGCGCGGGAGTGCTGCAGACAAAGCTTATCGAGTTTAAACCCGATTTGCCGGTAAGTACGACAATTTTACATTTAAAACGAGTTTCAGTTTAAATGTTTCCGATTTCTACTCGGAAACTCAAACCATTTAAATAGTTTTTTTTTTAAATTAAAATATGAAATTAACTTTAACGCTTTGATATTTAAGTAACTAGGTTTTTGACTGTGTATATGGCAGATGTGGAAGCTGCTGGCAATATACAAATGGGATATGGTGATCTATTGCAAGATCTTCATGAAGTTCCCTTACAAATTCTGGCCAACAGGAGGACCAGGAACTGAAATCTTCATGTACGCCCACGAGAGAAGAGGTTACTATACTTTCTGGCAGGTAACAGCCAGTTTCGCAAAATCTTGGCTTTTTCTTAGTTCGGATCATTGGCATGACCACCTGATTGTTTAGATTTAAGTCAATAAAGGTTGGCGTCAACATTTCTGCAGTTAAATCCCAATAAAATATTATATTGCTTGATTGTTGATTACTGTGACAGCACTTGGAGAACGAGTACCCTGGAGGGAACCTTCTTATGGTAACTGTACAAGACGAGGAAGCGCGAAGAATAGAACAGCAGCCTGAAGAGGACACTAAAGCTGAAATCATGGCTGTTTTAAGAAAGATGTTTGGCAATGACATTCCAGAGATGTCTGATATCTTGATTCCCAAATGGGGACACGATCGTTTTTTCAAGGGAACATTTTCAAACTGGCCGATTGGTGTCTCCGAGCAAGACTTTCGCGATTTACAGGTTGTTCACGCCAGCTTTATAATGTTTAAATTGCATTTACTCGTTTCCTTTCTTGGGTAACAAGCTCTACATAGCCTGTATAACAATGTTATTGGTTTTTGCAGGCACCAGTTGGTCCTGTTTTCTTCACTGGCGAACATACCAGTCAGAAGTATAATGGATATGTGCATGGTGCCTATCTTGCAGGTAACCGACCATTCGCTTTTGATATGGTAATCCAGGTCTATGTATATTAAAATCCTTCACTCACGCAGCCCTTATTATATCTACAGGTATTAACACAGCTAACATGGTGTTGGATTGCATTAAGAATGGCAACTGCGCTGACAATTCGACTGTCACAAACAAGAAGCGTGAACTCACAAATACAGAGACTCGAACTTATTCAGAGATCAAACGGGTAACACGATCTTAATTTATTGATCAATTTATTCTAGTTTCATCGGTTGAAACTACAAGGATCTACTGCTTAGCATTTTTTTTCCTTAGAAAATTTGTGTTTAAGAAATAAAATAGTCGACTGTTTAACAATCGTGTGAATTTCCTCGAGAAAATCTTTTCTGTATAAGGGGAAAAAAATTATCCAGAAGTAGATTAGACCTTGTGAAGCCAGACTTGATGATCACTATTTGTTAAACTAGTTGGATACATGATTTTGATATCTGAAGTGGTGATCTCTAATTGTATCTAAATTCGCAGGAGAAAAGGTTTGGAAGTCGAGCAAGAAGAAAGGCCCAAATTTCAGGAAAGTCTTGAAAGTCGATTTTGATTGAAATATGAAGCATGTGATTTATTATTGAGTTCGTCAAAGTGAGTACAATATTTTAATCCTTTTTGTCGGGTATAATGACAATTTGGTTCAAGTGGTTTGTAAAATGATGTGTTTTAATTTTGACAAATTTTTCATGTTTGGTGATGTCAATAATTATATTTTGAATTTTAAGAGATAATAGAGTAAAATGCATGTTGTATTTATTTATTTATAATAAATAATGATTTAAAAGTAATTATAAATCTAATGAGTAATTTTTATTATTTTTATTTATATTAGTATCTCTCGATAGGTAGATACTATCACATTCAAAATCATTTAACATGGTGAATAATCTTGTATTTGTTAATGAATGAAATGACAAAAAAATTCATTCGGAGGCAAATATGTGTTTTCCAATGTTTTCCACTCTTAAGATGTGAACTTTTAACAAAAGATATTTTAAAAATTAATTATTGGTGATCTAATTGGCTAAGGAGGTTTGAGTAATTTTTGCAACCTTTACGTCGTTCAAGAAAGAAAGTACTTTTCAAATAATAAAATATTGGTTGTTTAAATGTACTATGTACTAATGAATGCTCTTTATGTAACAAAAACTAGAGGTTTCAATGTTTTCTATACTTGTGAGTACTTTTCAAATAATAAAATATTGAAGGTTTAAATGTTATTTGTACCTTTAATAAGGACATGTAATAATAACAAAGCATTAATGAAATTTCTTCAAATCCAAATTGATACATGTACCTTCCAATGAATCAAAAGTTAAAAAATTTCAAGGTTAGACAAAACATGTTTAGTTTCAAATGTGAACATGTGAGTTTTTTAAGGCAGACGTTCTATCGAACAAAATTTCTAGTTGTATAGAAGCAAAGGTGTGAAGCAAATTTGCTGTGTATTTATTTGTGTGGTAGTATAGGCTACAAATATATTACGGTTTATTATCATATGGTTATTATATTATAATATGTTAATTGATTAGATTCTAGTAATTATTAATAAAAGTAGATATATACAAAATTTAAAAGTTAATGTTTATGATAATATTAATAATTAATTTATATTGAATAATATATTATTTATTCTAATATATATAATTTATATAATTATTATAAAATTTATTATTTATAGATTAACTTATAATATACTTTTATTTAAACTTTACTTTCCCAATATATTTATTAATAATTATTTCATATTATTTAAATAATAATATATTATCATTAGTATTAATTATAACATATTATTTTTATTGTAATATATTAATAATTATTTTATAATATATTTATATAAAGATATATACTATATTCTGTATTAATATTAATTATCAATGAATTTTTATTATATAACGATCTATAATTTATTTAATATTAATACTAATATATTTTATACTATATTTAATAATTATCATTAGTATATAGTATATTATTTAAATTATATTTAAAATATTATTAGATAATATGAATTAATAATTGATATTTTTCAATATTAAATATTATAATAAATATTACATATTTATTATATAATTAAAAAATATTAATGAAATACTCATGTAATTTATTATTTATATAAATATAATAAATCATATTTAAAAAGTAACTTAAGTTATCTACCATCAATGATTTTTTATTATATAATGATATATAATTTATTTAATATCAATACTAAATATATTTTATTTGATATTTAATAATTAGTAGTATATTATTTAAATTACATTTAAACTATAATCTCTATTGGGGTATTAATTAATAATTAATATTATTTTATATGGGGTTGTGCTACATTCTAATCTAAAAATAAAAATAAAAAATTTAAACTATAATTTAATAATTATTACACGGTATTAATTAATAATTAATATTATTTAATATAAAATATTATCATAAATATTAAATATTAATGAAATACTTATGTAATTTATTATTTCTATAAATATGATAAATAATATAATAAATAATATTAAAAAAGGTAACTTAAGTTACCTGACCATAGGTCCCACAAGACATGCATTGATGCAGGAGCACTCGAGTGAATGTACAATCAACATCACAAAAAAAAAATTGTTTCAGGAATCTGGTAAGGTTTCATGGAAAATGTTTTTATAAGTAGAATTTTGACTCCATCTTGGATTTGATGGTAGAAGTTTTGAAGTCATATAATTAATATTTTATGAGATTTAACCATTTCACAACTTCAGTTGGTAATTTGGTGAAGTTTTAAAAATTCAAAAAAAAAGTGAGGTTTGAGGTAGAGTGGCTTGGTGAGAAGTTCAATAATGTTGATATGCCCATCTCTGTAAATTTTTGGAAGAATCTAAGTGGTTGGTGACAATTAACATCAAAAATCAATTTTGTTTCATGGATCCATTTCATTGGCAACAGGATGATGTTATTGGTGTACGTTGGCACTGTCAATGTTCTTAAGGTTCTTTGCATATTATTTTGACTCCCTCTAAATTGAATTGATATGGACTTTATCTTATATTAGCATCTCTTCTTCGCAATCACTGAGAAATAAGTTATTGATACTAATGGCTTTATGGAAAACACGGGAGGTAAAATAAAGAGTTGTGGTTTAAAATAGCATAGAGGAAAATAATCAAATGGGCTAAAGTTAAAGAGACAAGAGAATATGAATTAAAATGGAGTCATTAAAATGAGAAAAAAGAGCACCAGGAAAGAGAGGAGAGAAGGGGTGTAGGGGGTGATTTGAAGAAAAAATTAGACTTAGCTAGGTTGCACCCTAGCCATGTAGGAAAATGATAAAGAAGATTGGTGGCTACAACAACATATGAAAGAAAATTGCCACATAGGAAGACTAAAAGGGGTTGCATGAGGATAGGGGTGACATGATAACAAAAAGTAAGAAGATGTGCACCTTTTAGTTGGAACATTAAAAAAATTTCAGGTAGGAATTGTAGATAGAGGTGGGCACCATTTAAAATTTCAGATTGCAATGGAAAAAATGGCACAAGAGTAAGAAAGAGGGGTGGCATGTAGGATGGGAGATAGGGGTTGCATTGGAAGGTAGGAAAAAATAAAATATTGAATGCATATTAATAGTTTAAGAATGAATGTAGGTTTAAATAGAGAGGAACACATAATCAAGGAGGGAGAGTTGATAAGCATGGCATGAATAGAGGAAGGTGGGATGTGTCGAAGTGAAAGAGGTATACAAAATCTAATTTGAATAAAGATTACAGAGGAGGTTGCACCATTTAATAAAGGGAGATTAATGGTGATAAGGTAGTGATGAGAAGATAAGAGGAGAAACTAAGGTAGCAAAAAGAATAACACAAAGTAGTGATGGAGTTTCCTAAGAAATTGTTAATGTATGATTCATGAAATTTGAATTGAATGAATATATTTAAATTTATTTTCAAATTTAAATAAATTGATGCTTTGCAATTTAAAATTGATTGAAATTGACAAATGTAATTATCAATTGTCTGTGGAGTCATTTGTAATAGATGATTTTATGAAAGTTGGGTTGAAGAAAGTGGAAGAGTTTTTTGTTTTTATCTTCATCAAATGGTATCAAAGCCAGAGGTTGTGAGCATGTGGACAAATTGCCAAATGTGAGGTAGTCCACATTAGGACCTATGGGTGGAGAGGGAAGTGAGAATAGATTTTGAGAACATAGGTAGAGTGTCGAATGTGAGACAATCTATGCCAGGACTTGTGGATAGAGGAAGCACAATTAAAGAGCTCAAAAGCATCATTGTATGTGTGCAAAGTCCTGAGCGATTAAGAATTGGAAAGTGCAAAGAAATTGTTGTGGTAGTGATAGATTACAACAAGTGAAGTGGTTATACTTGTGTAGAAGATCTTGAGGATTAGGGATATAGATGCAAGATAGATTGTAAGCTATGCAACACGAATAGTTTGTAAGGATGAGTTACAATGAAGACATGCCATGAGGAAGGTATGAAGAAAAGATGAGGAAGAATTTGGAGGAGGAGGACATTTCGTGGTGGACATGAGTCCATAAGGGGAAAGAAGAAAGGCGTGCAACATTGGAAGAAAAAGAGGAATGAGTAACTTTGTGCATGAAATTCAACAATGGACTTTGTAGTATATTATTTGTAATCTCGAAGGGTAATTATATCGGCCAACTCCACCTTTGTGAGCCTATGCTCACAAATTTCCTATCTAATGTGTCTGATGTAGGAGCACCCGAGTGAATGCACAATCAACATCACCAAAAAAAAATTGTTTCAGGAGATTGGTAAGGTTTCATGGAAAATGTTCTTATAGGAAGAATTTTTACTCCATCTTAGATTTGATGGTAGAATTTTTGAAGTCATACAATTAACAGTTTTGGAGATTTAACTATTTCATGACTTTGACTCATAGTTTTGCAAATTTTTAAAATTTCAAAAATAGCGAGGTTTGTGGTAGAGTGGCTTGGTGGGAAGTTCAGTAATGTTTATTCGTTCATCTCTACAAATTTCTGGAAGAATTCAAACTCCTGATAAGAAATTACATCAAAACCAAGTTTCATTTCATGTATCCATTTCATTGGTGACAAGATGATGTTATTGGTCTATGTTGGCACTGGAAATGTTATTAAGGTTCTTTGCATATTGTTTTGACTCCCTTCAAATTGAAGTGATGTGGACTCCATCTTATATTATAATGTGTTTGCTTCACAATCACCAAGAAATACTATTCATACTAATGGCTTTATGGAAAACACAAGAGATAAAATAAAGAGTTATGGTTTAGAATACGTAGAGGGAAATAATCGAATGGGTAGAAGTTAAAGAGACAAGATAATATACATTAAAATGGAGTCATTAAAATGAGAAAAGAGAGCACTAGGAAAGAGAGGAGAGAAGACGTGTAGGGGTGATTTGAAGACAAAATTAGACTTAGCCAGGTTGCACCCTAGCCACAGGAGAATGATAGAGAATATTGGTGGTTGTATCAACATATGAAAGTGTATATTGGTGATAAAATTGCCACATAGGAGGAATGAAAGGGGTTGCATGAGGACATCGGTGATAGGATAAGGAAATGTAGGAAGATGTGTGCCATTTAGTTGGAACATTAAAAAAAATTAAGATAGGAATTCTAGATAGAGGAGGGTATCATTTAAAATTTCAGATTGCAATGAAAAAATGGCATAGGAGTAAAAAAGAGGGGTGGCATGCAAGATGGGAAATAGGGGCTGCGTTGGAAGGTAGGGAAAAATTAAATATTGAATGGATATCAATAGTTTAAGAATGAATGCAAGTTTAAATAGAGAGGCATGCATAGTCAAGGAGGGAGAGTTGATAAGTATGGCATGAATAGAGGAAGGTGGGACACACCACAGTGAAAAGAGGTATATGAAATTTAATTTGAATAAAGATTACAGAGGAGGCTACACCATTTAATAAATCGAGATTAATGGTGATAAGGCAATAATGAGGAGATAAGAGGAAAAATAAAGGTAGTAGAAAGAACATAGATCAATGATGAGTTGTCTAAGAAATTGTCAATGTATGATTCATGAAATTTGGATTGAATAAATTTATTTGAATATATTTTAAAATTTGAATAAATTGATGTTGCACAATTTGAAATTGATTAAAATTGACAAATGTAATTGTCGATTTTCTGTAGAGTCGTTTGTAATCAATAATTTTGTGAAAGTCGGGTTGAAGACAACAGATAATTGTTGATTTTCTATAGAGTCGTTTGTAATCAATAATTTTGTGAAAGTTGGGTTGAAAACAGTGGAAGTTTTTTTTTTGTCTTCATCATGCATTGTCATATCAGACACATTCACATTCCATCATAACATACTTCCTTTCATCCTTGTGCAATATTAACACATGGTTAGAAATAGTCCTATGCTTAATTTTTCTAATATATTATTATTTGATTTAAATCTTACTTCCACAACTTGCAAGCCCGACAATGTACTTTATCTTCTTGTGGGATAAGAAGAAGGCAAGGGTAATTATTATATTATTATATAATGATATATAATATATTTAATCTATTATTTAATAATTATTAAAAAATATTAATTAATAATAAATATTTAAAACTATATTTAATATTATATAATATATATAATAATTATTTTATATTATTTAAATAATATATTATCATAAATATTAATTATAATATATTCATGAATGTTTTATGCTATATTTATGTAAAAGTATTAATAGTTATTAAAGAATATAAATTAATAATTAATATGTTCAAACTATTTGTTTTTTATTAAGGAACAAATAAGTTTTGAAGGGACCCCGAAACCCTTTAACAGTAAACAAGAGAAAGATACAGTATTAAAAGGACCCCAACAAAAAATAAACGAATACCATCAAAGAAGAAAAAAAGGAACATCCCAAGGCAACACAACAAAAAGCCAACAAAAAACCACCAAAAGTCCAGCCACTAGGCCAGATTCCTGAGGATCTCTGCCGCCTTCTGCTCAAGTCTATTCATATTTAAAGCAGCTTTCTTAATCTCCTAAATATCAGAAAGCTTTCCATCATGGTTATTCTTAAAATGCTACAAATCCTCAACTGTTTTCTTAAGGCATTCCACCATATATTTCTTTTATTCCTCAATCCATAAATCAGTGACCTTATCTTTGTCTCTGTTATTACTGTCATTCCTATCAGCCTTTTCCATTTTACTGTTCATAGCCCTCTAATCCAGCTTAAGTTCCTTAATCTAAAAAAACACCCATCTTGATTAACCGGAAGAAATCCACAGACCCATTACGGGAAATACCAAGAATGTCATCAAGAAATTCACATTCAACTTTAAAGTAATGGTCCTCTGCCTTGAGATCACTGGGATACTGAGGCCTATCCTCTCTGTCAGTGGCAGGGTAACTGGAATAATCTGAAGAAGGGGTCGACTGCAAATCCTCATCATTAGCATCATAAGAGGGATCCTCCGAGACCTTTCTTTTACCCTTCTTCTGGGGAGAGACACTAGAATTACCTTTCCCCTTAATTGCAACCCTTCCTCTATAAGAAGGGGTTTGGTGGGAAAAAGCTGACATAGCTTTAAAATGATCATAGATTAGAATAAGCAGACCCTCATGGAGGATAGAATGCCTAATCAGGTTCTGACTATAATTCTACAGACTGGCATTTAGAGAAATAGCAAGATAGAAGGGGAAAGAAACCCTAACCTTATGCCGGAAATGATTGAGGAGCACAAAATGGTACCCAAATACCCTAGTGTAATGACCATCTAGCATAATGTAATCCATAAGCACATTCAACACCTTCCTCCAATGCGAGACGATCTTCACAGAATCGTAATAGTTTTTGGTAGTCCTTCGCAGGTCCTCCTTTTCCTTCTTAGTCTTCAAAATTTTTTGCACAGCCTGGTCAGAGAGTTTCCTATCCCTATAAAACTTGATGCTCTCAATGGAAAGCCCCATGACCTTAGCAATTAACTTCTCATCAATAACAACCTTTCTCTCAAACAAATCGATCTCCCCATCCTTCCATTCCTTGGAAAAATCCAGTGACGTTCGGATCCTAGCCATGGAGTTTTTTGATAAAAATGGTTATCCCTCCCTTGTCCATCATCTCCCAAACCTTAGTATTACTTCTTAGCTCCTCACAGTCTGTTAGTTCCACCCTGTGACTCTCACCACCCATGTTGGTAGAATTGTAGGCCTATTCAGAAGACTCTGGAAAACTAAATAAATTGGCAGTTGAAATACCTAGAAAGCATGCGAAGCACAAAAAATCAAAATAGGAATTAATATTGTTGTGCTTTGGCCAACAATGACTAATAATTGAACAATAGTCCTGAGACTGCATGACAAGACACTCAATAATCATACGTTGGTAGGGGAGTTTGAACCTTCCCGTGAATTCGGTCATACATAAGTAAGGCAGTGAGGTTAGCCTCCAATTCATCACTCCTTTGCCACATCACCTTGACCTTCGCCTGAACACCTTTTTTGGAAAAAAAGTCCACCACTATGTTAATTTCCCTATAAGCATGGGAAATATAACATTTCTTAAAGTTACTAATAATCCCCTTGGAAAGATTAATCCAATTCTCTATAGTCCATGAGGGTTTTTGAAGGCCCTTTATGCATTGTATGATATTATTCGAGTTCCCTTTAAGCCACACATTTTTAAAATTCAACTAGTGAGAAAGATTCAAAATTTGAAATGCCCCTATGGCTTCGACAATGTGGTTGGTCTGGGTACCCAAGGGGATAGCCATTACTACAATAAAAAAACCATTCTAATCCCTTATCACTCCCCCACACCCAGCTGGCCCAGGATTGCCCTTTGCCGCCCCATCAAATTTGATTTTAACCCAACCAAGAGGGAGGTTCCAATTGATACCATCTCTAGGCCCCTTAGTGGGCTTAAGAGGAGAAGAAATATCAACACTAATTTTCCAAGCATCAACAACTCTGAGCTCATAATCTTTGTAGCTGACATTTCCCTTAGCCTTGAATTTTCTATTGAGCAAATTAAAATTCTCTCTCACAGCTTTGATAATTTTACCAAAAACAATTTCCTCCAAAAGAGCTGAATCTGGAAGATTCTATTATTACGCTCTTTCCAAATTCCCCAAGCGAGGTGAGGGAAAATGTATCTCCAAAGCAGATTCAACACTTGGTTGCTTGAAGGAGCCTTCCACTAGCTATAAAAATCCAAGATAGTTCTAGGAAAAACCCAGATGAGATCCCAAAATTACAAAATCCTGCACCAAATGTCATAGGAAAAAGGACAGAGGAGAAAGAGATGTGAAGCTATCTTAGCCTCTACACAACAAAGATAACATCTGTTAGGAAAAGATTAGCCATGCTTGCAAAGATTGCCATTGGTCAACAATTTATTCTAAAGAAGGATCTATATGCAAAGATGTTGAATTTAGGTATAAGATTGTGCACCCAAGCCTTCACCCACACAGGGGAGGGGGGACTAATAACAAGAGGCCACCGCCGAATAAACATAATAGATCCCCGAGGAGGAAAACTTCCAGACCAAAGAATCCTCCCGGCCCTGCAACCTAAGCACAACAGGATTAAGGAGAGACTGCAGGGGTCGAAGGTCCAGACTAATAGAAGAGATACCAACCCACTAATCATTCCTCCAATAATCCCCAAACAAGGTACCATATCTGGATTTGTATTCCTCCATATGATTCCTAAAGATAGGGATATTGCAAAGAGGTTTATTCCCTATCCACTAGTCTTCCCAAAACAAGATTTTTCTACCATCTCCAAGTTTCCAAAACACACCTTTACCAGCAAGATCCCTAGCTTTAATGACATTATTCTAAAGGGTTGAGCCAAGAGGGAGATTCTGAGAACTAAGAAAATCTCTGAAGGAATCAACTCCCCACAAATATTTACTATTCCAGATAGCATTCCATTCATGGTCATCAACAAAGTTTCTCTAGACTTGTTTCGCTAAGAGAGCTTTATTAAAAACTCTAATGCTCCTCAACCCAAGACCCCCATACTTTTTAGGTTTGCACACATTCTCCCAAGTAATCAACAAAATCCTCTTCTTCTCCTCAACCCCAGACCAAAGGAAACGTTTTTGGATCTTTTCAATAGTTTCAGTAAACTTGGAAGGGATCTTAAACAAACTTAGAGCATAAACAAGAAAATTTGGAAGAGAAGCATTTAGCAACATAACTTTACCAGCTTGACTCAGAAGGGCCCCTTTCCATCCAGCCAACTTCTGATTAAACCTATCCACAAGAGAAATCCAAAAAGAATCTAGAGGTTTGGTACCCAAAGGAAGCCCCAAGTAAATGGAAAGAAGAGAATTAACAACATAGCCTAATATGTTTGCAATCTTCCTTTGCCTAGGTTCAGGGTGTTGAAGAAGAAAATAGAACTTTTCGCCCTGTTAATTTTTTGCCTTGAAACTTCCTCATAAAGCACAAGGGAGCTCTTCAGAGTTATGGCTTCTCCAATTGTTGAGATTCCCATAAGAATGGTGTCATCCATGAATTATTGATGTGAACAGGCAAGATTCACCGAAGAAAGTCTTAACCATTTCAGACTCCCTTCCATCACTTTTTTGTGCAGAAGCCTTCCTAGAATTTTCGTCATTAGGGTAAAGAGAATAGGAGACACAGGATCTCCTTGTCTCACACCTCTAGAAACTTTGAAGAAACAGGAAGGAGATCCATTGATAATGACAGAGGTGTGGTAGTTGAGATCATCTCCCCTATCAACTACAACAATATCTCTGAAAACCCAAAAGCTTTTAATACTTTTATCAAGAACTCCCAATCCACCCTATCATAGGCCTTATATCTAGCTTAAGTAAAAAACCTTGGTTTTTCAAGACTTTTAAAGAATGGATATTCTCATGAACCATAATAATGGAATCCAAGATCTGTCTGCCTGGAACAAAACCATTCTACTGAGGAGAAATCAGTAGCAGGAGAACCCCAAGAAGCCTAGTGGTAACTACTTCAGAAATTATTTTGTAAAAGGAGTTGCATAAGCTAATCGGGTGGAAGAAATCAAAAGCATCAGCACCAGGGAACTTGGGAATAAGAACAATGCATTAAGCTCTTTCAAAAAATTCTTGGATCCAAAATAATCTTTGACAACATTAACCACATCATCAACAACTATCTCCCAAAAGACTTGGAAAAATAACATAGGGAACCCATTAGGACCAGGGGCCTTATTCCCTTCAAAAGAAAAAATAGCCTTTCTGACCTCTTCCAGTGACAGGATAGCAGTCAAAATTCTATTTTGATGGTCATTTAGAATGTTGGGGATAGCCTCAATGAGGGTTTGTTGAGCATTCACATCCAACCTCTCTTTCACAGAAATAAGGTTAACAAAGAATTGCATGGCCTCATTCCTAATCTCATCCTCCTCAATTTTAACACCATTCTTCAAGACATGAGTGATACGATTGGACACCCTGTGTTTCATAGTAGTCATGTGGAAGAACCTAGTGTTCTTATCCCATGACAAAATTCAAACCGATTTGGATCTCTGTTTCCAATATTCCTCTTCTTTTGATATAATATCATGATATTTTTTAAGGATTTCATGTTCAAACTATATGTTAATACTATATAATATATTTAATAATTATTTCATACTATTTAAATAATAATATATTATCATTTATATAAATTATATAATCAATGATTCTTTTATAACATATTTAGATAAAAGTATTTAATTATTATAAAATAATGTCAATTAATAATTAATATGTTCAAACTATATGTAATATTATATATTATACTTAATAATTATTTTGGATTATTTAAATAATAATATATTATTTTTATGTAAATTATAATATATTATTTTTGTTATAATAATTTATTTATTATTTTATAATATATTAGTATAAAGTTATATACAATATTCTCTATTAATAATAATTATTGATGAATTTTTATTATGTAATGATATATAATATATTTAATATTGATACTAAATAAATTTAATTTTATATTTAATAATTATCATTAGCATATAATATATTATTTAAATAATTTTTAATATATTTAAAATATTATTTAATAATTATTCGATAATATTAACTAAATAATTAAGATTATTCAAAATAAAATGGTGAGATTGTCTTGTTTGGCAGGAGTGTTAAGCTGAATGAGCAAATCATCGGTGAGATCACTGGTCTTTCGACTGAGGGTGTGAAATTTTATCGGGACTGTCGGTTCTCTGATGAAGCGGTTATCAGATTTCCAAAGAAAGATAAGGAGAAGGCTAAGCTGGTTAAGGTTTCCAATAGCTACTTTGATGTGGAGTCCATTAAATCGATCTGGAGGAAAGTTTTGAGAGTCATTATGGAGTACACCACGGTTGATGGGCGCTTCACCAGGGTGTATGGTTATCACTTTGCCATTTTGAACCACTTTCGTCACAAGGTTCGTATCTCTTTACCATTTTATTTATTCTCTTCTCTGAAGAATTGCCTTGATGAAATTGAAAGAAACCCTAGGCGGATTTCTATTATTCACCCTGGTCTTGTCAGGCTCATCTTTGAGCATTTCCAAAATTTACCTGCTCTGCCTAGAAATGTTGTTGTTGGGGATTTGGACAATGAGGATATGGAAAGTAGCAGGGAGAATGATCCTCTGGCCCCTTTTTCTCTTGTTGGTACTAAAACCACTATTCCCCAGTCCCTTTCTTGTCAGAATGTCCTTGAGGGTTCTGCTCCGCCTTCTTGTCTTAATCATCAGCCTTTTCCTGGTTTCCCTACCCCGGGTTCTACTCCGCCGTCCTATCTTAATCCCCAGCCTTCGCTTGGTTGCCCTACCCCGGGTTTGGTCTCTAGGATTAAAGGAACCTCGGTTACGAAATTGGTTTCATATTCTGGGAATTCTTTGGAAATTCATTCTGAAAAACCTATGGCCAGTAAAGAGTCGGCCCCTAGTGCCCCTGTGTCTGGAAGATTTGTGAATGCCCCTAAAAGTCCCCCAAATCAGGACGAAATTAATTCTGCCCCGAATAACTTTAGGCTTATGACATAATGAGTGTGGTGGAAAAAAGTGTTGATGGCCTTTTCACTGTTCTTAAGTGGGCCCAGAAGGAAGTTTGTGATTTGAGTGGCCGTAATAGAGATCTCAGTAACAGAGTCATGGAGTTGGAGTAGAAGGTGAGCTAGAGCCGTAATGAGAATGAAGGACAGGACACCCCCTTAACAGAGAAAAGACAATAGTTGCAGGAGGAAAGATTGACTAGACTGGAGAGCAATATGTCCAAGATAGGCCAAAATATCAGGGCCACTGTGGTGCATAATTATAAAATTGCTAGACACAACGCCATTATCATTAACGCTATGGTGGAAAAGTTGGAAAAAAATCAAAAGGGCTCGCTGGTCGTGGACTTGGATGCAGACAGAGGTTGTAACAGAGCTTTTGTTGAAGGGATTTCGACTCACACCCGGGCTAACACGAAGAGGAAGGCCCCTACATCTCCACATACGGTTCAAATCCTCAAGCAGGGAATACATGATATGAGTGAAGTTGAAAAGGAAGCCGAGGAGCTGTTGAACATCATGGAGTAGTGCTGTTGTGGTCTTCTCTAGTTTTTTGGCGGTCCTTTTTTGGACCTTGTTGTCTCTTTGTTGCTGTTATTTCTTTTTGGGACAACTGTCTATTTACTTGGACTTTTTTTGCTCTATCTTTGTATGTTTAAACTTTGTGGTTTTAGGTCCCTGTAAAACCTATTTTTTCCTTTTCAAAAACATAAAATATTATCATAAACATTAAATATTAATTATATAACTAATAAATATTAATGAAATACTCGTCTAATCTATTTTTTTTGTATTACTTATCAAAGGAATAGTAGTATACATCATATTAGATATACAAAAACTTCACAGTAGCATCCCCACTATACAAAAAATCAAAAACACCCCTACAGATCAGAATAAACCATCCCCAATTACATCATTTCCATTTTACAATACATAAGGAGACCATCTATACAACTGAGCAATTTACAATTTTCCACATTTTACAGAGGCCATTGATACAACAGAAAGAATCTACTGCTATCCACTCAAAAAGCTATCCATTTTGAAACTTGAAGGAAGAAGACCGACCATGCCACTAGTGATCAGTACCCTTGCGCCCTGCATCCTTTAGCCTTAAGAGAGAGCTTGTTGCTTCGATTTCCTCCCTAGAGAAGTCTTCAATGCTGAGTAGAGGAGGAGCCTCTTGATGGACTATTTTATTTTTATCACCTTCTCATTGAATTCTTTTTGGAAGATCTCGAGGGCCCTGAGAAATTTTTTGTAGTATGCTGCCACCCCTGTCCAAAGTTAACCTCCTGAAGGCTAACTAGTATTGTGCCATCTTTGGTCAATTTTAGGAACTTTACTTTGGATACCTTGATCATCAAAGTAACCTGCATAGAAATGTTGGAGAGGGTGAGTCTTTTACAAGACTCAGTAAGTGAACACTTGACCCCACTAAATTTTTCATCATTTCTCCTTTTCCAAATAAACCAAAGAATTTTGGTTGAAACAAGAATCCAGAACAACATTAATTCTTTTTCAATATTATTAGAAAACAACAAAATAATTCTATCGATTCTTAGATTATTGTTATTATCCTAGACACATTGATTATGACAAACAAGATTTCATACTTCCCTTGCAAAAAGACAATCAAAGAATATATGGTTCATAGATTTTGGCACTATACAAAGGCTACATATCTCTATATCCTCTAATTTGCACTTAATCGACAATATTTGCAATGTTAGAAGCCACTAGAAGCATGCTTTCTTTGGCTCCAACACATTTGACCAGGAGTTTTTAAATTTCTTTTCCCATTCGTTCTTGCTCATCTTAGCTTTCCAGATTTGGTTTAGATAGGTACAGGTATCCTACTAGTTGGAAAGAGTATTGTATACCTTTTTTACACTTAGCTTGGAGAGTTTTGAGCCATTGCTCCATCTAAAATATTTGTATTGATCTGATTCAACCACATGATTGACATTATCAGGGATCTCTTTACAGGCCTCTTTAGAGTGGAGTGTGTTCTCCAGTTGGTTGCAGGCAACTTGAATTCACTGCTAAGCTAGTTCCACCCTGTTGACCCTATTGGAATTTGTGTTTGGCATTAATGTCAAATATGGCTATATGAGCATTGATATAGGTGTTACAGGTGTTTTGGTTGATAGTTATTCAGTCGTATACTTGTAGACACGCAAAATTAGCATTATGCATAGTCATCCGCTCATTGAATAAATTAAACACAACAAATCCATTCGCTAGGAAAATCAGGTCTTTAGTCCTAAGGTTATGCATTTAAATAAATCAAAGGCTCACATCATCCTTTAATTAAATAAATCAAACTTTATTTAATTAAAATCCCCAAAGTAATTTCCATCCTTTTCTGATTTAAATAAATCAAATATTTAATTCAAAAAGGTCAAACATCCTAATCATCATCCTAGCTAATTAATCCTGATTAAATCTAATCTAATGCATGTCAAATCCTCTAGATATCTCCACTTGCACAAATAAATCAATTTATTGATTTATTAAATCCAACATTTTCACTCAACATGGAATATTCCCTAGAATTTGAAATAAAAAACAAGTGGGCATGTACATCCAACAAGTCATTTATGAGCTCTTACATGGCTCTTACATGTCCCCTTCCAAAGGTCAAACTCAACATTCATTGCACAAATTTGAATTCAAATTTCCCCCCTCTTGGGCACATTTCCCAAATCTTGCACATGCATCAACCACTCACATGATGACAAGTGGCCTCTTTTCATTGTCCTATTTTTAGTCCCACATTGGTCCATTTTCAACACTCTTAGCATTTGAAAATCTTTAAATAGAGGCTTCATCCTCAAGCAAATCCTCCACAATTTCATCCTCAAGTCATATGCAAAGTCACTCTCCTTGAGAACTGATTTTTCCCATCTTATCATCATCTTCATAGCATCTTATCAAGCTTAAGCAAGGGTTGGGAAAGGGATATTTTCCACAATAGCACCAATCCAATATGGGATAAAGTTTTGATCATGCTTTTGTATGCTTGCAATCAACTATTCTTGTTATATTTAGTTTTGCATATTTTAGCATGGTTAAGTATTCCATAGGGATATTGAATTTAATGTGTTTTAAATGACTAACATGATATTATTATGTTAATATTTCTAACCATTTGCAGATTTAATGTCCACAAATTGGCGCTAGAAGGAGGGCATTATACTTTATTTGATGTTAAAAGTAGGAATTGCTTTATCGTTTGATACTAACGGCTTCCAAAATAGAAATGTTAGAAAGGAATATATTTCAGTCATCCATTGTTCTTGTTTTACAAATCAGATGAAATTTGAAGTTCTCTGTGTGATATTCTCTGTATCTTCCTTTAGTAGGAGTGTACGAAAATCCAAATTACTATTGTTGTATTTTTTTTGAAGCTCACATCTCCCTCATAGCCTTAAAAAGCCTTAACAAGAATAAGTTTGCGCCTCATTTCCAGATGTTGTGAACAGATTGCCAAAGGAAAATGATGATATGGCAAGAATATTGAGTAGGATGAAGAGAGCCAACAAGCGGGCTACATAGAAACACCTTAACCAACCCACTGTTTATTCAAATTTCTATTGACTATCTAATCTTCCCTCTATGTGTACACAATGTACATAGGTGCAATCATATAAACCATGGTCGTAGCTTTATATCGCAGGTTTTTTGTTGAAACTTTTTGTTTTATTAAAATCTTTGTGTAAAAAGCTGACCTCTTTTTCTTACCTGTCACATCACTTGTCATTTTTCCCATCAACATGTACCAGGTCGCTGCCATTTCATTGTCAATTTAATGTCATATAAAATTTGATTTAGTGTTTGGTC
Organism: Sequoia sempervirens; assembly: GCA_007258455.2. Taxonomy (NCBI): domain Eukaryota; kingdom Viridiplantae; phylum Streptophyta; class Pinopsida; order Cupressales; family Cupressaceae; genus Sequoia; species Sequoia sempervirens. The sequence continues at coordinate 30,818 of VDFB02321215.1, forward strand.
GATATGAAAGATTGGTTGCAGAGTTTCAAATTAAAAGTTTTTATTAAAAAAATTATTTAAAATCTTAGTGAGGCTGATAGTTTGTTGCTTAAGTGACGTCACCTTAGTACTTCCCTCCCGCTGCTCTGCCCATAGTGGCAGTCTTTTATTTTATCTTATTTTTGTTTCTTTTCTTCCAATTTTTGAATTCTAAGAATTTCTCTCCATACAAGCCTACTATCTCCAGTTGCAGAAAAGGAATATGCATGTCCTCAAATTTTTTTTCTTGCAATTTCATAGATAATGATTTTGTCAATTCTTATGTTGGAATTATGTGGACTAGAATGGAAGATCGAAAGAGGAAAGATTTAATTTACTTTCTTCCTAACGTGAGCTAGATGCTTTGCTGATGCACTCCAAATGGGCGCACCATACAAACAATAAAGTAATGTTTATTTTGTCATCTTTGGTTCTCGTTCCAGGAAAGCAATTATATATATGATACATATTGAGTGCGTAGGTTTAGTCTGAGACGATGGCCCTGAAGATTTCCCCTGATTTTGAAGTGTTCAAGAGAATCGATGGATTTGTTAAGTACGAAGAATCTTGTGAACAATACAATATTTGTAGAACCCGTGCATAATTAACTTCATTATTTTTGGACTACTCTTATGTTAAACCTTCGCAATCTGCATATATGTTGGAATTTTCTTATTCTAAACCTCTTTGCACCCTGTATGCTGCTCAAAGAAATCTGTAGTCAATTCTTTTTACTCCACAGTGAACCAGAGAAAATCCCACGGCCATCTTTGCAATCTTTATGGATGTGCATACCCTATTTTAAATCTCCCATTCTGAGCACAGGTAGGTAGAGAATATTGGTCAAGGCTAGGGAATACGGCTTTATACCACTACAATAGTATTTTCCTAAAGTTTCTAACGCCTTTTTTTCAAATAAATCTTTATTTTGTGCAGGTCCTGCAATCATCACATTCCTATGAGGTATGGCAGGCAAAGTGACTTTAAACTAACATGGTCATGACACAATAAGAAGCAGCCTGATTGCATGCGTGATCGACCTATAGATTGCATTGAGGAAAGGATTCGACCCCTAGGGATAAGCGCTTTCTTTTACTGGATGCACTTGACTGTAAGCATGGCATGGATAGTTTGAGTACTGCAGTGAATCTGTATTTGGCTCAGGTGTTATGACTTCTAATAAATTCCCACACAATAGGCCATACGTGACCCATATCCTATTAAATGTTTCTGTTGACATCTCTTTTCTTATTTTCGAATAGTCAATAGACAGTGGCATGCATAAGCTTGAATACGACTTTTTGTTTCTAGCCAATAAATGCTGGCAGAGATTACTTTGAACATCATTTTTGTAGGAGGATAGAAGGAGCAAGGCGCTAGTCTATACTTATTCTGCAATAATTGCAGTTCATCAAACCACATCAAACAGATTCAGCCAACAACAAATGAAGGTTAATCAAGCATTGGAGTCAAGTAAAGACAAGGAAAGAATGGAGTCAAGGAATTAAACATTAGATTTTAAATTTACCAAAGGAATTTTTTAATGCTCATTATGATAAACTAGAGCTTCCAATTTCCCACTTTTTTTTTCTGTTTTGGACCAACTAAATCACTGATTTGATCTTTTCAAAGTTGGATTAAAACTGAACCCTAGAAACTCACTAACTTTTGGACTTGGATAAAATTGAACAAGCAACTTCACATTTCACATTGGTATTTTAAAACGAATCAAATCATTGCTTTGGGGGATAAAATGAATGCATGCCTTTATTTGTTTGTAATTATTTACACAAAGTAATATCATCAAAAGATGTATGCGCTTCTCTTGCGCCTCACAGCAATCTTGAGAATCAAAAGGATTTTGGTGACATTAAGTTGCGTAAATAATTTCCCATACACATTTTGATTTGGGTTTAAAATTGAACATCTTATGCAAGGGTGAGTAGGGCATCATCGTGTATATTCTCTTTCTTTGAGTTGTCAAAGATTGATCGAGTTACGAATTTTGTCTTTGCTTGCTTTTGTTTATCCTAGAGGGCCTACCTTGGGGAAAAAGTACTCACCCAAGGGAACGACTCAACCGGTAACACTCTAAAGCCAAGAGTATTTCCAGCTGGGATATAAATGTGGGTATTGGAAGAAACGCCAATATCACGCGGTTGATTCCGACGAGATGGATCCGAAAGGGGACTCTCGCCATATGGGTCAATCTCCACGAATAGAAAGTCCAAAATAGAACCCTTGTTTTGTAGTGGCCAATTGATCCATTGAGCGAGTTTATCAAAGTGGTGCATTGGAACTTAGATTCTAAGAAGTTACTTGCCATGTCTGATCTTGGTTGAAATATAGAGGTTAAGACTTCATTCTTAACATACCTTTATATTTTATCCTTGGTTTCATGTAAAATTATCTCTTCTATGAAGGGCATGAGGCAATCCCACCAATAAAAACATACCAATTGAGCTAGGATGTCATATTGCTTGTGGTTTGAAAACACAGTGCTTTAATTGAAAACATTGGGAAACCAACATTCAACGAATCATCAAAATTGCAAACCCTTTAGGAGAGGCAAATATCCTTGAAAAAATTCACATGTTATTGCTTGCCCTTGGGATTCACATCCTTAGAGGCATCTAAAAATCTGGATTTCATCTCAATTTGCTTCTACTAAAGTCAACTTTAGGCAACCTTTGCCTTGATTTCCTTGATTTCCAAATAAAGCACTTTGTGGGATGAAAGGGAATTAGGACATTGGACATTCAATTGAAAAACCTAATCAAGAGTGTGTTTCTGGTAAAAATAATCCATTAAGAAAAGATTAAATCAATTAGACCCCACACATGTGCTTGGCATCTTTTGGTTGTATGGTTTTCATGCAAACATTAGTATTTTGATTTTGAATTACTCTTAGAGAAAGACATGTTCTTCACTATCTTGGCCTAGTAACAAAGTCCTTCCTAGGTTCATTTAGGATAAAATCAAACACTTCATCCATCCAAACATTTATCATCTCCATCCCCCAAACAACTTTAGAGCTTTGGAAACATCATTCTAGACTTGGGTAGATCATCAAAATAAAAATCACCTTGTTTAGTTAGGTGTATGGGAATGCATCCTTTCTCATACATTTAATTAAATTAGAAATCTTTTGAACAAGTTTATCCTAAGATAACATTTAACATCTTAGGGTTTACAAGTTCATTATCCAATAAACCAATCAAAATCAAACCCTAAATTTAGCATTGATCCAAAGTTCCTAAACGTTCATCACTCATATCATTTACACCGTTCATCCTTCATCTCGTCATTAGTCCTAAGAACCTTAGAGGTCACTTTTGCAACAAGGTCAAAACACAAGGAGAACATGGAATATAAACTTGATCCATACATCATGAATAATCCAAATCAATTTAACTTTCAAAGCCTCACAACACCGATTGATTATCAACACTCACACTTATACAAACTGTACATGGGATCATTAGCTTTGACAAATGTCAATGGCACAACTAGTGTGAGTATCCCCAAATCAAATATTGGAGCACATTTCCGGATGGTAGATCTAAATCAAAACCTACAAGTCTTTCAACCAAACAATCAAAGCATGAGCCTGCCAACAAACAACGTCATCCCACCAAATCCCTACAAGCCAACTGAGAATGTACCAAGCATAAGTTTTCGAAACATGAATCCAGAAAACTTTGGGATGGATACATTTGCAAATCATACGAATATTCCAAACATGAGCAATGGTCAATTTCAGCCTATCATGCCAAATCTAAGTGTGATCCCAAATCAAAAAATTTTCAAAAATCAAACACGGATACACACTCCAAATCTTCTTAAACACAAGCCAAATCAACTATATCAAGGGAGACAAGATCAAAATCAAGAAAAAATTTGGATAGATAAAATTGCTACATTTACCAAAATAGTTGAGTCATTATGCCAAGAGACATCCCCACCACCATTACCCATATCAACATCATTCCTTGGTTTAGGGCTTCCCCCTTTACCTAGCACCAATAATTCCATCCAAATCAATCCACCTAACACCAATCAAGCCATCACATCAAATCCTTTGAATATGCCATCGACATCGCACCAACAAATGATATTCAATCAAGCAACAATGTTGATCCCAACAAACCAAAACATGGTCTCCCAAGGGCCTATCACCTTGGTCATTCCAACCATCCCTATCACATCAATCACTCCAACCACCCCTATCACACCCATCATATCTCAACCACTTGTCACTACATCCAACACGATTCCAAATCCACCACCACTACCACCAAAACCAAACACAACAAGACAATATGACATTACGCTAAAAGCTCACCATGCCTACCAAAAGGCCATCCAACAATATCTAGCCACACAACAAGCAAGACAAGCTCAACAAGTGCAACAAGCCTCTCAAGCTACCCAAAAAACACAAGCACAAACACGAAAAATGATAACTATTGGGGATAGCGATGAACATTCAACCACTGGTGATAGCATTGACAATCTTCTCACCACAATTTTTGAAAAAAATGAGCAAGATCTGTCCATCAAAGAGCACATTGAGGATGTTTCTATCTCGTCCGAAGATCGAATCAACATATGTCAAGAGTCCCTTTTCAATCATGATCAAAATCAATCAACCAACAATGATCCAATTCAAGAAATGTCAACATCATTTGACCCTATGGTTGAAGACATTGGAAATACCTCCACCACAATTGTTGAAAACAAAGATCAAGATCTCTCCATTGATGAGCACCTTGAAGATGTTTCCACCCCATCCGATGATCAACTCACCATACATCAAGAGCCACTTTTTAGTGATCTCTTTCGAGGAGTGTTAGGATTATTTGATCCTATTGACATAATGCATGATCCATTGACCGATGATCATATTGAAAATGTCTCCACATCACCTTATGAGTTAGAGGACATATCTCAAGAATTTATTCCAAAGCAAGATCAAAATCTTCCACTAAGGTCTAGCAATGTTCCTTTCCAAGACATGTTGATCCCCTTCGACCTCATGATTATAGATACTAAAGGAACCTTGACCTTGAAACTTGAGGATATTGAACCACTTACCATGTCTAATGACGAAATCCAAGAACCCTTTGTGAGCAATCCATCCTTTGAAACTGACCCATGTCAAGAACTGGATCCAAAGCATGTCGAAAGCAACTCTGAAATCACTCAAGATCAAGAATTTGTATCTTCAAGATACTACAATAATTTAATGGATACTCTCTTATCGATGCAAGATGAACATATCCATGTAGCACATACTCCTCCATCTACCCATGAGATGCTTTCTATGGATGGACACATAGATGATCTTCATCTAGAACAAGATTCTGTTACACAAAAAGAGCAGATTATTAACTCCTATAGTCAAATTGAGTTATCAACATCAGGATCAAATATGTCTCGAATTCAGACTAAGGACATCATGAATAAAGATAGCCAACATTATCCGATCAAGGAAATGAGTCAGAAAGAACAGTATAATTCAGAGTTAGCAGAGCAACAAATTGAAACAACGTCATCTGCAGTGGTCATTTATCAGAGAATGCACTCTAAATATGAGCTCTTGGAATAGGCGGTATCAAAGCATGAAGATACTACTTCCACAATACTAGGGGTAAATTTGTCTCAAGCAAATTTCAACATAGGGAGCACAAAGAGTCCTTATGATGAAACTAGTGTCAATACTACAACCAGCCACACCATGAATCTTCATCCACCCATCACCTCATCCATGAATTGGGACCAACGTCAAAAGAAATATTTGAATCAAAGTACGAAGAACGTTATCAAAACAAAAGAATCTGAAAAGCATAATGGACAAATCAAATACATATGGATACTAAAGAATACAAAGAAAGATTATCCCTATCAAACTCCATTAGTCAAAGATACTATGGGGAAAAATAAGAAAGGGAAAAGTATTCATCAAAGATGTCCACAAAAGCAAAAGTAGGATTTTCACGCAACGTACAAGGTATATCAAGTAGTTGGTCCTAATTCCACGCACACTTTCGTATCCACCCATCATTGTTCATCTTCCCAAGTTTGGAGAGTCAAAGGTTCCAAACTATCAACCAATCCATCTCTTATCCCTAAACACACTCCATCCACGCCTCCACGCATGACATCCAATTCTCACATCAACCAGGTATTGGCAATGACCCTTTATCATAAGGATTCAGAAGTCACTCTATCGTGATGTGCGTACAGAGACAGAGTTAACCCTGGTATCAATGAAGCAGATCAAGAATCCCAAAAGTTGCATTCAAGTGCACGTATCTTAGCAAAGAAGCTCCTTCAAGCAGGATATCAATGGCACATTATGATAGGGGCATCTACGTCAACACCACTAGGTGGTTCAGCATGAATCTTTTAGAAAAAACCAAAAAAACCAAAAAAATATGAAAATCCAAAAAAATCAAAAAAAGGATTGAAAACAGTAAAGAAAAAAAATTGTCCTCTAGTGAAAACCACTTCGGTGGTGCTTTGGGCAAGTACCATGATGAAAACCTAGCAAACAGGCGTCATGTGTAGAATAGAGCATCTACGTGCACCACTTCAATGAAAGCATCTCATCCCATCCGTAATAAATCGAGCATTCCATCCATCTTATCCATAATAAATCCATCCATCCATGAGCCATTTTTCCAATCCATTTTCATCCATCTGCATCCATCATCTAAGTTATCTTGATCTTGATGAAAGTTTAGGGCACACTTTATGCTTGCTTGTACGGTAAAACATCTTGACATGGGTCATTTTCATTGATCCTATCCTATGCAGCATTATCAGAGCCATGAAGCATTATCTAAATGAAGCATTCCTTCATTCAAACACGTTATCTTATCGCAAGATAATCCTTGGAATCCTTTGCGTGCTTACCATATCCATCCATCTGTATACCTATCTAAGCATCCATCCATCACATTCCATACATTGCTAGACATTGGGGGCAGGTATTTACATCTTGCTTCGAGAATAAATCTTGGTCTATATCCTCTAACTTATGTGGTGATCCGAACATTGGAAAATGTAAAATCAAATTGGTTAAAGCATTTGTGATCTAGAATCTGAATCACTAGCCCATGGCATATTTTGACGAGAAGACATTCCTTATCAATCTTCATCTTTCATCGAACATCAATCCAAACAATCATTGTTAGTCGTATCTAATTTACACTTCAAACATCACATCAAATCATTTGAACAACTTTTGTTCCAAACCAAGCTTCAACAATCTTGATCAAATCATCATCAATTCATCATTATCTTAGGGATATCTTTCCCAATCCTTGTGTTGCTTAACACTATCCTTGCATTGTTGTGCATCCTCAACAATGTTATCATCATTGATCTTGATCAATCCAATCCTTGCATTGTTGTGCATCCTCAACAATGTTATCATCATCAATCCTAATCAATCAAATCCTTGCATTGTTGTGTGTCTTCAACAATGTTATCATCATCATCAATCCATCGATTCGATCAATCAACCTTAGCTTGGTCTTCAAAAAATCCCAAACAGAGCACTAATCTCATCACACATGTCCATATCCAAATCGTCAAAATCATGCAAAAATCCAAAAACATCAGAAAATTAGAAAATCCAAAAAAACATTCAAAACATCAAAATCCAAAAACAAGTCAAAAATCAGAAAAATAGCAAAAACATTGGAATCTGAACTACGTCGTCTCTGAGCTTAAACGTAGGCAAGGCTCATCTTTGATCAGCCCCCGAGATATCAAAATCCAAAAACATTCAAAAACATCAAAATCCAAAACATTTGAAAAACATCAAAATCCAAAAACATTCAAAAACATCAAAATCCAAAAAAATTCAAAAAACATCAAAATCCAAAAACATTCGAAAAACACAAAATCCAAAAACATTCATAAAATCTCAGAAAACCCCAAAACATGCGAAAATCAAAAATCAAAACATTTGTAAAATCTTGAAAATACCAAAAATTGCCTCAAAACATTGCAAAACATCAAAAACATCCAAATATTTGAAAAAATCCATCCGTCTCATTTCGCTTTCACTCGCGATAATCAATCATCCCTAATAAACTGATCGTCAACTTCATCCTTTGGCAAAACAAACAGAAACAATCATAGCAATCAACAAAATCAATCTTCAATCGTAAAATCAAAATCGAAACAACAAACCTGTAACACAAAATCAAAATCTTGATCATTTGCAAACATGTCAATCGACGTCATATCAACAGCCTATCAATCAACTTATCAAACCATCATCATCCTATACAATGCATGTCCTAGGATATATCGTTCCGACAATGGGCATTATTTTGGATATCACCGTGGATTCTTATCCTATCAAAACGCATCCCTTTGGCTGAAGGTATGAAGAACATTGGCTTGTTTGTGTACTTGATTTTTTCTTTTGATTTATCTTATTGCGCTCATTCCAAGGACCTCTTGATGATATCCGAACGAAGGATTTAGAGAGATAGGAATGGGGCAACGATCATTATTTTTTGTCTGTTGTGCTTGCTGGACGTTCTTGTAAAATAACTTGGCGAATACTTGCTTTGTTAGGTACGTCCTAGCAAGGTTTCCGTATGTCAAGTGTGAACAAGAATAGTCCTATCTGCTTGTTGAGTCAAAGTCCATCGTACTAGGTACAACACCATCTTGGTTCTTTATACCTTGATGCATCGTATCTACATGTGTAATCAAACATAAGGTAAGTAGCCCTTTTAAAATCCCAATCCTTGATAAGAAAATTATCATCATCATCATCATCATCATCATCTATCATCATTATCATCATCTCTAATAAAGTCTTGTCAGATCATAAACTTGTGGGATCCTCTTGTCATAATCTCATTTCCACACTAACATCATCATCACCAATGCATCCATCATGCATCCATCCTGCATCCATAAACCATCAGCATACCACATATCATTCATATCATACATAATAGGAAACATCGATCTTTTCACATGCATTGCATTTGCATCATCTTCATAATATAGATATGTTAGTCTAAGCATCTGCATAAATCATCTATTGCATAATCATACCATATCGCATCATCCATGTCATCCATCATCACATCATATCATCATTTAAGTTGTTTAGGATAATATAGATTTGTTATTCTAAGCATCTTAAACTCATCTCATTTGCATCATCATCCATAACCATCCATTTTGAACCTCTTTATCCCGAGATCAACCCTCAAATCGAATCTTTTCGCTCGATCTCTCGAGGGGGCAATGTACCAGTGTACTTCTTTCCGTTGGGGCATCTGAAAAAATCATAATTTTTTTGAATTTTGATCGCAACAAGTTATTCTTTGAACCAATGCAACAAGTACATTGCTTCAAAGAGGGGCAAAATGTAGACACACAAAATTAGCATTATGCATATTCATCTGCTCATTGAATAAATCAAACACAACAAATCCATTCGTTAGGAAAATCAGGTCTTTAGTCCTAAGGTTATGCATTTAAATAAATCAAAGGCTCACATCATCCTTTAATTAAATAAATCAAACTTTATTTAATTAAAATCCCCAAAGTAATTTCCATCCTTTTCTGATTTAAATAAATCAAATATTTAATTCAAAAAGGTCAAACATCCTAATCATCATCCTAGCTAATTAATCCTGATTAAATCTAATCTAATGCATGTCAAATCCTCTAGATATCTCCACTTGCACAAATAAATCAATTTATTGATTTATTAAATCCAACATTTTCACTCAACATGGAATATTCCCTAGAATTTGAAATCAAAAACAAGTGGACATGTACATCCAACAAGTCATTTATGAGCTCTTACATGGCTCTTACATGTCCCCTTCCAAAGGTCAAACTCAACATTCATTACACAAATTTGAATTCAAATTTCCCCCCTCTTGGGCACATTTCCCAAATCTTGCACATGCATCAACCACTCACATGATGACAAGTGGCCTCTTTTCATTGTCCTATTTTTAGTCCCACATTGGTCCATTTTCAACACTCTTAGCATTTGAAAATCTTTAAATAGAGGCTTCATCCTCAAGCAAATCCTCCACAATTTCATCCTCAAATCATATGCAAAGTCACTCTCCTTGAGAACTGATTTTTCCCATCTTATCATCATCTTCATAGCATCTTATCAAGCTTAAGCAAGGGTTGGGAAAGGGCTATTTTCCACAATAGCACCAATCCAATATGGGATAAAGTTTTGATCATGATTTTGTATGCTTGCAATCAACTATTCTTGTTATATTTAGTTTTGCATAGTTTAGTATGGTTAAGTATTTCATAGGGATATTGAATTTAATGTGTTTTAAATGAATAACATGATATTATTATGTTAATATTTCTAACCATTTGAAGATTTAATGTCCACAATACTTTCATCATATTCACAATGTTCTCTATTTTTGTGAATCATATGTTGATATATAAGAAGCTTTCAGGCCTGTTCAGTTTTGCATGTGTTGGCATTATCATTTGCATTTGGAATATTTCAATGGTTGGTATGTTTCACAACTTGTCCTATGATTAGTTTAAAATAAGAAAGTTCATCTGCATATTTACTTGCATATTGGTAAGATGTAGTGGTAAAGACTATATTCTAAGGATTGTTCAAAAGGAATTGGCACATTCTATTTTTATAAGGCAACATATTATTCTTCAAATAAGCTTTGAATTGTTGTGAGGAATTATTTTTGAAAGGATGGAACATTATGTTTTCTCAAAGTCAATTAGTAAGAGGTGGTAATGATAATTTTTTATGAAGTAAAATTTACAAGGAACTTTGCACCATCGATGGTAATTATGTTTTTATTGAATGGGATTTTTTTCCCATCATAATGCCAAGATGTGAAACATCATTATGCTGGATTTGAAAAATTATTTGAAGACTTGGATGGGCATCATCGATGTTTTTTTCATTTTTGTATCAATTAGGGTTGTTACCCTAATAATGGGGTTAGTTACAAGCGAAGCTGGTTTTTTGTGTTTGGATGAAGGGACAAGTTTTATGCAATGAAGAGCAGGGTAGTGAAGGTGTTTTGTGTTCCACCCAGGTGTATTCTTTTCATTTTTTCTGTTTTCAATCTTTTTGCTTTACTTGGTGTTATTTAAAATCAATGGGCCTTAGATTATGCTTTGAGTAATCGTGTTTGTTGTTGATCTGGGCACTTTGTTATCCTTGAGGTTATAGCTGTTAATGTTGTAAGTTGTTTGGTTTTGTGAAATCTGTTCACAGTCGTAATGTTGAGTTTTTGGAGTTTATTTTAATCTCACGAGCTTCATGGTAGTTGTCGTAGGAATGTTATAAACAAGAGTTTGTTCTTCTCTTAATCTTGATGTGTAAATACTTTGTTAAAAACCCTATTTGGGTTTGTTTTTAAGGAAGAATTTGTTTTTGAGAATAAGGGTTCGCTTTAAGTGTTAAATGTTTCTTCTGTTAAGAAAAAAATTGTCGTTATTTTAAGGGTTTGGCTGTGGTTTAATTGTTGATGGGTTTATTGTGTCGATTCAGTAGATTATATGGCAGTTATGTATTGTTTACTCTAAATTCTTGCTTGGAAAGATGGTTTTTTGTTTGATTATAGTTGAGACAACTGGAAAAGGAAGTTTTAGGTTCAGTTTCTCATGGAAGTTTTTGAAACAGTTTGTTCAAAATCTCTTTACCTAATTCTAGTTTTGACAAAAAAAGATCATATAAAATGCTTTATTGTGCTCATTTTTATGATGATGAGAGGGTTTTGGAAAGAATATAATATATCTTTTAGAAAGGAAATATATATTGTTTTGAGATTTGGAATTTTGTGACTCTGATTGTGAGGTCATTGTAGAACAGAGTATGCAATTATTGAAACAAAGACCAACTCTGTGTTTACAATTCTTTCATATTTGTACATTTTAAAAGACAATCAGTGAGATAAAATTATAAGACTATGAGTGAGATAGCACTATAAGACTGTCAAAGAGATAGCACCATTGTCAGTGAGACAAATTAGCTAGTGAGGCTTTGTACAAAGAATATTTTTAGATAAGGCCAGTGAGGCCAAGTTTGAGTGGTTTTATTCCCCAGGAGGGTTTCCACTCAAGACAATCTTTGTGTCAATATCATATATGTGTTTTTTCATTATCTGTTCATTTGTTTCTTATTGCATAAGTTCATTCATGATCTGGAGATTATTAAAAAACATGTATAAAATGAGTTAATTTGTTTGTTAACACTGATTCACCCCCCCTCTCAGTGTTAACTATACTCCAACAATTGGTATTAGAGCCAAACCCTTGTAAGTTAAGTCTTAACATCTTAGGGGATTCCTGGTCATGGAGTACTTGTCATGGCTAAGTGCAAAAGAAACAAAGGTGAAAAGAAAAACACTTGTGTCAAGCCAAAAGATAAACAAACAACTCCTGTTATGTCTAGTGAAGCCCTGTCTCAAGAAAAGTTATTGTTAATTGATTCTTTAAATGCTAGTAAGAGCACTTTTGTAGAAGACAAGGTGTCTAATATAGATTTTGATGGATTCATGGTGAATATGAATGAATCAGATATAGAAGTGTGTGGTAGTAACCCTGAAGGAGTAGTTTATTTTGAAGGGGACCTTGTTTCTGCTCTAGACATGATTAGAAAACTTGAAAGAGAAAACAAGAAACTCAAGGTTCAAATGGAAGAAAGAAAAATAATTGAAGAAGAAAAAGAAGTCAAGTTGAAAGAAAAAGAAGAAATGTGTAAAGAGTTTGAGGATGAACTTAATTCTTTGAAAAAGAGTGTAGAAAATAATTCTCTGTTAATAAGTTCTAATGAATCAGATAACATAATCTTAAATCTGAAAACAAATATTGAGGAGACAAAGAGGATAGTGGAAGTCACAAAACCTAATTTGGATGTCAAAACTACTAAGTGTCATAAGCTTGAAGGAGAAGTTGTTGCTTTAAAGAAAGATCTTGAGGATCATAAGATTCAGTTAGAAAAGTATAAGAAGTTTGAGAAAAGTATTAATGCATTGGATGATATGTTATGTAAGAAAAAATATTCCAGTAATCCTACTGGTCTTGGATATGAAATAGGACAAACCTCTTCAAATGGGAAAGATCCAAAATATGAGACAGTCTTTGTATCTAAAGATGGAAAAGTGCAAAGTTTTAAAGTAAGAAAAACTCCAAGAAAGAAGATAGATTTAGATTATATTATGTTGCTACTTCTAAGACTAAAGACACCAATAAAGGAAAAAGGAGAGATGAAAAGTTCACAAGAACTCTATTTACTAAACAAAACCATTCAACAAGGTATGATTATTCTCAATTTCGTGGTTATTGTTATTCATGTCATAAATATGGTCATAGAGCAAGAGATTGTAGAATTCATACAAGAAATGTTTTTGGAAGGACTCAAGATAAAGATTCTTATAGTGTGTCAAAACAAAACTATAATATTATATGTTATAACTCCAATAAGGTTGGGCACATGAAAAAAGACTATTTGTTGCTAGAAAGACACCGAGGTTTGAATTTTTATAGTTTGTCAAGAAGTTATCATGATCATCCTGTTAGTCATCATGTTATATGTTTTAGATGTAATATTGTTGGACATAAAGTACAACAGTGCAGGTATAATAAAAGAACAGGTACTTTGAACAAGAAAAGGAAGGATTCTTTGAAGGTTTTGAAAAGGAAATTTGAACAAAAGCAAAAAGAGTCTAATAATGTACAAGAAACATAAGTGAAAGGTAATTTCAAGGGCATGTCATGCTATGTCAGAGGTTAATGATAAATTCATGGCACAATATTTGTACTCTAACTGTGATACAGTTACAACTTTCTTCTATCAGTACTATTTATGCATGTTACTTGGACAAGGATAGTTTTTGCTTAGGATAGCCATGGAATATGTTCAAGGAATGCAGGACAATGCTTGTTGTACAATGCCTTGATTGTAGTAAAAGTCCTCTATGGTGTTGCAAGTCTAGCTAACTTTGATAATGATGAAGTATATTGATTTGCAATGGTGTGGTGAACTCTATTGTTGTGACAAAAATATTGATAATAGTATGACTTTATGCATGGATAGTGGTCTGCAACAAGACTTCGGTACAAATGATCTCAATTAATCAATGGAGTAAATATGTCGAGTCTTGGGGTATTCCATTCTTCTTGCCCACTTATATTTGATAATATGGTTGTACACATTGAATGTTCTCAGTGTTCAATATTTTCTTTGTTGGTTGTCAAATGTGATCTTGCACTTTATCAATATTCATGGGTGAGCTTGTAAATTTTATATGAAATGTGTGGTGCAAGTTTGACTGCTATATGTAATTTTGTGGTGTGTAGCAATAGTATCTCACCTTTGAAATTCCTTCCAATGTTCTCTATGCTTGCCTTTGTAACAATGAAAGCACCTTGGAACAATGATTGCTATTATTAGTGCTTGAGGTGGATTTTTGGTCATGCAAAACACAGTGGAAATGGATATTATGACTTCATCAGTAGTCTTTGCATGCTGATCTCTTATCAGAATAATGCAGTCATTTCTTGACATTTTTTCTTAGAAGAATTCCTTTGGATGGATTTTGTTTTGTCATATCAGAGCTCCTTGATTTGTGGTGATAGTGAATTCAGCATGTATCCTTGGTTCAAATATTTGTTTCACATTTAATATATGTTGGGTTCTTAGTATCCTTCTCGAAGCATGGTAAAAGGATTAGAACAATTATCTACCTATAAAATGTATTGGTGCTTATTTCCTTGGTCATTAGTGGAATGGATTGCATACCAAACTAACAGTGCTTTGACAACCCTATCTTGTTGCAATAAATGATGGCAAGGGGAGTAATTGTTCACAGTGGTGTTTGCAGTATTTCCAAGAACACAGTCATGCTCATAATATCATAGTGAAAGAGTACTTTTTGATTGTCCTTTCACATGTTATTTAGTGGATTATTTCTTAGAGAGGAGTGTTTTTTATTTATTTTGGTTGTCAGTGATATTGGTTGGTTGGCATATACCAATGGGATAGTGGCCCTTAGATAATTATTAGAGTTGATAACAAGAAATAATTATTTGATCATATCTTATCATGTGTGTTCACATTCTTGCTTGTGATAGTGTACTATAGTGCTAATCTTTTCTTGATGATAGTTGATTGATATTTTTAGTGTTTTCTTTGGCAATAATCATGCTTGGACATGCTATCAAGGTACAAAATGTGTTGTGCAATGATGGTATGTATTGAAATTCATGACATTGGATTCTATGGTGCTACTTTTTTTGAATGTGACAGTGCTTAAATGTTTAGATAAGCCACATATTTGATGGATACTTGGTTCTTGTATATTGGTATTCATACTTGCTCTTTGAACAATACACTTGAATCAGTGATATTCTTGCTTTACTCTCACTTGGTACAGGTAAGTGCAGGTGATTAAGGAGTCTGATAGTGGTTTCAGTTGTTGCCCTTGTGCATTCATATAGGGGGAGCAGTTCATGCATATTCTTTTATCCCTCAGTATTTATTTGGAATTATGAGCACACTTCATGTTTGGTTTAGTTTTTCTAACCTTTGGCAATTAATGTCAAAAGGATTTCTTGTGACAGTATTGGCTACAGGTTCAGCAATTGGAGGTTGATGTTTTTGAATAGGTATATTGGACATTATGGCTTCAGGATATTTGACATCAATGCCAAAGGGGGAGTTTGTTGACCCTATTGGAATTTTTGTTTGGCATTAATGTCAACTATGGCTATATGAGCATTGATACATGTGTTACAAGTGTTTTTGTTGATAGTTATTCAGTGGTATACTTTCATCATATTCACAATGTTCTCTATTTTTGTGAATCATATGTTGATATATAAGAATCTTTTAGGCCTGTTCAGTTTTGCATGTGTTGGCATTATCATTTGCATTTGGCATATTTCAGTGGTTGGTATGTTTCACAACTTGGCCTATGATTAGTTTAAAATAAGAAAGTTCATCTGCATATTTACTTGCATATAGGTAAGATGCAGTGGTAAAGACTATATTCTAAGGATTGTTCAAAAGGAATTGACACATTCTATTTTTATAAGGCAACATATTATTCTTCAAATAAGCTTTGAATTGTTGTGAGGAATTATTTTTGAAAGGATGGCACATTATGTTTTCTCAAATTCAATTGGTAAGAGGTGGTAATGATAATTTTTTATGAAGTAAAAGCTATAAGGAACTTTGCGCCATTGGTCGTAATTATGTTTTTATTGAATGGGAATTCTTTCCCATCATAATGCCAAGATGTGAAACATCATTATGCCAGGTTTAAAAAAGTCTTTGAAGACTTGGATGGGCATCATCGATATTTGTTTCATTTTTTGTATCAATTAGGGTTGTAACCCTAATCATGGCGTCAATTACAAGTGAAGCTAGTTTTCTATGTTTGGCTGAAGGGACAAGTTTTATGTTGTGAAGAGCAGGGCAATGAAGGTGTTTTGTGTTCTGCCCAGGTGTATTCTTTTCATTTTGTTTGTTTTCAATCTTTTTTCTTTACTTGGTGTTATTTAAAATCAACGGGCCTTAGATTGTGCTTTGAGTAATCGTGTTTGTTGTTGATCTGGGCACTTTGTTATCCTTGAGGTTACGACTGTTAATGTTGTAAGTTATTTGGTTTTGTGAAATCTGTTCACAGTCATAATGTTGAGTTTTTGGAGTTTATTTTAATCTCACGAGCTTCATGGAAATTGTCGTAGGAATGTTATAAACAAGAGTTTGTTCTTCTCTTAATCTTGATGTGTAAATACTTTGTTAAAAACCTGTTCGGGTTTGTTGTTAAGGAAGAATATGTTGTTGAGAATAAGGGTTTGTTTTAAGTGTTAAATGTTTCTTTTGTTAAGAAAAAAACTGTTGTTATTTTAAGGGTTTGGCCGTGGTTTTATTGTTGATGGGTTTATTGTGTCAATTCAGCAAATTATATGGCAGTTATGTATTGTTTACTCTAAATGCTTGCTTGGAAAGATGTTTTTTTGTTTGATTATGGTTGAGACAACTGGCAAAGGCAGTTTTAGGTTCAGTTTCTCATGGAAGTTGTTGAAACAGTTTCTTCAAAAGCTCTTTACCTAATTCTGGTTTTGACAAACAAAGATCATATAAAATGCTTTATTGTGCTCAGTTTTATGATGATGAGAGGGTTTTGGAAAGCATAGAATATATCTTTTAGAAAGGCAATATATATATTGTTTTGAGATTTGGAATTTTGTGACTCTGATTCTGAGGTCATTGTAGAACATATTATGTAATTATTGAAACATAGACCAACTCTATGTTTACAATTCTTTCATATTTGTACATTTTAAAATACTATTAGTGAGATAGAATTATAAGACTGTCAATGAGATAGCACTATAAGACTATTAGTGAGATAAGACCATTTTCAGTGAGAAAAATAAGCCAGTGAAGCTTTGTACAAAGAATATTTTTAGATAAGGCCAGTGAGGCCAAGTTCGAGTGGTTTTATTCCCCAGGAGGGTTTCCACTCAAGACAATCTTTGTGTCAATATCACATATGTGTTTGTTCATTATCTGTTCATTTGTTTCTTATTGCATGAGTTCATTCATGATCTGAATATTATTAAAAAACATATAAAATGAGTTAATTTGTTTGTTAACACTGATTCACCCCCCCTCTCAGTGTTAACTGTACTCCAACACACCCTTTCAATCCTCCTCCATGATATCATCAAGATATTTAATGCCCTTATTTTCCTAGGCCTTAGCTAAATAACCTTTCTTTAGTTCCAAAGGTTTTCCATTATGGTAGATGTTCCATAATATTGATCTATAAGCAAAGACTATGTTGTCCAAAAAAGCCCGAGTGTTATGGATGTGCCCTTTTATGAGATCCCATGCCTTCCATATACTCTTGAAGACCACAAAGCCCTCAGGCTTTATTGGATTTTTTTTTAGATGAGGTCACATAACAAAAGCCCTTTCCATGCCTTTGCATGCTTAGGAACTCCCCTTTCTATATTAAATTCCTAATCAATATTTTCCATGGCTTGTCCCCATCCAGGGCTTTTGAGATCCATTTTGAGGCCAAAGCTATGCCTTGCAGTTTCAAATATTTTAACCCTAGCCCACCTTCAACCTTTCTTAGACAACACCATTCCCATTTTACCACATGCTTCTTTTTCTTTCCTTTCCCATCCGACCACAGGAAGCTTCTAATTTTTTTCTATATTTCCTCTACCTGATAGATGCTAAAAAACTAGACAGAGGAAAAATATAGACTATAGGAGGTGAGGATTTTTTGGCATATATGTATTCTCCCAGCCAAGGAGAGAAACTACGTGTTCCATTTGCAGATGGGTATGTGCAGGATCATCATGGAAAAAAATAGGTGCTTAAGTGGTGAAAAATTCAAAAAAATCAAAGTTAGGAAACTTGACTTATTATTTTAAAAATATGTAAGAATAGAATCTGTAGCAAATTGAATATATTTTCTAAACTACTAGGTTTTTTTTTTTTTTAAAATTTATTTTGTGAAAATTTGAAATTTCAATGTAGTAGTACTTAAATTTTAGGGAAACAATAAGAAGTAGGTATCTGTCTAACCACCCTAACCACAATAAAATAACAATATTTTTTTTATAAGATTTTAGATATAAGTAGAGGACTCATGTCCCAATGTGATGCATATTTTTTTGTAATTTTTTTCCAAGTAAATAATTAATTATGATTTTTTTATTACAAGTTTTAAAACATATTAAAACTCATATGTTTGACCACCTTAACTTCGTCAAAACTTCATGAAATTCATTTTTTTTTAATCCTATAGTATTTGAAGCATAGAATGTGACACATGTTTCAGATTCAAAAAATGTGATACCATTTGAAAGCTATAAATGTTTTTTAATCAGCCTATCAATGAAGACTTTAGTTGTAATTCAAATAGAAAATGAATAATAATTATTTATTAAATTCAAAGTAAAGCACAATTTATGTTGGTGGAAAGTTGAGAATATCCTTTCAAAACCCTTTTCATTTCATCAATTTTGGGTAAAAAAAAGTTGTCAACCACATACCCTACACATACCCACCATATCGCCACTTTTTGGCCCATCATGATCCTTCACATACCCAGATCTTTTTGTCAATTTTCCCATGGATCCAAAGTTGCATCACCCTTAGGTCAAAAGGTATAATGAGATATCTAACTTGCTTTTTGGGACCTGCCCATTGCATGCCAAACTTAGCTAGCCAGTCTAGGGGTTCTTCTTTCCACCCTAGCATTAGCAACAAAGATTTTTGCTCCAGAGGCAACACAAAAGGTGTCAAGCTTTGCCATTAGATTGGTAATATTATCTTCATCTAGAAGTGGAAACAAAGCAGTATTATCAATGAACTATATATTGAGGAGGTTCTCTTGATTAGGGAGAGAAATACCTTTTATTCTAGGCATGACCTTGTCAATCCCAAGGATGAAGTGCAAGGTGACTGCAACAATTACAAATAGGGTAGTAGCCAAGGGGCATCCTTGTTTGATGGACCTTTCTAAGGAAAATTATTCTATAAGAGTCCTATTGATGTCAAGCTAAGCCACTTCATCCCTGAAGAGGGTGACCACCATCTTACATTTAACACATCCGTGAATCCAAAAGCCTCAAGCATTAGACTGAAAAAATCCCACTCCACCTTGTCGTAAAAGCCTTCTCAAAATATAGCAGCACCATTACTGCCTCTTGGTTTGTCACCTATTCCCACTCCATAGCCTCTCAATTGGTGATTAGGTTCTCAAGGATATAGATCTACCTTTGATGAACCCTATTTGAGTGTTGTTTATAAACTTCGGTAGGATATTCACTAATCTTTTAGCCAATAACTTTGCTATAATTTTGTAGGAGACATTTAACAAAGTTATTGGTCTCCAATTATTTATTAGATACTTATCTCCTTATTTGGGCAGCAATTTTATAATTCCCTTATTGATGTTTTTCCCTAGAGTTCCCCTTGCTGAAGCCTCATTATATACTACAAGTCATCAACAATCCAATCATTGAAGACCTTGTAAAATTATACAGGGAGTCCTTTTGCACCTGGTGATTTTTCATTATGCAGTGAGCTAATTGCTTTTTTTATTTCCTCCTTTGAGACATCTTTGCTTAGTTTATTTGCTTCATCCTTTGTTATCTTTTTTAGAACTATGCCTTTTATCAACCCCCTTGCATTAGTACATCATTCCCCTTTGCAATTAGAAGTGAATAAGCTTTTATAGAAGTTGTAGAACTAACTCTTGATGTCCTCTTGTTCTATGAATGTCACCCCATCAACTTGGACCTATTCAATGTGTTCTTTAATGCTCTTCTCCTTGAAAAATTTGAAAAAGAATTTGGACCCCTTGTCCCCACTCTCCAACCAATTGAGCTTGGACCTTACTTTAAGCCCTTGGATTCTAAAGTTCTAAAGATTCCTCAAGGAATCCTTAGAAAATTTGAGTCTATTTCCGAGGTCTACATCCTCAAGTGCTTTCTATAGATAGGTCTCAGCTTGTAGCAGCTCCTCTTGTAAGAGACCCTCTCCTTTTATCCAAAGATTTCTTTCTTCCAGTCACTTGAAATAGATATTTCCAACCTCTGGTATTTATTTCCCATCTTTCAATGGTGCTTAGGATCATATACAACCCCTGATTGATCTTTTTGAGAGACAAAACAACATCCAAATAGTCACTGTCATGAAGCAATTTTGTGTTTAGGATGAACCCCTCCCTCTTTTTTTTTACATACCTACAACCCAATTTGAGTAGAAACCTTGCTTTTATTGGGTGATGATAAAATAGGGTGGAGGGGTACACTTCAACTTTACAAGTTCCATCCCTTAGTGTGTCTACAATGAAAAAATAATCATTTAGATAGAATGTCCATATGGCAATAAATTATTTTCATACCTTTCTGAAAATTGCACCATGTGAACTAAATACTTGGGAAGTATTTTTTCTTCACTTCAATCGGGTCTACCAAGTTCAGTTTGGATTTCATTTTTTTCCAAAAGAATTTCTTGTTTCCTTTCCATTACATGTCTATTCCCTTGACTTTTTCTTATTTGTTTTCAATCATGTTGAAGTCCCCTCCTAAGATCTAGGGTATGTTTTCCAGGTTGCAAAGCCAATTACATAGCTTAATCCTTTCACTATGCTCATTTGGGGCATAGATTAAACATACCCAAAAAGCTTGATTTTCTATATTCAGCGTGATCCAAACCGCCTTATTGCAAGGGGAGATCCCTGAGTTGGAAACAATGTGGCTCCAATTTTTGGAGATAAGGATGACAACCCCACCTTTACCCCACTCATGGTGAGTGAAAAAGTGAGTGGCATCCTTCTAGATGCACTGAAGATTGGTTTCAAGTGAGAAGCCAGTTGATTTGAGCTCTTGAAGTAGGACCACATCTTTGCTTTTGCATTGGCCAATGAACCTTCTTACCACATGCTTTCTTTTAGGGGACTCTAATCCCCACACATTCCAAGAAATGAAACTAAGAGCCTCAAGACCAGTCGATAGGTCAACATCTTTTCCATGCCTAAAGGTATCAAAACATTTGGGCACCTTGGTTTTAGTCTCCACCCTTTTAGCCATCGGGCTTGCAATAAGCACACTTAATCTTTTCCTCTTTGTTTTTTTCAGATTAACCTTCCCAACTAGAATTATGGACCCTTCCTTTTTCCTTAGCCTGCCAAACCTCTATTTTCTAGAAGGGTTGGGGGGTATGTGCAGGATCATCATGGAAAAAATAGGCCCTTAAGTGGCAAAAAAATCAGAGTTATGCAACTTGACGTAAAAATTTGAATAATTTATCTATATTATTTTAAAAATATGTAAGAATAGAATCTGTAGAAAATTGAATGTAGTTTCTAAACTACTAGTTTTTTTTTTTTTTTAAAATCTGTTTGGTGAAAATTTGAAATTTCAATGCAGTGGCACTTAAATTTCAGGGAAAAAATAAGAAGTAGGTGTTTGTCGACCACCCTAACCACAATAAAATGATAATATTTTTTTATAAGATTTTAGATATAAGTAGAGGACTCATGTCCCAATGTGATGCATATTTTTTGTAATTTTTTCAAGTAAATAATTAAAATTATGAATTTTTATTACAAGTTTTAAAAATATAAAAATCGTGTGTCTGACCACCTTAACTTGGTCAAAAATCATGATTTTTTTAATACTATAGTATGCAAAGAATAGAATGTGATGCATGTTTCAGATTAAAAAAATGTGATACCGTTTGAAAGCTATAGATATTTTTCAATCAGCTTGTCAATCAGGACTTTAGTCATAATTCAAATAGAAAATGAATAATAATAATTTATTAAATTCAAAGTAAAGAATAATTTATATTGGTGGAAAGATGAAAATCTCCTTTAAAAACCCTTTTCATTTCATCAATTTTGGGTAAAAAAAAAGTCATCAGCCACATACCCTATACATACCCATCATATCGCCACTTTTTGGGCCATCATGATCCTACACATACCCTGGGGTCACCTTCATTTAACATCTTAGCAAGAGCAGGGGTGGAAGGTATGATATTAGCCAGATTGACTTCATTCGGGGTTAACAGCTCCTTGTCCTCTCCCCCTCTTCCATGAAAATCCCCCCGGGGCCCACACCCACCTCAGGACCATCGATGGACTGATTGTAAGTGTCAATGGAGTTGGCCTCCCTTTCCAGACACCCCGCATCAATAGACTAGCCTACAACTAGTCCATTAGTAATATTGTGTTGCACATTTGTAGGCATGACCTTGGTTTCAAAGGAAAAGACAATATCCTTCACTTTAATTGGGCTCACATTATCATTCTTAGCCTCCTTGATACTCTCTTTATTATTAAGAAACTCAAAACCTCTCATGTTGTAGGTTTTTTCCTTGGGATGAATATTACAAGTGGCCCCATTCTCCTCACCCAACAATTTTAATTTCTTTAGGGCCAGTTGCTAAGCATTCTTCCTTGCCCGAGTCTCACTGCCAACATGAGGCAGACTGACATGAGAGTCGAGGGTTTCAATATGCTCATATTTTTCTAGAGGGCCTAGATCCTTGATGTCAGTTTGAATCTCACTATCGATTTCCATATTATAGAGGTTTTTGGTTGTACCTCCTTAGAGAATTGAGAGGAGGATTCAGAGAGCACATCCCCCGTTAGGGAGTCCACTTCAGTGGAATTGTCATCATTTGTAAAATCTTGTGGGGTTTCAACAGTTTTAGTTAGCCTTCCCAAGTTTTCATTGTTAGCTTCGGCATATCCTCCCACATTTTTTAGTTTAGAGTTTAGGGTTTCCATGGCTTTTTGTATTATTTCAATATTTTTCATGGTTTTGTTTACTGTTTCAGCTTTTATATTTTCCATCTCTTGAGTGGTGATGCCATCTTCAACTTCCTCACTAAAGGACTTGTTTGAGTTATCAAAGTTAGGACACTTTTTATTATATGTGTTATCAAGAGTACCCAAAACCCTAGAGTTTCCATGGCCGACCATTCAGCCCCTGGATTCAAGTGGGTTCTTCTCCTCAACGATACTATTAGCCAAGGGTTTTTGAGGCACATTTTTGTTTCTAATAAGTGGGCATTTTTTTCTTAGGTGCCCTTCTTTTCGGCATAAATAGTAGGAGTTTAAACCCTCAAGCACTTCCAGGGCACAATCCATGCTTCAAAACCCTAGGTTTAGTCTCAGAATGTCTAGAATGTCAACCCTAGGGTGTAAAGAAACTAAGGCCCTAGCATTAGTGTGAGGAAGGGCGATTTTCACATTGTCAATTTTTAGCACTTGCCCATATGGCTCGAGCAATAATGAGATAAGATTCCAAATTTTTGGAGGATATTGTTTAATAACAACCCATCTAGGGCAATATAAGGCTAAAATTTCTTCATTGATGGCATCTGGCAACCAAGATATTGCCCTAAATATATTTTTCTTGACGCTCCAAAATTGTTTTCTCAAAACCCTAGTTTGCATTTCATGGTTTCTAAAAAAGATCACATATAGGCCTTTTTGAATCATTCTACAAAATGAAAATAAAATCCCCAGTTTCTTCCCCCACACGTCCGACTGTAACCATGCATCCATGTATCTCCTCATCGGGATTTTATTAAGATCCATGGCGGCCAAGAAAACCCCTATGCATTTTAATTTATTATCTTCTTCACACAAAACCTTACAAAGTTCTTCATTTGGAGAGAAAACATCAATTCTAGGTGGGTTGGGGGTCCACTTACCTCCTCTGGATCCCCCATCTTCTCCTCCTCAACTTGCCTAGACTAAGAACTTTGCACTGGATGGAAATGAAACACACTCACCCACGACCACCTCCTTAATTACTTGGTTTGAGCTGAGCCATTTGACCACCACCTTGATTAAAGGGGACACCATCTGGGGGATCTGAGTCCCCGAGCATCATAGAAGGATGACTGCCACCTAGCCACACATGAGTGACGACCAGGAGAAAGGACCTTCCCATGCTTCAATAGGGCACCGCCACTACTAAAATGTACATTGTAGAGAAAATATTTTGTGGAGGACAACCAAGCCACTTCTACTCACACGGGTGAAACCCTACACTAGGCTCCTTGATTAGAAAATCCAAGTTGTAGTCGTGT
The DNA here is from genome assembly GCA_007258455.2 of Sequoia sempervirens. Taxonomy (NCBI): domain Eukaryota; kingdom Viridiplantae; phylum Streptophyta; class Pinopsida; order Cupressales; family Cupressaceae; genus Sequoia; species Sequoia sempervirens. Next base: position 55,488 of record VDFB02321215.1, read on the forward strand.
TCAATATTTTTGAAAAATGGATCTTAGAGGTTTGAGACTTCAAAAAACTTGAATCTAATCTATTTTTATATAAATATAAAAAATAATATAATAAATCATATAAAAAATGTAACTTAAGTTATCTGACTATCAGGCACCACAAGACACATATTGTCATATTAGAAACATTCACATTTTGTCATGCCTTATTTCATTTCATGCTTGTGTAGTATTGATGTGTGGGTAGGAATAGTTCTATGCTTAATTATTCTAATATATTATTTATTGACTAGATTATTATTTGATTTAAATCTTACTTCCCCAACCCAAAAATCCCAACAATATACTTTATCTTAGCTTGTGGGGATAAGAAGGCATAGGTAATTATTATATTATTAAATAACTATATATAATATATTTAAATCTATTATTTAACAATTATTATAGAATATTAATTAATAATAAATATTTAAACTATATATATATATATATGGAATATCACTACCAGTGAGGGTAGCACTCATTCTATTCATCCAGAAAAGAGCATTACATATAGCAACTGGTAATACATCAACCATTTGAGAGAACATATATAATACCCAAACCAACATCCGTCATCTTGCTAATTTGGTTTTGAAAACATTATTATTTTCAATTACAAAATTCTCTAAGCTTTGGATATTTCCACCTTACACAGTCTTCCTAAAGCATTCCATTGCCTCATACAAACTCGGATTGGACCTAGATTTAGCAACAACTACCACCTCTAGCCATTCTGGGCACTTTGCTTAAACTAGTGATGTCGCTTCCACTTGGATTTCCGCTAGGAGCTTGATACACTTCTTCACTTTTTGTTCACTTTTATTCAAGTGGGGGAGAATTGTGAAGAGCATGCTCAGCATCGCTCTGCCATGATGATGGGAACCTTACAGTTTCAAGCCTTTTCAAATGTGCCTCAGAAGTCTCCTCAATATCTACACGAAACTCCCTTCTTCCTGCAGAAATATGAAAGCAACTACCAATTAAAGAAACCTCCATAACACCTTTCCTCCACCCAACACCTATCCACACTCACCTTTTTATGACTACTCAAAGTTAGAGCCTCATATTTAAAGAAGAGGGACGCCTTCGCATTAACTTTGATTAATGTTGTCCCTTACTGAAGCCTGGACAAAGGTGAACGGACCAAAGGTAGAGCACTTTTGAATGAAGGTTGTCCTACACAATCTATTTTCCAACACCTACATAATAAATCTTTACCTACCACAGACCCATGACAATCCACCTCCCAAATACTCTGAAGAACTCCCTAGGAAGCCTGCCCTAGACACCTTAGTAGATTATTCACGTGTTACCTATGAAACTACCACCTGTTTTTATGAAGGAATCTTCTCCTTTTCAAGAATTTCCACACCTTCCTGCCAAAGTGAGATATCACTTGAAGCTCTACTATTTGAAACTTGGTCAATCCCTGAGTTTGCCAAAGAGTCTACAAACTTGTTGGCCTCTCTAAAAATGTGACGCAGACTAAAGTTATCCAATCAATCTAGGAGGGGGATAAGAATATCTAGCCAAGATTGAAGTTTCCAACTTGCTGCCTTTCGCATGCTTGCAGAATGAAAAGAAAATCCCTAGTTTCTTCCCCTACACGTCTGACAACCATGTGTCCATGTATTTGCTCATCAAGATTTTATTAATATCCATGTCGGCCAAGGAAACCCCTATGCTTTTAAATTTATTATCTTCTTCACAAAAAACCTTATAGAGTTTTTCATTTGGAGAGGAAACATCGATTCTAGGTGGGTCAAGGGTGACTTACCTCCTCCGCATCCCCAATTTTCTCCTCCTCAACTTTGTGAAACACCAGCCACGACTAACGGATTGACCAACTGGCATTCATTACGCATCACCATGGAGACGCACCAGCGAAACGTCTGGCTTGCATCTGATATAACAACAACATGTACCGCTGGTCTCGACCACGCCCCATGCTGTTCATGCCGTCGCTATCGCAAACACCGCTACTTCACCGCTACCATTTCTCATGCCAGCATTGACGCGCGTGGGTAGAAATAGTTCTATGCTTAATTATTCTAATATATTATTTATTGACTAGATTATTATTTTACTTAAATCTTACTTCCCCAACCCAAAAATCCCAACAGTATGCTTTATCTTAGCTTATGGGGATAAGAAGGCACATGTAATCATTATATAATTATATAATTATATATAACATATTTAATCTATTATTTAATAATTATTATGGAATATTAATTAATAATAAATATTTAAAACTATATTTAATAATATATAATATATATATTTATATAATAATTATTTCATATTATTTAAATAATTATATATTATCCTAAATATTAATTATAATATATTAATAAATACTTTATTATATTTTTATATAAAAGTATTCAATAATTATTTCATATTATTTAAATAATAATATATTATCATTTGGAGGGAGATGGAGATGGCATGTCTGCTCTGCTATTACAACATGGCTTCTTGCGACATTTGAGGCTCGGGTTCAATGTCATTTATGATCTCTGCATGTGCTTGGTATCCTCAGTTTCAATTTGTTGGAGTGTTATATGTGCTGGGGTGGGGTTCTGTTTGTGCATTCGGGGGTGGAGTCTTTTTCTTTGTTCAAAATCTATTGCTTCTTTTCCTATTCATCCTCTTTGTGGAGGATTGGTTTGTTGTGCTTGGTGTTGGAGACTTGGTAGTTGGGGGCTACTATCTTTTTCTTGGCATTGGTTGTTATTCTATAAGCCACAAGTTCTTCCTTGCTAAGTTTTTCTTGCATTTTTTGTGTCGTTCATCTGGCATCAGCTGGGCTCCTTCTTATTGTGGGCTGAGTGTGTAGTGGTCGTGCTCTTGGGGCTCGTCTGGGCGTAGTTTCTCCCTTGTGTGGTTTGGCTCCCTTTGTGTTGGAGTTGGGTGAGCCTTGCGAGTGTGTTGTGGGGTGGGGCTTCAGTTTCTTCATGGATTCCTTAGATGGTGAACCATCCCATAGCAGAGGTCCTCGCTTGTGCAAGATTAATGGTTGCTTGGAAAGATCGTCAGATCGTCCTATTTTGGTCATTCAACTAGAGTTTGTCGTAGAGGATGTTGAATATTATAGCAATCATGTTTTAATTTGTAAATTTTTGGGGTTGCGTGTGTCACTTCTCTTTTTGGATTCATGGATTTGGAAGACGTGGAATGTAGAGGGTGACTTTGAGATTTTGTTGGCTGCTAATAATTTCTTCTTGGTGGATTTTTCATGCATTGCTGATTGAAATCGTTCCTTTGAAGGTGGACCTTATTTCTATAACTAGGTGGGTCTTTTCATTAAGCCTTGGCATGGGGGTTTCAATTCTGTTGAAGAGCTCCCCTCGAGGGTTCTAGTTTGGGTTCACCTCTCTAGACTACCTTTGGAATGTTGAAGAAATGATATTTTGTAGATGATTGCGCTCATGCTTGGTAAGCCCATTGGTCCATCACAACAAACCTTGTCTAAGAATATTTTTTCTTATGCTCGTGTTTGTGTTGAAATTGATCTGAATAAACCATTTCTAGAATCGATTGACATGAGTGTGGGATCAGCAGTTGGATTATGAGACTTTTCCCTTTTACTGTCGTATTTGTCACGAGTACGGTCACCTTTAGCTGAAGTGCCCCAAAGCCTAGTTAACAACTCTAGCAGGGAATTTTCTCCTTCTCATTCGTCCTAGAAGATGGATAAAAGGAAGGTTCCTATGCAAGGGTTGGAGACAGATAAGGATGGCTTTGTTCCAGTCAAACCCCGCAACAAGAATAAGGGGAAGAAGAGATCCTTAAAAGATGGATAGGAGGATGAAACATTCAACATGTTTGATGCTCTAGAGAACTTGGTTTAGGAGTAAGGCATTCCCATTGATATGAAGGTTGTGGATGGTTCCTCTATGGATCACCTTTTGGAGGATCATCACGACCCTATTTGTAGTCAAAATCTTTCGACGAGCCCTGCAGCCTAGATGGGGTTGATTCCTCCCTCAGACTCTTTGTTGATAGAGGCTCCTTCAGCTCAGAATGCCCCAACGGGGCTTGGTCTACCTTGTTCGAGTCCTATTCCTGAGAAAGGCACTGAAGATACTAGAAAGAGTAAGGATTCTTCTACTCCTTTAGGATTGCAATAGAAACCTCTCAAGAAGGGCCCTCCTGAGAAGCTTTTGAAAGCAGGAAGGAAGAAGGATCAGGAAAAAGTTAAGTTAATTAGGGAAACTTTGGTGGAATCAGGTGAATGGTAAGGACTATTGATGCCCACTTCTCCCAATCTCTTAAATGATTGTGATATCCTGGAATGTGAGCTAGTATGAATAACATCCATAGACAAAAGGCTATTCGGGATTTGGGTCAGTTGCATTCTCCGAACTTGGATTTTCTTTAGGAGACCAACTTGCCTGTTGCAAGTATAATGAACTTGGCTAACAAGATTTGGGCTTGTGGTATGTGTTAGTGTGGGAGAACAAGGTAGCTCTGGGGGCCTTTCTTGCTTGTGGGCTCTATGTAGAGTTGTTCCTTCTTAGCAGATTGTGAGTTGGCATTCTATTTCTTTTGTTGCGGTTGATTTGGAGACTGGTGAGAAAATTATTTTCTCTAATATTTATGCTCCTACAGATTTCATTGGTAAGGTTAATATGTGGGCTCATATTAGATATGCTTGTTCCCTGGAGCCTTTTCTTCCATGGGTGATGGGAGGGAATTTTAATGCTATTTATTCTTTAGAGGAGAAAAGGGGGGTACTGGTCGATTGGATTCCTTTGCTATGCTTCTTAGAGATAATATGGCTGATTTGCATTTGGTGGACATCAAACCTGGGAATGGTTTATTCACTTGGAATAATAGGAGGACTGGGATTGCTGCTATCTCATAAATATTGGATAGGTTTTTGGTTTCCATCTTTAGGGTGGGCGATAGCTGGATGACAAGCAAAAAAATTCTGGATTGGCAAGGTTTGGACCATTGGCCAATTAAATTCTCGGCTTCTCCATTTAGGTCCTCTTTGAAGAAGCCATCTTTTAAGTTCCAACTCATGTGGCTCTAGGATACCTCTCTTCATGATCTGATTCCAGAATGGTGGAGGGTAGGAAAGCCGACCTTCGACATTGCTATGTACTCTTTTGCTAAAAGACTCTAGTTTATTAAATATATGTTGAAACGTTGGAATAGATATCACTTTGGCAATGTTTTTCAGGCTAAAAGGAGAGCTCAAGATCAATTGGACTCTTTCATGCATCTAATTCGTGACCAGGGACTAACTGAGGAGTTGGGTAGGGTTGAAGTGATGGCAATAAAAGAGGTGGAGGAATGGGAGCTTTGTGAGGAAATATTTTGGAAGAAAAAGTCTCGTATTGAGTGGTTTCAGGAAGGAGATAGAAACACGTATTTCTTTCATAATTTTGTCAAAGATAGAAGACAAGGTAGTGTTATTTCTTCTATTTAGGCTCATGATGGGAACCTTCTTTGTACTAGTGCTGAGATTTCTAAAGAGACTATCAAATATTTCTCAAATTTTCTCTTTAACAATTCCCCCCAGCTCGTGAGGCTGAGGCATCCATCTTAGCTTGCATTCTGGCTTTGGTGACTGAGGATATAAATGATGCTCTTATAAGACCAATATCTTTGATTGAGTTAGAGGATATTGTGTTCCAAATGAAGAAAGGTAAAGCTCCAGGGCCTGATGGGTTTCCAATTGAATTCTTTTAGGAGTTTTGGGAGGATATCAAGTTTGACCTTTTGGAGGTTTTTCAGGAGTCTCAAAGGAATAGGAAAATGCTTAAGGCCATGAATGGGTATGTGCAGGATCATGATGGTCCAAAAAGTGGCAATATGGTGGGTATGTGGCTGACGACTATTTTTTTACCCAAAATTGATGAAACAAAAAGGGTTTTTAAAGGAGATTCTCAAATTTCCACCAATATAAATTATGTTTTACTTTGAATTTAATAAGTAATTATTATTCATTTTCTATTCAACTTACGACTAAATTCCTGATTGATAGGTTGATTGAAAAACATCTATAGCTTTTAAACAGTATCACATTTTTTGAATCCAAAATATGTGTCACATTCTATGCTTCACATACTATAGGATTAAAAAAAGAAAAATTGAATTTCATGAAGTTTTGACCAAGTTAAGGTGGTCAGACATACGATTTTTTATATTTAAAAAAAAATTGTAATAACAAATTCATAATTAATTATTTTCTTGAAAAAAAATTACAAAAAAATATGCATCACATTGGGGTATGAGTCCTCTACTTATATCTAAAATCTTATAAACAAAAATATTATCATTTTATTGTGGTTAGGGTGGACAGACAGACACCTACATCTTGTTTTTCCCCTGAAATTTAAGTACCACTGCATTGAAATTTCAAATTTTCACCAAATAGATTTCTTTTTTTAAAAACAAACCTAGTAGTTTAGAAACTACATTCAATTTGCTACAGATTCTATTCTTACATATTTTTGAAATAATATAGATAACTTATTCAAAATTTTACATCAAGTTTCGTAACTCTGATTTTTCTGATTTTTTTGCCACTTAAGGGCCTGTTCTTTCCATGATGATCCTACACATACCCGAATGCTACCTTTTTGGCTCTTATTCCTAAGAGTGAGGGGGAAAATTCCTTTGATCTTTTTAGGCCAATTGCTTTATCTAATTTTGTGTATAAAATTATTATTAAGCTAATTGCTGAACACTTGAAGCCCTGGCTGGGTAGGTTGATTTATGAGGAGCAGGGGGGTTTTGTGGCTAGAAGGAAGATTCTTGATGGGGTAGTTATTGCAACTAAAATTGTACACTCTATGGTTGCTTCCAAGGAGAAGGTTGTGTTTATTAAGCTGGATATGGCTAAAGCTTATGCTCAGGTCAAATGGGACTTTCTTTCTAACATTTCGAGTGCTTTCGAGTTTAGTAGTGAATGGATTGAATGGGTTATGAGTTGTGTCACTTCCTCATCATTCTCAGTTTGGATTAATGGGGAGTCTTCAAAACTTTTTGGGGCTTCCAGGGGCTTGCAGCAAGGGGATCCTATTTCCCCATATTTATTTATCCTGATGGCTAAGGGGCTTGGGATATATTTGAGATCTTAGGTGGAGCTTGGTTTGATCCAGGGATGGCATTTGGGTAATGGGATCCCGATTCAATCCCATTTACAATTTGTGGATGACACTTCTTTGATGGGTGTTGCCAAAGTGGAGGAAGCGATTAACTTGAGGAAAGCTCTAGATTTTTATTTGTTGGCCTCAGGTCAAAGTATTAATGAGAATAAATCCTCTATTTATTTATTCAATACACCTAATTTAATTCAGCAGAGGATAGCCAGGATTCTCAGATTTTAGATTGGAACCCTCCCATTTGTTTATCTGGGTATTCCTATTATTGGGTGTGCACTACAGAGAAATTGTATTAGTAGGATGTGATTGAAAAGTTTCATAAGAAGGTCAGTCACTGGACTTGTAGATAGATTTCTACTTCTAGAAAAGTTACTCTTTTGAAGTCTATGGTTGAGGTACTCCCATTGTATAGGTGTTTTGTGCTTTCGGCTCTGGCTAGCTTTGTCAGAGATTTTGAGATTCTCTTTCGTCAATTTCTTTGGTTTGGTAATCTCCTTTTGAAGAAGTGGAGCCTGGTAAAGTGGGGAGATGTGTGTTTTTTGAAGCAGGAAGGGGGCCTTGGGTTGAGATGTGCTGATTTGAACGGTGAAGCTTTGGCAGAAAAGTTGTACTAGAGATGGTGTACCCAGCAGCAACATACTTGGGTTAGGATCCTCACTTTCAAGTACCTGGGTTGTGTTGCAGACAATGAGGTTCCTCATTTTAGCCTCCATGGAAAAGGATCGATGGTTTAGAGTACGTTAAAAAGAGGAGTTGATTTGATTAAGTAGGGTCTGTTTTGGACCTATAATAGGGGGTAGAGGCTCTTTTTTGGTTCGACTCTTGGGATGGGAATCCTCCTATTTTGGTTACGCATCCTCATCTTCTATATTTGAGTAGAATGTTTCAAGAGGCTGGTTGGTGGTACATGAAGGATTATAAAACCCCTCAGTTGCTTGTTTAGAATACTACCTATTGGTGGAAGAATTTATAGGAGTGGCCTCCTGGTGGAATGGGCAAGGAACATCAAGAACTTGCTGACATTCTTCATCAGAGGTTCTATAATTCCTTGGAGGAAAAGGATGTCCTTGCTTGGGGTCATGACAAGAAAGGTAAGTACTCTATTGGTTTTGGGTATAAGGTGTTCGACACGCAGATTTATAGGAGTACAGGGGTCACTTGGTGGAAGCAAATTTGGAATAAATTCTCTTGGCCCACGAGCAACTTCTTCTCTTGGCTTGTAATGAGAAGTAGATGTTTGACCTGGGAGAATCTTCATAAATGTGGGTTCCAAGGTCTCTCCATGTGTGTGTTGTGTTCTAGCAATGAAGAGATCATGTCTCATCTCTTCTTTTAGTGTTCTTTTGCTAGGGAGATTTCACATTTTTGGTGGGATTCTTGGAGTCTTCCTTGCTGGCATGCTTCTTTGATAGAGGACTTTTGGAGGCAGCTGGGTAGTCTACATACTAAGTCTACTTTTCTTCATATTGCTTGGACAATTGGTCCCAACTTAATGATTTGGCAAATTTGGCTAGAGCGGAACCGCAAATTTTTTTTGGATAACAAACTTCAGGTGAGATAGGTTTGGATGAGAATTTTGGGATTGCTACAAGAGACTATTGTGGCTAAGTGTGATCTTTCAGGTCCCATGACCCTGGAGGATAGGATGGTTTCTCAAAATTTGGGTATCTCTGGTAATGATGTAGGTGGGCCTAGTGCTAGCTTGAGGTGAAAAGCTAGAGAGAAGACCGTGTGTGAAGGGCATTGGAAGCCTCCTCCCATGGGGTTTTGAAGATTAACACTAACCATTCATCCAGAGGTAACCCTGGTCCCATGAGGGTGGGGGGTATTGGTAGAAATAATGATGGGATTGTGGAGTACTTCTTCTCTGAGTATTGTGGGCAGAGGTCGAATAATCTCATGGAAGCTCTGACTATT
>VDFB02321216.1:0-20948 GCA_007258455.2 Sequoia sempervirens
ATGGAGTTCAAGACTGTTGTTTGAACCTACAACAAAAGCACAACAAACTCTCCCATCCTAAGAACTCCATTTCAAGATCCAACTTCCTATGCTTTGTAATACCTACATAAGACCGCCTTGTGATTCCAGAAAATCACATCAAACAACTGAGATATTCCAAGCACTGTCAAGACCTGACATTAGAGACCTTGGGATAGTGTTCTGCAATCTGATTGTAGAAGATTTTTTTTCAAGAGAGGTAGTGCACCTACACACTGCCTATGTTGAGAAGTGCATAAAAAACAAATCAACAAAACTGGCGCTAGAAGGAGGGCCACATTGGGAATACAAAGCTAAGGGTTAAAAGTGAAGCTGGATCGAATCAGATCGTTCTCCCCGGAAAGATTTCAAAGAGTCCTACGGTCAACGCCTAATAAAGGAGAACTTGAAGAATTGCAGCCTCCTACGAGGGTGAAGCGAGTTAAAGGAAGTAGCATTGCCTCTTCCTTTCCCTCCATTCCACCCACTTCCATTCCACCCTCACCTTCATTCACCTGGCCTTCACCTTCCATCTGACCATTTGAAACTGTATTTTCACCTCCCTTCTCCGACAGCCAGGGGATTGCTTCTCTCCCGACCCTTCTAGCCCAAGGCATAGTCCAAACAGCCGCAGCTCAAGTGCAGTCCCAGACTGCTGTTCTAGTGCAGGTACAACCCCAACTTGCTACATTTCAACATCAAACTCTTCCCCCTCATCTCGCCATGGCTTGGTTGGCGCATAACCCTTCGCCGATTCATTTTGCTGCTTACCATGATATGCCCAAGAATTCGGAGGGATTTTGTTCGAAGTTCCATTCGTGCGACCTACAAAGAATAGCTGAGGAGCATATCAAAATATTTGAGACAACAATTACCAAAATGCAAGTTGATCACGAGGACGTTGCATGCCGCCTTTTTCTGCATTCGTTGGGGGAAGAAGCCTTTTATTGGTACATCAACCTACCGAGGGGATCCATTACCTCATGGAACTTAATGAAGGACACCTTCCTACAGAAATACAAGATCCCCATCAGTCCTTCAGAACTCTATCAGTAGTTTATGTCTGTTCGGAGGGCGATAAATGAACCTATTGGATCCTTCAATAACCGCTTTCATCGTGCCTTTACAAGGCTCCAGGACCCATACCTCCATGAAGGACACCTTCCTATAGGAATACAAGATCCCCATCAGTCCTTCAGAACTCTATCAGCAGTTTATGTCTGTTCGGAGGGAGATAAATGAACCTATTGGATCCTTCAATAACCGCTTTCATCGTGCCTTTACAAGGCTCCAGGACCCATACCTCCATAATGATGATGCAGCCCTCTCGGTCTACTATGTGGCATTGGACAACCTTACATCGGCTTTGGTGAAAAGGATATGCCCACCACTCACTACCCTGGTGACCGCCTATACAGAGGCTGTTGTTGCTAGTGCAGATTTGGGGCAGAATATCTCCGGCCCACTGCCTTCTTTGGGGCCAATAGCTCACCTGAAGAATCAAAATAATCAGTTACAAGCCTCCCAACGTAACTTCCAGGCCAATCTTAACTGGGACAGTAGAGATAACCAAGAAGCAAGCACTTCCTCTAGGCAGAATTATGATAAGGGACCAAACGCCAATTAGAATTTAGAAAGGAGACCTTCTCAAAGGCAGAATCATACGTGGAACACAAGGCCCAATAACAGAGGTGTCCCTACACCTTTCGACCAACCGACGAGCAACGAAAAGATGACTAGTGGAGTATACCTTGCCGAGGCAGCCTTGTCCGGATGATGTCGGATTCACAAAACCAGCAGACATTCTGAGTTGGATTGCCCTGAATTCCATACAGCTACTAAAACATTCCAAGTAGAGGTATAGAATGCAGTCGATAATGCCGGTTGTAGGGACATCGTCCCATCTGAGCCATATGATTCCTCCTGTCTCATGGTTAATCAAGTGCCATTTCCATGAGGCGACCGTAACGAGCCCGAAATTGAGCCTGCTCCTGTTGAGGGTGAAGAAGTACAAGAGGTAAGTAACGAACAAACTTTGGCTCAGCTTTTTGATTCAGTAGATAATGGTCCAATGGACGAAGAGGAGCCATTTTTAGATGAGGTCTACAAGTTCTATCAAAGGTCGACTCCCTACTTCCTTAGGAATAGACAGGCGGGTGGACCCTTTACGACTTCTACCCCACCCAACAATTTCGCCACCCCTCCTGATCCTGATGCCAACAACAACCCTGGGCTTCCCCATATACCCACCCAATACCTTAACAAGAATGGATCTCAAAACCAGTCACAAAATTAGCCTCAAGGCCAATCCCAAAATCCGTCTAGTCAAACGAAAGTCCAACCTCCTAGTTCTGCCATAGGCCAAGCTTTTAGTTCAGAAATTGAGCAAATGAGTGAATATGTAGCAGAAGAGTTCAAGAAGGTAAAAATTAGTTTGTCCACCTTTGAACTACTCAAAGTCCCTACTGTAAGGCATGCCTTCTTTAGGGTTCTTAATGGGACTCCATCCTCTAGTGTAACTCTGGAAACATTAGCCAAGAGAGTTACCTTTGAAGAGCCTGGGAAGGAACCAGAGATATAGGATAATATCAAGAAAAGGAAGGATGTTCCCGTGAATCAGTTTGCAAGTAAACAAATTGAAAAGGAACCAGGCTAGAGTAATAGGAAGATTTCTAAGGACCAGCTATTTAGGCAGACCAAGGATATAGGCAATGATAAGATCAAAGGTCAAGTAGCTCACATGGACACACTCACGGGCATTTTCCAAGGAAGGTTGGAAACTCCCCCTTTCCTTACCACCATTAGGATATTCAAGGAAGAACCTGCATAACTGCCTGCTCGATTCAAGAGCGTCTACCAATGTCATGCCTTTGGCGGTATGCAAAGCTCTTGGCATCACTCCCATGTCTTCAAGGAGGAAGGTAACCCAACTGGACAAAACAGAGATCAACATTGTGGGAAAAATAAACCGTATCCCGATGCAGACTGCTATAGACCCACGGATACAACAAGTCATTGACATTCAAGTGGCTGACATTCCCGATGCATATGGGATCATCTTCGGGAGGGAATTCACCAGGGCGTTGAATGGGTATACTGCCACAAACCTTTCCCACATGTGGCTACCTTGGAAGGCACTGCCAAACCAAATTTGTGTTGACCGCGAACCCCGTATGAAGTATATGATCACGGAATACAACAATCTTAGCGAGGTGTTGTTCATTGAGACAAAACTAGGCAATTACTGTGCCTTTGCTTGCCAAAATGAGGTTGAGCTTCAAGAAGAATGTATAGACGAAGTGCTCCTAGTGTTGTGTAGTCCTCCAACTGATTCTACATGAATGCCCCCAGACACAAAAATGTTGGTAGAAGCCGATGATGAACCTGATAAGGACGACAACTGGGGACTACTTAGTGGTTTCCAGGAGTTCATAGAAAAATGTGCAAGGGATCAGCTCAGCCTAGGGGCCCGAATGAATTTACAGGATCTCTTGTTGCCAAACTGGTGCAGGGTTCACAATGCTGCCCACTCCGAGTTTGATTATTGCTTGTGTCAAACGTCAGTTGAACATGTTAAAAAATCGGCTGCTCTTCATATAGAAACGCCAAAGGAGGCACCAACAGAACCACCCACTAATCACTACATCGAGCCAGAAAATTCCCCTAAGATCACAGAGCCAGTCACCCAGCTGAAAGGGAGCAAGAACTTAATCAGACCCGAAGATAAAGAACCTTCCACGTGCTGGACACTCTGATTTGATGGATATAAGTCCAAGCAAGGAACCGGAGCTGGGTTCGAACTCATCAGTCCAACGGGTAAGACCTTTCTTGATGCCCATAGATTGCAATTTTATTGTACCAATAATGTAGCAGAATATGAGGCCTTGGTCCATGGCCTTCTCATGGCCTTGAAGAAAAATGTGAAAGTGCTACAAGTTTTTGGGGATTCCGAGCTCGTAGTTAAAAAAGTTAGGAAGTTGTATTCTTGCCATGATAGGAGGCTTGCCAACTATAGGCATAGGGTTTGGGATCTCTTAGAAGGCCTGGATGCGTTCAATATACAATTGATCCCTTGTGCTCAGAATCGTGCAGCTGATGTTTTGGCTCAAGTGGCCAACACTTTGCAACCCCTCTCTCTGTCTGGGCTCAAGAAATTCATAGTTGAGCTGACATCTACGCCATCGGTCCCAGATAATGTCACTCATTTTTAGGTTTTCAATGATGACAAGTGTAACTGAGGGTAATTTCTAGGTATTAGATTATATTAGCTAAATCAAAAAATAAAAACCCAAAGTAGCTACAAAACACAATGGAAATACATAAAAGAATGATTATACCTGATCGCCGAAGTCTCCATGATTCATTTCTGTAGCACCTTCTTACTTGCTGAATAATGTTGCCCTCAGAGTCATCATTTGTTGGTCTGACAGATGGATATTCACAGATGAGAAACTAGCATTAAAAGAGAAGAAGACATTTTATAGAAAATTCCATTTCAATGGACTAATGCAGATAAATTGTCGATGAGAAACTCAAAATGAGCAATCCATTACACTCAAGAATCCCTACCAGGTTAGAAAATACTAATCGAACGGCCAATAAAAAACTGATCATCGTGAGTAACAAAATGAGGAAATTAATTAAAGAAAATAAAGATTTTGAAAAATCAAGAAGACAAGACGTTCATCGGTAAAAGATTCAAAATCAAAGAGACAAGATGTGACCGAAGATATATTTGAAATCAAGAATCACCATTGCTTCTGATTTTAGAAGATTACTACCAATTCCAATTAAAAATAATTCAAATTATGGATTTTATGAGATAATAAATAATCTTTTTCAGATTATTTATCAAAAAGGACTGACAGTTAAGATTGACATGACATTTTAAATAATTTAATTTATTTAAAATGAGAAGAATATTAATTAGCAATTAAATAATTAAATTTAATTATTTAATTTGGGAGATGAGATTAATTAATTAAATAAATTAATCAATTTATTTAATTAAGACAGTTAGTGACATACTAAATAAATAAATGTAATTCATTTATTTAATAATCAATAAGAATGAAATGCAGAAGGGGGAATTAAATAAATTAAGAAATTTATTTAATTAAAAAAAGACTTAGACAGTTAATGACGTATTTAATAAAATAAAATTTATTTATTTAATAACATAAAGAATATGATATGAATTACTAAATAATTACAAATTATTTAACTGATAGTCAATGTGGGACCAAGCAATTAAATGTCTTAATTATGCTAGGACCTAAAGTGGTAAAATGAAGCTTGTAGGCCTAAGTCATTTTAGGTGTCTACATTTTTCTCCTCTTTGTCATAATGTCACTTGTCACGTTGTGACAAAGAAAATAAGTCAAAAATATGGCCCAGGAAAGGTATGGAGTATCATTGCCCCTCAGAAATTCTCCTTCAAATTTGGGCTCCACGCCGAAAAAATTTGCAAAGGGTCCCGATAAATCACTTTGATGATCAGAAAAACAATGGCGCAATCGGTTTAGGATTCTGTCATGTTTAAAGCAACTTACGAGGAAGTCAAAGGTGTTCAAATGAGCCTCTAGTATTGACCTGGTTTGAAAAATGTCATTTTGACCTTATAAATAGGTTGACAAAGGGGTAAAAGTCAATTCACTTTTACTATTTACCTTGCGAAACTTGAGAGCTTAGAGTGAAAGGCACAACGAGGGATGGTTATTCCAGTGTCAGTGTAACACCCCGCCGTGTGAACCCCAAAGGACAACAACACAATAATTACTGCACAACAATTTTTTTTTTTAAAGTTAACATAACATACATGTAAAACACATTAAGTCATGACATGAATTTCATTTCAGTAGATTCATTAGCACATACATCCCTTGGGGTACACGAAGAGTTATTAATTTAGAGATCCATACAACGAAAATAAAAGCCAAAGATATAAACATTAACAAATATAACACATACATGATAAAGCATTGATAAGAAACCATCTATGTACATAAATACCACATATGCAAGATTAACTTAACGCATTGAATAACAACTACCATGGCCAATATCCACACAGAGATTAACATTACATTACAGTACAATGTTTAAGAAGTACAATGATACAAAAATGTTTCCAAACATAAATGGAAACCATACATAAGATAACATGATACAATTAAACAGATGAATGCAAAGTATCATAACTGGCTCCAAGACAAATACAACTCTGGGGTTGCCGCAACAGCACCTATCCGCACCTCTCGATCCTTGACTAGGGACCCAATGGGGTGCTTAGCACGTTCCACCCGACCATGTGAGTCCGAAGACCCACCCCCCGTGCTAGGAGCTGACAAGAAAGAGTCTTCAACCAAGAACATCCAACCACAGAACCACAAGACTCAACAACATACAAAAGTATCATAAAACTCAAGGATTACAATAACATAATCAACAACATCCAAGAGTCATCAAAATAACTCAAAATCATAAATCTCATCACATAAATCAAAGCAATGACCAGTAAACAAGTAACCAAAGGATGATCATGAAACACTTCCAAATCAACTGAATATTAAACATAATACAATTCCAAATTGCAATTAAACAATATAATAACATCATATCACAGTACCGAAAAGAGTACAAAGTCAAATATCAATGAGATCATACAAGACCACAAAGTACACCAAAGATGTATCAAGGCAATGCTCCAAAAATCAATACAAATCCATTCAACAACAATTTAAACCAACTTCCATAAATACTTCCAGAGGAACACAATAAAGTAAAGCACCTGGGCAACTAGGGGAGACTGTCATCGCATAGTCCTACATGGGCTGTCCTGTGCTCTTCCTCCCAACTGGAGGCGCCGGTCCCATCTATGGCTGTCCTGTGCCCTTCCTCCCAATTGGAGGCGCCGGTCCATAGGGTGACTCATGCGGAGCCGTAGACCTCTCGTGAAGACGAGGTAACGACCTTGCCAACCACGGCCTTCTCAGCCTTCCATTAGTCTGCGGAAGCACTAATGAAGATGAGGCATCCATTTTTTAAATCTTATAATGATATTACTACCCAACCCTCCTAAGTTAATTATTAGGTTTTCACTTGATTACTAACTCACTCGTGGGTTATCCTGTGCCCTTCCCCTTAAGCGGGGCGCCGGCTCCCACGAGGAGCCACTCTCCCTAGAGACCCAACAACATCAAACCAAAAACAACCAAGGGTTGTACCATCATAAATTGAACAAAGAATCACAACATAAAAGCGTGCGAGGCATTACCCATCTCGCTAACAAGTACAAAATCAGAGTCTCACAAAGTTTCGTACAACCCTTTCAAAATAATGATACCAAAACACTTGCCACATCAAGGGCACATAAAGAGAGAACATCAACTGACAATCATCTCAAGCCTCTGGAAGCCAAAAAGAATGAAAACCCACAAACAAGGGTAAAATGAAGCATCACAAATTTTTTCCCCAATAATTCCTAGCACAAGGATAAAATTTCCCTCAATTATGAGATTAACTCCGAAAAGCCACACAAAGAAAGTTTCATCAAACCTCATCCACAAATCAATCAACTCTAAAACACAAATACAATCCGTAAATCCACAACAGTGTCATCTCAAAAAGGAATCATAGCAGAAAATCAACCTTTAATTCAACAAAAATCACTCAACATCCAAAAGCCACCAATTAGGCATTCCACAGGAGACCTCAATTTTCTCCTCACAAGAACCCCCTTATAGTTGATTCAACTCCTTTAAATTTCTCACAACTGATCCATACCATCCAATATATTTCCAATTCATTATAACACGAAACAAATTAACCAACTACCACTTTACTCACATCAAGACTTGACACACAGTTATAACTAAAAATTTTCCTCAGATAGAAGGAGCAAGGATAGAGTGTTGGATTGGTAATAATAACAATAACTTTAATAGAAATGGATATAAAATTGTAATAAGGTAGCGACCTTAGGAGGAATTAAGTTTAAGCCATTGGTACCAACATAATTTGGTATTTGATACTAATCTATTTCCAATAACTATTTAGATACGAATATTGCTAATTTCCAAAGTGAAATAAACCTTAAATTAATATTATGGTATGTGACATTTAAATACAAGACTAAATCCTAAGATGATCTTTTAATTCCATACCCTAGCTATATCATTTTACTTCCAGGTTCCAGCACCTACTTTGCCTCAATATATTTATACAAGCGATAATATTGGTATATATTTATATATATATATATATACGTCCACAATTAAATTACCCATTATACTACAAGAGATTCCTGAATATACAAAATGAAAACGTACTACCTTCTACCTCCACCGCTTTGATTACATATAGACAATAAAAGAAATCTTATTACTATTCTATTCCCTATCGATATGCAAAAGACTCAATCAATACATTAGTCAGAGAAGTTGGATGCTTAAAACAATGAACCAATGGAAACATAATCACAAGGGACCAAGAACAAATCAAATGACAGGAAAAAGGCTCTTATTTCAACCAACCCTCTCACACGAGATCTCCCTATTCTTAACTAGCATAACCACAGTAGTTATCTAGCACATAAACTATTGACATACGAAGTTTTCAATGCAGGAGGATAGATATCGCGCATAGACTGCTTAAAATGTTTGTATTTGACAATATTTTATTTTCAAGTGCTGCAACTGCGATAGATTGTCAAAAGAATCAAGCAGGTTATTTAAACCCTTGAACTTTCTTATTATGTTCAAGCGCGCGGCTGAACAGGTTGACAATGAAAACTGAGAGATTATTTAAACCTTTAAAACTTCCTCTTATGTTCAAGTGCGGCTGAGACAGGTTGATAGTGAAATCAGAGAAATTATTTAATTTACTAAGTCTAAAAGTTGTAGCTGTGATGGGTCGCCAGTGGTTTCAGGGAGACTATTTAATTCTGCACAATGCCTCCACTCTAAAAGGCGTGACAGTGACATGTTGCCAAGTATATTAGAAAGTGAATACTGGAATTTGGAATTATTGCCATCTTCTTGCATTATTATCAAATCTCAGATGTTATACGCAAGACTAAAGGGAAAGAGAAATGTGAGGTGCAAATACGTGACTTAAGAGAAGGAAAAAAATTAATGTACAACTTTTTCTTTTTGAACTAAACACATTCCTGTTTGCTGGTGAGTTTCCAGAGGCGTGCTTAAGTTTGAAAACTAGAAAATAAACTTCACCACGACCAATGGAAAGCTCTCAAAATCTTTGATTGAAAGACGCACTTAGGTACGCACCTAACCATTGTAAGCTTTGCTTGTGTTCTAAGTGTATGCAGCCACTCAAATTTAGTGAACGGGGCTGTGCACAGCTCACACAACAGTAGCCCTTAAAGCAATACAAATATAGTTGATCATTATGTGCGCATGGCTACCCTTCATGCTCGTGCCAAAATGAGGGCTAAGGAACAAGGTATGCGCATCCATTGAGGATAATTGATGGAGGAATTTCGTGAAACAAAGCGAAGTGACAAGGAAGATAAAGCGAATCTATTCCTAATCATATCAACACCTATTTTTAGATTAAAACTCGGAATGATAGGTTTTCATACCAGAACGTATCTTCACTTATTTGCAGATGACACACCCTTCCAAGTTTCACAGACAAGGTATTTAGGGACGAGTATGACTAATAGATGAATAACAGAGACAAAATGCTTGAAAACATGCAGATTGACCACAGACCAAACCGTGAATGTTGAATTCAAAACCGTACTTTGTGGAGTTAGTCGCTTACAAAGGAAATATACTTTAAAACATTATACAATAGAAAACACATCTATGAATGCCAAGAGAACTTGATAAGAAGCAGAGAACAGCTTGAAACGATTTTCTGATTGCTCTTTCCTCAATTTTTGTTATCTGCTACAGCGTTCCTCTTGAACTAGCTAATCACTTGGTACAAAAAGGTTTCTTCAGACTGTCAATGAAGCTCTCCCTCAATCTTTTCCCCGCCTCCTCTCTTTTCTTATGCATCTCTGAACTCTAAACTCCTTTCTCCATCCTTCAGGATCGAGCTTTATTTTTACCTGTTTCGATCTTAACCCCCCCTTTTTGCACTCTAATCTCCAAAAGCCAAATATAGTTATTTTTATTTTTTTTCATATTCTACAGTTCTCTTCGACTACCAATTGCTTGATAGGTGAAGTTTCTTTCCCGCTTTTCTTGTTTTAAAACACTTCAACTTCCTATCCCTTCAACCAATTAAATTCCTTATTAAAAATAATTATCTTTTCATCACTATTAAATTATAAATCACATTATTTTCCTTCATATAATATTTATACCCCTCAAGATAATCTTTTATTATTTAAAATTAACATGTAAAAATTATTTCACAATATGGACTTATTATTTACAAATTTTACTTCTAATTTTATTTAAATTACTTCATCAATATGTTTAATATAATAATTTATTTAATCCATCCTTAAATGACAACATTTCCACTAATTAACTCAATTAACTCGCTTAACAGAGCCATTAAAATCTCACTTTAATCACATGTACCGACCAAATAACCAACAAGACCACAAAACACACTTACGCAAATATCCAGGAGGGCCACAACGGATAGAGCACTACAGTCAGAGCACCGCGGGGAGATCGTGAGGACTTTCAGACGGCTAGAGGGCTCAGAGCCGGTGGTATGTACCTTAAACTCACTTTGTCATTTTATCATTTTGCGTGCCATTTGATATTTTTTAGGATAGTCAACGTCTGCGCCGCGACGCATATGCGTTCGCGTAAGCCGCAATCGCCTTCACGTTCGACGCATTTGATGTGTCGCGACGCAAGTACTCAAACAAACTCGGGTGCACCGGTGGTTTGCGTCGCATTTGACAATTCGTGTGACACAAATGACTTGTCAAGTCGCATTTGACCATTGGAATGCCACAATCGTTATTTTGCGACGCAATCGCGGTTTTGAATGACGCAATTGTTTTGTTGTGCCGCATTTGCCATGTTGTGATGCATTCAAAAATTTTCGTGACGCAAATGTGATATCGAGACACAATTGATATATTGAGACACATCTGATGCTTTGAACGACGCAGTCGTAATCTCGCGACGCAATTGCTTGGTTGCGATGCACTTTCCTGTTTCTTTATTAAAACTTGTTTTGATGTTTGCGTGACCTTAGTTGCTTTTCATGATGTTGACAATTGTCCAAAAAGTGCTGATGCAGTGTTTGTCTTTTTGCAGAGACAACTTGCCCCTATTTATATGAGAGAGACTAGACCGACCACCTTTCGGTTTGCCGATCAGTTGGGCCCGCGAGAGCGGCGACGATTGATGCGACTAGGCTTATTCTATGTTGCGTTCATACCCGCCATTTGGGCGAACAGGGGTCTACTGACAGCATTGTGTGAGCGATGGCATTCTGAGATCTGTTCATTCCACCTGCCTACAGGCGAGGCCACCATTACGCTAGAGGACGTCTACGGATTCTTCGAGTACCTATTCGAGGGGAGCGGATCATCTATGATCCGCGGCATGGCGAGCAGACCTTCTGTGCCTATTATCGGGATCAGGGTGCTGGACTGGGGATTCAGGGTTATGAGATCCGATGGGAGTTCCTGGTGGAGCACTACGGGCGCTTTGATGCATTCTTAGCGACGATGATTGTAGGTATCTTGATTCCTGATCGGCGAGGACATGGCTTTCCGATTGGTTGGGGAGACGTCCTAGTTGGCATGAGATGGGACATGACAGTGTATGCTTGGGGTCCCTATTTGCTAGGGATGCTTTACCATCAGCTTCACTACGTCGCATACAGGAGAGGAGAGAGTATCTCCTATGGGACCACTTTGATGATGATCTGGGCATGGGAGCACATTGCCATATTCCTCCCTCCCATTGAGAGACTGCAGCTAGCTGAGGGGATGCCCTACTC
The DNA here is from genome assembly GCA_007258455.2 of Sequoia sempervirens. Classification (NCBI taxonomy): domain Eukaryota; kingdom Viridiplantae; phylum Streptophyta; class Pinopsida; order Cupressales; family Cupressaceae; genus Sequoia; species Sequoia sempervirens. The sequence continues at coordinate 11,965 of VDFB02321216.1, forward strand.
TTATTACTATGTTGGTGCGCTACAGTAGATCCATATGGGCGAGACAGGGTGGTGGCGGCACAGGATCAACACCATGGAGACATTCATCTGGAGGTCATATAGGGATTGTGTAGCATGGGATGATGAGGACGAGCACCTCAACTTCTGCAGGCAGTATAGATATCTTATTGGCAGGACAGTGCAGACGTCCCTGATCATTGAGATGTACCTCCCACAATGAGTTCTGAGACAGTTTGGAGAGCAGCAGGATGTGCCTGTGGGGACAACAGAGTACACCAGGTCTTCGAGAGAGTATGCATGGGGGCCAGCCATCCCAGTGGCATTCGCTAAGCAGTAGATAGACAAGCTAGTAGCCCAAGCCTGGGGTTGGAGAGGAGGAGCAGCAGATCCTGGTACGACGTCGGCGTATGATTTATGGTGGCAGGCACGCAGACCCGTGCCATTGACAGATCTTGACGGGCCAGCACCAGTGGACGGGTGATCAGTTATTCCCCAGGTGCCACGAGCCAAACGAGGTGGTAGAGGCAGGGATGGAGGCAGAGGAAGAGGCAGAGGCAGAGGCAGGGACGGAGATGGAGGGAGGGGTGGGGATGACAGAGGCAGGGGTGGAGATGGAGGCAGGGGCGGAGACGGAGGCTGAGGTGGGGACGGAGGCAGGGGTGGAGCCAGAGGTGGGGATGATGGCAGAGACGGCCGAAGGCGAAGGCGAGATGGCCAGGTACAGGGCCGCAGGGTGCGACAGCGCGTGGCAAGGGTAGCGTTAGATGCTATCCCCGAGGTCGGTGAGGAGGGGGAGAGGGAGGAGCAGCCTAGATAGGAGGGAGAGGGTGAGGAGAGGCAGGAGGAGAGGCATGAGGGGGAGGTGGAGAGGCATGCGGAGGAGGCGGAGGCGGAGAGGCATGCAGAGGAGGCAGAGAGGCATGAGGAGGTGGAGGTTAGAGGACAAGAAGATGTGGAGGTGGCAGGTCAGGAGGAGGATGTGGAGGTGGCAGAGCAGGATGAGGATGTGGAGATGGGAGGGCAGGATGATGTGGAGGTGGTAGGGCAGGATGAGGAGGTCGATGATGATGACGAGGAGGATGATGCCATAGGTGAGGCCGAGAGACTTCTCAGATGGCAGATGGTGGAGGGAGAGGAGGAGATACCGTCCACCTCAGGGTTGCCGCCAGATGCCACAGCAGATCAGAGGGTGTTAGACCTTCAGCAGAGATTGGATGCCAGCTTGGCACAGGTCAGGTCATTACAGTCAGCACTGGAGGTAGCCCGTGTAGAGCGGGATCAGGCAGTGATCCGCCAGCAGGATGCGGCCCAGTGGTGTACAGATTTCGTGGCTTTATGCACAGGACCCATGGGGGATATGGCCCGGGAGTTGGCCAGGGTTAGTACGAGACTGGGGCAGTACATGACTCTGTATGAGCAGGCAATGGACACAGGTTAGGAAGTGGTAGTGGTACCAGTGTCGGAGGGTCTACCTCGACAGGGCACACTTCAGGGCACAGGTCACATCACTCACGCCGGCATACTCCTAGTCCTAGGTCGACTGGTTCGGTACAGAGATCAGTACAGGTACAGCCACCAGTGACCTCACCGATGTTTGCCACCGTCAAGATGATACCCTCACTCGCAGTTCCATCAATATCACAGACAGAGGCTGCTACAGGACCACCTATTGCTTCAGAGCCAGTGACAGGGTTACAGCCGCCACATTCTTCGCCTCGAGGGAGTGATGAGAGCCTACCCTAGGGGCATACTTGTATTATGACACACTATGTATATTATTTGAGCCTGTGAGCTCCATTTTTGGGATATCCCATGACTTTATCCTGTGACATTGTACCTTTTTGAGATGATAGTATATGATGATGCAGTTTTGATGCGGCTTGCATGTGTTATGTGATGCTCTTTGCTTGATGTATTATGACATGTGTGATGTATGATTTGTGATGTATTATGTATGTGATATGATGCCTATGTTGTGATATTGATGCCATGATAATGCAATGTTTATTTATATGACTATGTTAATGATGTGCATAATGTATTTAGTAAAAGATGCATTGTTGATGATTATGATAATGCAATGTTTATGCATATGATTTGATGCCATGGATGACGTATGTATGGACCTAATGCAATGTTTATATGATCATGTATGCACTTATGTTTTTGGATGTCACAGGATATCATCATGAGATGGATGAGAGAAGATGACGAGACTGATGAGACAAGACGATCAGACCAAGGAGAAGAAGACATGAGACCTATGCAAATGCATGTTAATTCCTAGACCAAATCCTTCAAAACTTTACTGTAGGACTTTTAATATTTATTGCTCTTTAATCATCATTGGGCAGACTATTGTAATGGCCAAGAAACACCATGATATGACATAAATCAAGGTGTGCAAGGTTGTACCATCACGTAAGACAACAGTCACAGACAAGGATGATCATGACTCATACTAGGAGCGTGCTTGCCCCAGTCTTTTTGCCATAATCAACCACATGCAGAAAAAAGACTAGGACAAATCATGAAACGTCGCTGCTTCTCTAAATCCTGTTTCCACATCCTTGAGAAACTAGTAGCATGATTGTCAAAATACAAAAAGAAAGAGTCCTTACCACGATATGTCATGCCTAGAAACTAGTCAATTGACATGCTACGTCGCTGCTTCTCTAAATCCTGCTTAGTGGGATCTCGCTGAAAAACAAATATCATAATAAAAACTAAAAGACAATTGTCAAGTGTTTTCCAAGTGCGTCTGGATATCCACTGTTCTGATGCCAAGATGCCATGTCTGATAATATCGAGATGTCGAAATGTTAAAAGTTTTGATTGACCTTGAAAAATGCCGAGAATTGGTGAATTCAGGAAGGACACATCCTGAATAATGCCGATGACTAGAGGATTTGATCCCTAATGGTCGTAAGGGGTCCCTCAAAATAATGACGATGCCTAGGAAGGACACATCCTAAGGCATAAATGACAGAGTTGGTTCTTCAGAAGGACACATCTGAAGAATACTGATGTCATGAAGAGTGATCTTTAAATGTCAAGAGGATCACTCAAAATGTCGAATGACGATGACGACGCCTAGGAAGGACACATCCTAAGGCGTAAATGACAGAGGTTATCGTTCAGAAGGACTCATCTGAAGACTAACTAAAATTTGACAGTTTGATCAGTTTATGATGATTTGACTTGCTTTGTCCGAGTTTGACTTGTGTTTGACTATATGTCGATGTTGCCATGATGATGTGAGTGACGTGCTGATGAGATTGTCATGCTAAATAAATGATTATTTTATTTTGTTTTAGGAGTTTTCCCGTGTGGAAAATGATTGAATACTTTTGACGTGTGTGCCAGTGTAGTGTCATGAACCCTAATGGACTGACCTAGTGCGGCCTCGGGGGCTCATCGATAGATGGCCTTGCCTATGTCGTACACTCGAGAGAGACGCCATGAACGACACGACCAATGACGTATGACAAAATATTAGATGATTTTATTTTGACAAAACCTAAACAAAAGGCCCGACCATGTCGGGGACTCAAACAGGTCTTACCTACAGTAACAAATCTTAGCGAGAGACAAGCGTAGTTAGACAAATGATAAAATGATTGATATGACTGACTTTTGTGGGGGTGACAATGTGTTTGTGTTTTCAAATAGTCCCCGGTATTTTTGTTTATTAGTTTCTTGGACTTTATGATTTTGAATTTTTTAGGTTGTTTGGTATTTTGTCTTTATTCGGGACATTTTCGCGATGTTTTTGTTGATCTTTGTTCAGGACTTTTTATGATGTTTTTGTCTTTTTTTTCAGGACCTTTTATGATGTTTTTTGTCTTTTTTCAGGACTTTTTATGATATTTTTGTCTTTTTTAAGGACTTTTTATGATGTTTTTGTCCTTTTTCAGGACTTTTTATGATATTTTTGTCTTTTTTCAGGACTTTTTATGATGTTTTTGTCTTTTTTCAGGACTTTTTGCCAATTGTCAAGATCATGTGTGACATCCACTACAGTTGCATGATAAACATTTTGCCCCCAGTCATGTCTAAGACTTAGCCATTTGCAAGGAATATGGACGGGATGTTGCTGACCTACTAGACGGACAGTCTTAGGACTTGATGTCAATCATTTATCTACTATGACAGGTAGGGTAGGATGTGATGGCGATTTGCAGAATAATGGAAGAAATACCTTTCATCCTAGGCCAAGTTAGACAAAGTGACAGTAGATGGTAGATGAATGATTGATTACGCATGGCACCTATTTGCCAAGTTTTCACCATGGTACTTGTCTAAAGCGCCTGTTTTCCAGGTTTTCACAATTTGAACGAAGTATTTTTCTCTTTACTATTTTCTTGACTTTTTTATTTTTTTGGTGTCACCAAGACGCCTGTTTGCCAGGTTTTCATCAAGATGACGATTTTTTAATTTTTCAAATTTTTTTTTTTGCATTTTATGGCTTTAGCTCCATCCTCTGATGCTATGCATAGAACTTTCAGAGGTGTAAACTGTTGATGGGCTCATCGATATATTCCCCGCTCGGGTGCAAATTGATAAACTCAGACAAAAGAAGATGAAGTGATAATATAGGGATGACCAGTTTTGGTTCAAATTTTCTTGGCTTTCTTTATGCTTGATTCTTGGGGTTACGCATGAGAACTAGGTCGCCAATGTCAAACTTTCTAACCATAACCTTTTATTGTAGCTGCGACAAAGGCGGTTCTGATATGCTTGGAGATGATTCAGTGAGTTTTGTCTTCTTTCTTCCAGCATTTCCAGCTCGTGCAAGCGTGATTGTCGGTACTCCTCTCTTCATTAGTTATTGCCAGGGAGACTCTAGAAGATTTTGACCTCAATGGGTAAGATGGCTTGGTAAAATACTAAGGAAAATGGGGTAACATTTGTGGCGTCTGAATACTAGTTGGTAAGCCACAGTACGAGGTTAAGTTAATAATGCGATTCACGGCCGGCGTCATTGTGATCTTTTGAGGAGGAATTTTGACAATGGTTTGTTAGAGCGCCTCAGCTTGGTCATTCCTTTGGGGATATGGAGAGATGAAAAGTGGTGTTGGATATGGAATCATTCACATAACTCACGTACGTCTTGGTTTTGAACGGACGTCCGTTGTCAGTGATGATGGACTGCGGAAGGCCATACCGGCAAATGATGTAATTAAGGATGAATTTTGATATTTGTTTTCCGGTAATACCATGTCAATGCAGGATGGCTTCAATCCACTTTGTGAAATACTCAATGGCGGTAATAATGAATTTATGGCCGTTGGATGAGGTTGGATGAATCTTACCCATGAGGTCGAGTCCCCATTGAGCGAAAGGCCAAGGAGAAGTTATCGGCCGTAGTTCTTGTGTTGGAGCATGGACCAAGTCACTGTGTATTTGACATTTGCGACAAGTCCTGACATATTCAATTGCATCTTTTTCCATGGTCGGCCAATAATACCTAAGTCTCGTTAGTTTCTTAGCCAGCGTAGGACCACTTGAATGAGATCCGCATATACCGTCGTGCACTTCTCGTAAGGTCGTACATGCTTCGTCGGTGTCAAGACATCTAAGGAGGGTATCGTCAAAACTATGGCGGTATAGGGTGTCACTGACAATGGCATATCTTGCAGATTTTCTAATGAAGGACTTCCTTTGGTTATTGGACATGTTTGGTGGAAGGGTTTGAGATTTTAGGTATTCATAAATGTCCTGATACCAAGGAGAGTTGGGACCAACAAGTTCACACACCATTTTTGACTCTGGGATATCATATGCCGGTATCAAAAGCTGTTCTACTAAGAACTCAAATTGTGGCACATTTTTAGGGATGTCCAAGAGAGAACTGATAGTAGCCATTGCATCGGCTACCTTATTTTGTACCCTGGGGATTTGTTCAAAAGAAATCAATTGAAAGTATGTCAGGAAACTATCCACCATCCTCTTGTAGGGAAGCAACTTCTCATCTTTTGTTTCATAGTCATCATTCACTTGGTTGATGCCGAGCTGAATCCCCAAATACAACAATGCGAATTTTCCTGTTGATTGCCAACTTGGGGATTTTGTGTGGCTGACTACATATTTGAAAGCAGTATTGGCTGGCCTAAAGGGAAAGTGATCACGAATAGCTTAGGGTAGATCTACAGTGGTGTGAGTAAACAAGATTCGATTACATGAGCCATGACGGTATGAGACCATCAGAAATATAGCTTCCATGAGGTGTTCGGTTCTGCAAAAATGGACTCATGAGGGAAAATGGAGTTACTAATGGATGAGTGGCTTGGATTGGTGCATGCGCTGGATTGATGCATATTGCCCTTTTATTGCCTTACGGCTCAACATGTGTATGTAATACTCATTTAGTATCATGACCCATTTGCCAATAGGCACAGTATCTTTGCTTCCGACAGTAGATATTTCAATGGATCAATCTTGGCAACCCAGTTGTGTCTGATGATTGAGCATATAGTGTCGTAGTTTTTGGGATGCAAAGACAATAGTGAGACATGCACGTTCAATGTATGTGTAGTTCAACTCATAGCCTATCAGTGTGTGGCTGATGTAATAGATTACTCTTTCTTTTCCTTCATGATCATTTTGGGCCAAAACAATGCCCCCAGTGCTGAACTAGTAGTCGAGATGTAAAGAATTAATGGCTTTCCATGAATAGGAGGCATGAGGACTAGTGTTGACAGTAGGTAATCTTTGATTTGCTGGAAGGCCTCTTGACATTTATCCGTCCATACAAAGGGGATACCCTTGCGCAACAGATATTGAAATGGATGACACTTATCTACCAATTGGGCTATGAAACGGTGAATAGATTGCACTCTGCCTTGCAGAGTTCTGAGTTCACTGATCCCTCTAGGTGGAGGCATGTCTATGATTGCTTTGACCTTTGCTGGGTTGACCTCTATGCCTCTTTGGGAAACTATGTACCCCAATAGTTTACCTGATGTGACCCCAAAAACACACTTCTTAGGGTTTAGCCAAACTTTGTACTCTTCAAGTCTTTTGAAAATTATGTCGAGTACCTTCAAATGATCTTTCATTGTTATTGATTTGGCCAAGAGGTCATCTACATAATCTTCCACTATATTGTGCATCATGTCATGGAAGATCGTGGTCATCAACCCTTTTGTCATTGGCGCACATTTTGAGACCAAAAGGGCATGGCGTTCCGCCGGTATGTACCATGAACGGTAAATGTCATTTGTGTTGATCCACCGAGGAGGCGATACGATTTGATTATAACCGGAGAAACCATCCATGAGGGATAGCATCTCATATCTTGCAGTTAGGTCAACTATGATGTCAATGTTGGGCAAAGGAAAGTCATCCTTTGGACATGCTTTATTCAGATCCCGAAAGTCTGTGCATACATGAATCAGCCCATTTGGCTTTGTCACCGGCACCAGGTTGGAAATCCATTCAGCATAATCTATAGACCTTATGAATCCGGCATCTAGTAATTTCTTTAACTCGGCCTTGACCAATAGAGCAACTTGGGGATGCATTTTGCGCAACTTCTGCTTGACTGGTTTAGCATTGGGTAATAGTGGCAGATGATGTAGAACCAGTTCGGGGTCCAGTCCTGGCATGTCAGCATAGGACCATGCAAAGTTTATTTTTTGTTCTGCAAATAATTTATGAAATTTTGGTTTCTCTTCGTCAGTCAATGATGCAGCAAATAGGACCATCTTGGGGTCTTCTGTAGTTGAAATGTTATCCTCTATTGTGTCCTCAATAAGCATGGCCAATTTCTCCTGTTGCACGGGGAGAAAGTCCAGTCCTCCATCTTTGGGCGCCTCAGGGAGGTTTTCACTCACAGATACGTCCTTTATTTTTACTCTTTTATCGTCAAGAGGTGCCTTTCGGTTTTCACCTAGAGACGTTTCATTTTTTGCTTTATTTTTACTTTTGCGACTAGAGGACTGAACAGTCTCGCCGAAGTATGCCGTGTAATCTAAATCAATAGAAAATCTTGATTTGTGGTCCCCACTGGGTATGCCTTCTCGTAATCCCATGAATTCAGCTATTGCCTCATTATTCTGAAATGTGTCCAGAACTGGCGGTCCTTGTTGGTCCCAATCGACTAGTTCAGGGTAAACTAAAGAAATGCCATCATCAAGGCTAGTGAATTGGGGTGAGGATGCGGACAGCATGCAGATGGATTCAGTAATGTTGTAAATGAGGTTATCATCATCCAACTCAACATTGGACTCTATCCAATATTCTCCTTTACTAGTGTCATATTCGTTGTCAAAATAGGGAGTGAAGGTTGTAGAGCCCTGGTTGTCAATGTCGTCTGATACCTCGGATGGATTGGACTGATGGAATTCAGATGATGGGTGTTGTACGTCCTGGGAGGTGGTAGTGGGATTTTGACTATTTGGTGCTTGTTCAATTTTGAATGTTTTCCAAAATCATTGTTCAGAGGTCAGTTCCCCTGGTTCAACAAACAAATCATCAAGACAATAGTCACTGAGGGATCGTTCTAAGCCAAATTCCCACTCGTGGGAGTCAGTTTCGGTTAGGGTTTCCCTAGTAGTCTCGACACTTTTCGAAGCATGTACTCGCTCATTTGAAAGTCCAGAAGTACGTCGATCATCATTGGCAAGTGATCCAAACCCTAATGCCAAACCCTAATCCAAGATACTTCGGAATTTGAAAAGCTTCTATGGGTTCCCTTCAGCCAGTTTTGTCTTTTCCTAGGCCACTAGTACCATCGTAGCCTCTAGCCTTCATGAAGTCATAACCTTTGCCATATATTTGAACTGGTAATGGGGGTAATGTGACTGTATCCTTATAGATCCATCCCGTGATGTCAGCAAGGTCTTCATCACTCATGTCTCCCCACTTGATAAAAATTGTATTTGGTGGAACTTTGAAAGTTTCTTGAGGTTCCATTATGAAACATGGCTGACCATATATCTTTGGAGAGTGGGTATTGTAGTTATGTTGTATGTTGTATT
>VDFB02321217.1:0-136171 GCA_007258455.2 Sequoia sempervirens
TATATATATATATATATATCTTCATATCTATCTCTCTCTATCTATCCTCTTTGTATTCTTACTTACCTACTTTTATATATATTTTTCTCTCCCTCTACCTCAACAGATATCTCTTTATCTATTTCTCTCCCTCTATCTTCAACTCTACCTCTCTTATCTCCATTTTTACCCCCCCCCTCTCTCTCTCTCCCCCGATTGGAATACTCAACGAAAGTATAAACATGGGCATGTTATAAAACACTCATGTTTGTTGGAATTCTAAAAAATGATAAAAAGGAAAACGATAGAAAGGCATGTGGATCTCATGATTCTGGACCCACATGTTTTGTTTTATGCTACAATTTGCGATTTACATAACGCAGAAGCACACTTTTCATGGTGTTAAAATAGAAACCATTGCTTAACAATTCCAACACCTTTTCTTATTTTGTCAACATATAAGAAAAAATTACAATTTTTTAGAATGAATTTGATAATATGAACTAATATTTTCATGTTTTGAAGATTTGGAATGATAATTACTGTGTTTTTTGTTTGAATTTGATAACATACAATCATTATTTTCATATTTTTTATTAATTATATTAGATTGATATAGAATTGAACATCATACCAAAGAAGGTGAGAAACTTAAATTTTGGAGCGTGAAGCCAGAAAAGAACTAGACAACATTATGCAATTAAAAAATTGAAACCTGGAGTTCAAGGTATGTCATCTTTACCTTTTTCCCTTTTGGTCATGCCCTGTTCTCATCATAGTTCATGTGCTACACGTCCTAGTGCTAATTCACTTCATTGCAACCCAATTGTTAACCCTTCCATGGTTCATATCCCTTCTCTTTCTAATAATTTTCATGTTTTTACTTATGTATTTAATTCTTATGATTTTTTTTATAATTACACTCACTTAGCCAAGATAATATCAATCAACACCATAAAATTATATCCCAACTATAAGCTTTGAAGTATGATACCAACCCTACAAGTGGACCTAGATCCTTAAATTGTCATTGATGCACTGGGCAATAATTTGATTACACACTCACCAATGTTATTATCCATCATCCTAAAATCCTATGAGGAGACTTAGTGAGTTATTGGTGGAATTTAAGGTATAATAAATGAAGTGATAAGAACCCTAGATCTTTGTGAAGTGCTAGCTTATTGAGTGTGCCTAAAGAGTCTACATTATTTAATCAAAATTTGTGTTCCATTTCTCTTCTTTATGAATTTATACAAACATAAAATCAATCATTATAAGCATATAAATGATAGGATATGCATGGAAGTATAACATTATCAAACTATAAAAAAATAAGTGACATGAAGGGAGAACCCATAAATGGATATACATAACACAACATATGAGATATAAAATAAGATAAAAGACATAATTTATAGAAGGTGAAATAAGAATGAAAGAACAAGGAGAGTCGCAACAAATAAGGCATAGTTTCAAATGGTTAAGGTAAAACTATATATCAAAATTCAATATATGATGAAGGATGAGAAAATTTTAAATAAGGCCAATTTAAAAATTCCAAAGTCAAAACACAAAAAACAAGCTATGCTTTTGGTAAAATGATTAGAGATCCTATCAACCACTCCGGACATATTTTTGTACAATCCTAAATCCATAGTAGAATACAAAAATAAAAAATACACAAAAAAAAATGACATGAACTAATCAACACATGTTCATATTCATTTGTGTCAAAATTCACCACCAAATATTTGTTTGCATCATCCACATTATAACAAGGATCAATGAAAGTACACAAAATAGATGTGAAAGATAAAGCTCAATATAAATATAGATCTATAACTGAATAAACATTAGTGGCTTAAAGTATCAACCACAAATGTGGGAAAAATATTCCTCCAATAAATCATCCTCCTCCCAATCATGATATGTAATATCCTCTTACGTATCCTCCAAAAAAAAACTCATAATTGAGTAATATAATGCTCTTGACAAATGTTTTACATATATCTTTTAAAACTCATTACTCTTGATTTATTGAAGGTGATTCTATGTGTAAATTTTGAATTTACTTAATATTATAATCTTTCTTTTCTACCTAAGAAACTAAAGAAGCTTTGAAAATAAAGCAAAGTTTAACTTGACATTCATAATTTCTCTTTTATTTTTAGTATTTATTGGCACATGTGATAGTTTATTCATAATGACATTTTAAAGGTATACGAATATCCAATTCATTACATACAATAATAGTAGAATGGAAACTTGATGTTCCCTAGGTCTTTTGTCTTCATAATTTCTATAGAAGGAAGGTGTAAACACAAATTTTGATTAAATAATGTTGACTCTTTAGGTATTGTGAATTACTAATTATTTTCTTCATTTTGATGCCATTGCTCTTCTTTTTGGTAGTGGATTCTTTGTGCAATTAATAAAAAATTATAAATTTATATTGCTTCTCTATTCTTTGTCAATCTACAAATTGATATAAATGTATTTGTGGATATCATTGGGTTGTTTTCATTGTACATTACATTTTTGTTTGGTTATGGCTTGATGCTTTATCATACCATGACTCAACTAATCTCCATGTCTTATTCATGATTGACATAGAATTCATCATCATGTCAAGGAAATAATCAAAGACTCAAAACATCAAAGGAGAATGAAGTTGAGAATGCAAATAAAAGGAAACAAATGAGGCTACTTCATGAAAGTAAGAAATTGAACACCATAGAAGAATGTATATCATTTTTTTCCAATTGAAAATGAGCATGAAGCATCCAATCAATGCATGAAATTACGAGAAACAAAGGAAACAAATGTAAAATCTTTATGCAATGAGGAAATTGTATCCCAAAGTTCAAGGTGCATCATCTTTCCCATTACAAGGTGATATTGAACAAATTCCTTAATCATTAATTGAACATCTTCTAAATCCACGAGCAGAGTTGGGTCAAAGAGTGCCCTAGTTAGCTCAAACACCCTCTCCTTTATAATATGAAGATCTAACAAAGAAGTGACGAAGCGAGAGGTAATATCAGTGTTAACCTTTTGCATTCCCGTGAGTGATATTACCTTTTGTCACCCCATTTTTTTCTTGCTTGCTTAGGTAGAGGTTGTTCCTTCTAATCATTCTTTGGATTTACCTTTATATTCTCACTAGTGGTATTATTTTTGGCATATTTAAGCAACTATCATATGGACCAAATGATCTATCTATAGACATGAGCAGAATAGGAAAGAAGGAAATTTGGTGAAGAAGCAAACACTATCTCAATGATAGCAGTGCAATTAATTTGAGGTAAATTGAAAAATAATCCAATATGCATATTGAACAAAAGAAAGCTATGGGAACTACCCCTAAATTTGGTAGAACTTACCTTACTATATATATATATAGAGAGAGAGAGATAGAGAGAGAGAGAGAGAGAGAGAAATTATGCTTTTTAGAAAGCTTACTATAAGGGCTATGATCTTGCAAACTTTCATGTCATAGTGACTTTTTTGATAGTCTAATCTTTGCTTCAAAGCATAAATATCTTTTAAAAACTAAATGAATATGAGAAATAAGGCAACGTAAAGACCTTGGAATAAAAATCCTTCATTTAAAGATACCCTTCATTTGAATAACCCTTCCTATAAGGATTTTCAATGTGGAATATTTAAAAAGAAAAAAAAATACCTTCATTTGAATTACTCTTTCATTGAAAGCCTATATACATGAGGCATTTTACCTTCAAATGAAGGGATCACCTTGAGAAGGCTAGCTAAGGTTTTTGTTTTCTATTTAACATTAGTTTTTGCTATTGATTTAGACCATGCTCTCAATGTGATTGTTGATATATCTTCTAATCTATCAACTACATTTGTTATGGTGTAAAAGGAGGATGGTTAAACTTTATTTAAATTTGCATGTGAAGTGGTGGTACTCTTTTGTGTTTAAATGTTAATTTGGTTCTATTGTATTTCTTTTTGGCTAGTTTCTCATATTTGTATCATTTTGTAACTAGTTTGAAGTTTTTGTTGGAGGTTTGCTCGATAGCAGATGCTCATGACTATTTTTTTAATATTTAGATAGATTGTGATAAGACATCTCTAATAAAGGAAGTGGGTCTTATCTTACACTTTACCTAGCCAAAAAATATAAACAATTTGAAAATATAAAGTAATATATATATTGATTTATTTCCATCAAATGATATAAATTGATATCAAATTATACTAATTTAAAAAGACATTGCATTTATCATAATGAAATTTAAATAATTAAATTTATTGAGTTCAATACAAAATTGAAATTAAAAAATGACATGTATACTTGATAAGTAGGAGGTATTTTCCACAGCGTGTCAAATTATGATATTGCTATCAGGATTCAACCATGTAGTTTTACGATTCAAATTCATTGACCCCATGTTTCATGAGTCAGTTCACAAAAACCCATCTCTAATGATAGTGAATGGTCCACTCAACACTATCATGAGAAATGGATTCTCGTAAACCACTACTCATGAAACATGAGGTCAATGAATTTGACTCATAAAATTACATGATTGAATCTGATAGCAATATCATGACATATATACATTAACATTTTAAATTTTTGAATAAATTAAACATTGATACATTTATACAGAACATATTTATCAATTCATATAAAATTTAAACTAAAATTTTACAAATAAAGTAGAGCCGAGTTTAACACGCAGAGAGATTAGTTAAAGATGATAGTTAGAAAGTGAAACAAGAATACTCATGGGGATGAAAAGCAATTAATTGGCCTGATGCTTTATTCCCTCACCAATCATTTACCATGCAAGTTGAAGCTGCCGTTTTCCCTTCTACTTTTTTAAAACGTTAAAAGCACCTCTATTTCTGGACTGGTTTAACTATGTACCGCTACAAGATACCAAGCGGAAATCCCCTAACACGCATAGCATAGCTCAGGTCAGACATGTCTGGACGCTTGACCCGTCCCCCCTCCACCCGGCTCCGGCCCCCCTCCTCCTCCTCGTCCTCCTCGTCCTTTAAACTCTGAAATTTCTATATGTTTTTCTCTTCTTTAGGTAATTGTAGCTGATATAAGAAACAGAAAGCTCCCATTGCCACCAGATCTGAAAATGCTGCACAATGCCCGCGTCACAGACCCCACATTTCCTGATTATGATTAAATAATAAGGCCGCAGGTGGATCTTATGACCCGAGCAGGTTTCTGTACAAGGCTACATTGGGTGCAGAGATTACAAGCACAAGACGGTGGAGGGGGCGCTCTATGAAGCTGGTGGAGGAAACTATGGTAACATTTTATGTGCAGCAAGGAAGTAGCATGAACAGGGCTCGGCACAAATTGGAGATGCCAACCGCCTCTCTCACTGCAATTCCTCTGGTATTTATGGTGATTCTGGTGCCGCTGTACGAGCGGACATTTGTGCCCCTCGCACGGCGCAACCATGGGCGTGGCGGCGGCGCTGGAAATGAAAAAGGAAGCGAGTGGCCGCAGACCACGGCCTCCTGGACACAGCCCAGCCACTGCCCATTTCTGTCATGTGGCATTGGGCATTGGGCATTGCCGATATGTTTACCTCGGCCGGGCTTCTGCAGTTTTTCTACAGCCAAGCTCCTCCAGGAATGAAATCCCTGTCCACCTCTCTGTCCAGGTGCTCCACATCCTTTGGCTACTTTCTCAGTTCAGTATTGGTGTTGGCGGTGAATAGAATAAGCCAGGAATTTGGCAGCGGGGCAGGTTGGCTTTCTGGCAACAATCTTAATCGCCAACGTCTCGATCTTTTCTACTGGCTGCTCTGCATTCTGATCTCTCTCAATTTCTTCCACCATCTCTTTGGGCAAGTTTGTACAAACATAAGCCATAGAAGTTCTTATCCACCCACAAACATGGCATGACAGTTACTGCTATACAAACCCCGATCGCTTCAAACTTGATTGTTTCCAGTTCTCGAGATGGGTAGAGGACATGAATATTTAAAGTTGGATTGCTTATGCCCCACACACCAATGTATTGGACAGGCGCTCCTTCGAATCTCTGTAAAATCAGATTTATGTTCATCGATTTGTCACATCTCGCAAAGTTCAGCCCTACATTTGCCAATGGCCTTCTTCCCTCAACTTCTTTATTCTGATGGAACAGTGTATTCTGCATAAGAAGGAACATATTGTTTAATCCATAATTAAATTCAAAATAACTTTTACTGGCACGTTGTACTTACAATATATATAAAAACTTAGTTTAATTAAATAAATGTAATTAATAATTTTGGTATGTAAAGGTAATAAATATTTAAAAATTAAATATAACATTATAAGGAATTTGAATAGTTGTTTTTGGATTCGATTGTGTAAGTTTTTTTGAATCAACGTTTCGAATCACACTCCGTGATCCTTGAGCTCTCTGTCCTGATGATGGATCACGGAGTGTGATTCGAAACGTTGATTCAAAAAAGCTTACACAATCGAATCCAGAAACAACTATTCATACTCTTATGGATTGTGGAAATCTAATAACTTTGATTATAAGGAATTAGTTTTAAATTAATGAGAGAAAAATTGTGGTAATGTTGTGTTAAATTAATTCATCTTGATTTATAAATTAATGTGTTTCATTTAGTGATTAACTTGGAATTTGTGTGCTCTTAGAAACCTTATGGTTTAGATCTCAACATTGTGTGGTTGATCTTGATCTATGCAATTTTAATTTGATTTACACAATCAATTTGTATTGTGAAGGTTTGATCTATCAAAAATGGAAATGACTTATATATAGATGATGTCTATCTAATTATTTGTCCCTTAGGAAACAAAATTTGCTCTATTGATTCCCCTTGTAATTGCTTTGTATTTCTAGATGATCCTAGCATGTGAATTAATACTACATTAAATGATTTTAAATATCAAGACATAACAACAAGTCACACAAATGTGCACCAAGTTGGCTCATAACAACTAATAGAAAGGGGCAAGAAAGTTGTTTTTCTTTGGAATTATTTTGTATGCCTTAAGATTGAACTAGATCAAGCTTGAGTGGTTTGAAACTGAACCTCAAGGATCTAAATGGTAAATTTTGAGGTATGGAGCAATTTTATGGAAGCAAATGCAAGTGGGGATGGAAAAATGGTGAATAAATGACAAATGTATGGGGATAAGTGTAAATAAAAACATAATGGGTATAAAAAGGGATGGGCCACAAGTCATACCACTAAATCATGCAACATAATGTGTATAAGAATTAAATGGTGAATAAATGGCAAATGTATTGGGATAAGTAGCACTATATCATCTTTGTAGAATATTTTGTGTATTAAGTTTCTAGCATGTCAAGTTTTTGGCAATTGCACTCTAAGTTTTGGTGATACATTGCAAGTAGTCTATTCTCATCCAATTTCTCAAGATCTTCTAGTCTTTGTCTTAATGAATCTTCCTCATTGAACCGTAGAGAAAGTGTGGTATAAAAATTTAGAATTATAAAGTTGATAGGTAAGGTGGCATCTAGTCCATATACTAATTGAAAGAGAATGAACCTTGTAGACCTCTTATAGGTTGTTTTGTATGACGTAGTTTACCTATAATCTTGACATCCCAATATGTTTTATTGTTATTGCACGTCTTTGTTAATGTAGTCACTATAATTTTGTTAAGGGTGATCCCACAATACTGGTTTACATTTTTTGGCCAAATTGGACACTAAACTGATTTTTTCTAACTAAATTTTCACTTTCGGGCACCTATAGTGGCTAAATCATGAGGAATTTGAAGATGATACAAACTAGTGATTTGTAACATTTTATATGTAGATTCTAAATTTTTTTTTTTCAAATTTTTTGGAATCAAATTGCACTTCTTTTTCCATCTCCTTTGAAAACTAGTTTTTTCAATAAACATCATTTTTAAGGAGTGATGCTCACCGTAACAACATAACTTTTTTTTCCATGAAGGATAAAATTCTTTTTTTTTCAAATTTAAATTTGTAACTACGATATATATGGCTTTCATTTGGTTTCATAGTGTTTTATTGAATATTTTTTTCTTAATCAAATTTCAAAGTCAAACCAATTACAATTTAGACATAGGCGGTATACAATATAATTTTTTGTATGTATCAAAATTCATTTTTTTTTTATTGGATCAAGCACTTTGATATCTAGTGCACTAATATTTTTCAAATTTCTTTTTGATAATTTGTTATTTTTCCACATGTGCATAACAAAGAGCTTGATTTTCAGTGAAAAACCTACATTCACAAGAAATAAAAACAAATATAATAATCAAATTAAATTTATTTAAAATTATACTTTTTGGGAAGATTATAATAAGGACTACATACTCACAAAAAAATAGTTTTTAAATGAATTCATTTGATCCCCTAAAAGATAAATCAAAAGTGGTTTTTTATCAGCGTTTTGATGGGTGTAAAGGAGACTCCATTATAGGTATGGTTTAAAACTAGCAGGGTTCTATCCAAGGGGGTTTGATCTAAGGTGGTTTGATCAAACCCTCTTCAATTGGAATCCTTTAAATGGAACTTTCCAAGGCTTAAATCATTATATTTTCTAAAAATATGTGATTTTAGCAAAAATTAGGATCTCTGAGAAAGTGTAAACCAATATTGTGGGATCACCTTTAAGTGTCTTACTTGCATCATTAGATTTTAGATGGTATGATAGAGTACTATTATAAGTGATCATAAAAATACTCAAGAGCTCCACAATCACCTTATTTACAAAATGTTTTCCTTGATCAATTGTGATACTTTAACAAAACCCAAATCTTGTTATTATATTTTCATATAGGAACCTTATGACTGTTATAGCTATGCAATATTTTGTTGGCTTTGCTTCTGCCAATTTTGTTAAGTAGTCCACACTAGTGATTATGAATCTGGATTTTGTATGTTTTGCGAGAGGGTCAACTGGCCCTATGAAGTTTGTAGCCCATTTTCAAAATGGTATTTGTGTTAGGGTTGGCTACAAGGGAATGTCATCTTGTGTGATAAGTATGCCCAACCTTTGGCATATGTCACATTGTTTTGCATACCTTTTAACATTTTGAGGGGCATTGACCACCATAATCTAGCTAATTTAACCTTCTTTGGGTAGCTTATCTAGAATTATGTCCACCTAAAATTATTTCATGTGCTTCCTTGATTATTTATTCTCTTTCCTGTTCAAAGACCACTTTTCTTATGATATCATCTCTACCAATTATTTGTAATTCTCCCTCAATCAATGTATATGGTAAGGACTTTTGTAAAATTATCTTCTTGTCTTTTGGTGAGCTATTTAGTGAGAATTATCTTGTGGATAGTAAGCTCACCACATCATGAAGTTCTTCAAATATCATGATAATCCTCAACAAATTTATGCTAGAAAAATATTCTTCTAGGTTGTTTGGTTCTTCTCTTGCTTTTATCCTGGATAAGTAATTCAGGGCTTGAATATTATTTCCTAGTTTGACCATGATATTAAAGTCAAATTCTTGAAATAATAACAACCATCTATAGATTCTTTCTTGTTTTACTGGTATGTTCAATAGATATTTTAGTGGTTCATGCTCTATAAAAAATGTGAATGGGGCATGTGCAAAAATATAGGGGACCAAAAAGTGGCCACAACCACTTTTTGGTTCATCTAGGACATTATGTGCAAGCACGTTCTAACATGCACTCATATTTTTTCTAACATAAAATCAAAATTCCAAAGAGGTCAAGCTCATTTGAACTCAACCTCATACCTCTCCAATGGAAAACCAAAAGCGAGAAAAAGTATGCACACATTGTAGAGCCAATTAAGCCATCATCAAAATGCTATCAATCTGTCTATGAGGTCAAGGAGGTAGATTTTTCTAGTTTTTAAGTACAAAAATTGAATTAAATATCAATTTAGCAAATTTTTTATTTTATTTTATTTAGTTTTTAGGAATTGGAAATCCTTCAACAATTCATGAAAACCTTGGTGAAGAACATGGACAACCAAACCCTCAGCAAACTCTTCTATCAATTCCTCACTTGATCCTTTTGAAATGCAAGAAAACCTAATAGGTCAAATTGAAAAAAATAAAAGAGAACTCCAAACATTGATTGATAGGTTGAAAAATCCAAGTCAAACTAGTTCCCATCAGTCAACTCTTGCCACTTTATTGGAATCTATCATCTCTCATATGGATTCCATGGGTGGTGAAATTAACATGTGATCAAATAAGAGGGAGGAAGCACAAAAATTTTATGCCTCCAAAGTATCCTACCAACAAGTAAAAAAAAGAAAAATTGAAATATAATTTGTGTGTGTTGCTCATTGATCCACGAACTAATGAAGTGCCCCTACATAATAGTTGCAAGAGGTTCCCCATCCAATTGTGCCAAAACCAAGGAATAAGGGATTTTTTTTGGGAGAGGTGGTGGAAAGTTTTTTACCATCCTCTATGCAACAAAAATAAAGTCGCATATTATTTTTTGAGGAAACTCTATTGCAAGTTTGTCCTCAATGAGATCTCAAAGTACTTTGACATGTGTGAGTTTGAGGGAAGAGGTGGGGACTCTACACATGGTTGAGAGGGGGCATCATGCCCATGACTAGACATAAAGACCCTTTTCTAGGCCAAACATTGATCATGTCAAGACTCTAAATTCCATCAACTCCCTCATGCACAAACCTTGTTAAAGAACACAAGACCTTTTGCATAGGGTGGTGAGGGTGAGGCTCCCAAATCTCAATGATCACATCACCCTTTTCCAAAATTACAAGTATATTTGTGATTATGGGTCTAGGGATGCTCAAGATGCACATGGCCAACAAGATATGCTATTCATAGATATGAAAATTAATCTAAATTTATTGTAATCAAATTTGAAGGCCGAAGTATTCATCCTACATTTTTCAACCCTTTAGTCTTGATTATGCGACCATGTCAAGTCCACATGTATATAATTAGTAAAGAAATAGTAAATATAGTACATGCAAATGGTTTTACCTTATATGAATGGTGATATTGAAATTCATATTAGATGGAAAACATGTGGATGTTGGACCTTCGACATTAGGATCTATTGGTGGGAGTGGTCATTAAAATTTTATTGAGGTAAGCTTGATTATTTTCAATCATAATGTTTCAAAATAATATTAGGTAGAATTGATAAATAACTTTATTTTATTTTTAGCTGATGACATCAGTTCATAGTCCTAATATTCATGGCACAATGGAGGTGGTTATTGTTTTGGTAGTTTTAGTTTCGATGCCTTTGACAAAGGTATGATCCAAATAATTAAATTTCATATTCTATTTCTTATTTTATCCATATCTATTAGTTCAAATTCAAATGGCATTCATTTTTAGTCTAATTTATTTCATGATTCTTTTCATAAGGGATCACAACTCTAAAGTCAAAGGATCATTGACTCTTTTATCCCAATGGAGATGAATACTTATATTATGACTTTGGACTATATGGATTTCTTGTAAATATATTTTTGTATTACCAACATGTGACATTGTACACCTATATGACTTTGTTGTAAGCTTATATGGCTTTCTTATACATATATTATTGTTTTACGGACATATAACATTGTATGCCTATATGGATTTTTAGTTAATACAAATTTGTTTTACCGATGTCTATATTTTCTATAAATAATTATTAGATGATACACATTTGATTCATTTTAATTTTTGTTTTCTATAAATATGTCATCCTAGTGTCTAATTTAAGAGTTATAACATGAATTTATAAGAAATCCAACCTTACCTTGTTTCAAGAATTCATGATTCACCCTTGGTTCGATTGATCTTTTGGTTTCTCCCCCATCTCTCTATCTCTTTTTATCTATATATTTCTCTACCTCTATCTCCCTATCTCTCTATCTCTTTGCATCCCTCTCCATCTCTCTATATCTTCCTTTATCTATATCTCTCCCTCTCCCTAGATCCCTCTTTATATATCAAACTATATCTCCCCTCTACCTCTCTAGAACCATCTAGAACCATCTCTCTCTCTCTATCTCTCTATCTCTCTATCTCTTCATATATTTCTCCCTTTCCTCTATATATTGAGCTATCTCACCCTCTCTCCCCCTCTTCTTCTTTCTCCTTCTCTCTATTTATCTACCTTTGTATCTCTATCTCTCGCTTTCTCTACCTCTATCTCCCGTTCTACCTCTCCCCCCTCTCTATTTATCCTCCTCTCTCCCTCCACATATCCCTCTCTATCTCCCCCTTCTCTCTCTCTCCTTTATCTCTTTGTATCCATATCTTTCTCTACCTCTATCTCCATATCTCTTTATCTATCTCCCTATCCCTCTCTATATCTCCCTCTATCTATATATCACACTCTCTACCTCTACCTCTCCCTCTCCCCTCTCTCTCTTTTATATACATACTGAGTTATATCTCCCTCTCTCCATCTCTCCATCTCTTTGTCTCCCTCCCTCCCTATCTCTCCATCTCTCTCTATCCATATATTTCTCTAACTCTATGTCCCTATCTCTATCTCTCTCCTCCTATCCTCTCTATCTCTCTCTATATCTCTCTATTTATACCTCTCTCTCTCTCTATCTATATATTGAGCTATCTCTCCCTCTCCTTGGGCCCCTCTCTCCCTCCCTACCTCCCTCTCTCTCTTTCTCCCTCCTTTCTATCTCTTTCTCTTCTCCTATTTCCCTATCTCTTCCTCTTTCTTTATCCATCTTTCTCTCTCTCTCTCTCTCTCTCTCTCTCTCTCTCCATCTTTATTTTTCTATCTCTAATCCTATCTATCTCACCCTATATCCCCTATCCCTCTCTATCTCTTTATAGATCTTTCTATTTATATCTCTATATGTCTCCCCTCCCTCTCTATCTCTACCTCTCTCTCTTTCTCTTCCCATATTTCCCTCTCTCTATCTCTCCATCACCCTCTCCCTCTATATCTCTCTATCTCTTCCTTTCTATGTCTCATTGTCTATTCCTACCTCCTTATCTCTCTCTATGTTTATCTCTCTCTACCTCTCTCTATATCTCTATCTATTTTATCTCCCTCTTCATCTCTCCCTCTATCTTCCTCTCTCTCTCCCTCACTCCCTCTCCCTCTCCCCCTCTCTTTATATACCTATCTCTCCCTCTCTCCTTATTGGAATACATAAAGTAGGTATAAACATGAGCATGCTATAACACACTCACATTTGTTGAGAAGAAAAAATACAAAAAATAAAAATTCATGTGGATTCCATGATTGAGGACCCACATGCTTTTTTTTACCATATAATATGTGTTTTATCTTACATACAAATACACTTTTCATGGTGTTGAAAAAATATTAATCATTTTTTAACAATTACACCACCTTTTCTTGTTTTATCGATGTAGATGAATCAAATTTTGTGTTATTAGATTGAATTTGATAGTATGTTCTATTATTTTCATGTTTTTTGTTTGAGTTTGATAAAATGCAATAATTATTTTCATATTTTGTACTAATTTATTAGATTGATATAGAATTAAATATCATAACCTAGAAGTTGACATAAAACTCAAATTTTGGAGGAGTGTGAAGCCAAAAACAAAATGATACAACATTGTGTACTTAAGAAATCAAATCTTAGAGTTCAAGGTATATCCTCTTTGTCTTTGTCCCTTTTTTCATGCCCCCTTCTCATCATGATGTAGAGTTGCTCAAAGTCTGTTGATAATTATGTGAAATACATTTAGATAGGTTTGGAACAATATGTTTGATTGTATATCAAAAAACTATAGTTGCATGTTTTAAATTCTATGTGAAATAAATTAGGGGGTACAATTAAAGAAAATTAATTTCTACATGATGTATGTGAATAGATACAAATAAAGTTGTCTCTAATTAATCTCTATGATTGTGTACAATCATTATCTAGTCAATTAATGCTAGGAAAATTACTTATTATTAATAACAAAGCTCTTTACTATTATTACAATGTGATTTTTTATAGGTTCTTTGAACTTCAAAGCTCAAACACATTCTTAGTTAGCCCCTAGTGAAAAGTACAAGAACCTTCGTACATTTTATTTTATCAATTATAAAATTACCTTCATAAGTTCTAATTCCTTAACAATGGCATTAGTTACTAAATTTCACACCAAACATTTTAGTGGATTTCTTCAATGTAAACATTATCCTAGTGAAAATTATGTTTGTTTCTCCGAGTTGTCTCCAAAAGTTATAGTTCTACTTTCTAGCAACATGAACAATCATCAAGGCTAGGGAGCATGCCATTGAGAGGATATGAGTAGAAATTTTCAACAATAAATGGATAACTAGAGACTAATTCATGAATGTGGGTAAAT
The DNA here is from genome assembly GCA_007258455.2 of Sequoia sempervirens. NCBI lineage: Eukaryota > Viridiplantae > Streptophyta > Pinopsida > Cupressales > Cupressaceae > Sequoia > Sequoia sempervirens. The sequence continues at coordinate 14,287 of VDFB02321217.1, forward strand.
ATTCCTTATTATTTAGGTTGTGTTATGCCAAGGGTGTGTTAATTGAGGTTCTATTAATAGGGAAATTAAAGAGAAATGAAGAATAATAATGCCTTAAAAACATACTTGAGATGCTATGAATCTCTAAAATTATCACTAAATTCATGTTAGAACTAGATACAAATATACATGTATAAAAACTCTAATGACTAGATAAACAAACTCTTACATATAAACTAGTTGATGAAATCCATCATATACCCCTAACCATGTATATACACATAAAAGAGAGAGGCACTCTATTATGATCCTCTATTCATTTATTGGTATTAGACTACTATGAAAGCTAAACTTGCACTTATCAAAGATTGACAAATATGAGCATATTAGTCAATTTAACAAATGAAATAAAGCATTCCTATGAGATAAAAATGCAAGTGATTGAGCAATGAACTTAGTAGAGTAACAATGCTTCAAGTTGCAGATCCATTTCAAGTAGAAGAGGCTTCTACTTATAGGAGTGAAGGGTTGAAGAATAAGTGAAATTGGTGAATGTGGGATTAAAAAGATGGCCAATAGGAATGTGACACTTGTCACAAGGCTAATGGATGAAGGTGGAGCACATTTTGGGGAATGTGCATAATTAAGAGGATGTAAGAGGATTGAATGCATATGGTTGAGAGTGTAAGAGAATGTGGGTGAGGATGTAAGAGAGATTAATGCCCTTGTATGAGACAAGATGGCATGTAAGAGGGAGTAAATTCCTTTGTAAGAGGTATTTATGGGTGTGTAAGAGGCTTTTGGAGGGAAATTGAATGAGGGTGTGGTTGGGAGGAATATTCCTAGGAATATGCCATTGTGAGGATAAATAAGATAATTAGATAATTAGATAATTAAAAGAAATGAATTTCATGTGCAACCTGGTTAGTTGACTATGGGTTTAGTTTGACCAAGGTTGAGTCAAAAGCTAGAGAATGGGTAATGATGATTAGGAGTTAATTAATTTAGAATTAATCAATTTGAAGGGATTATGGGGTTTATGACATTTGATTTATTAAATCAGATGAGAGGATTTTAGAGTTTTAATTACATAAATTGATTTATTTAATTAAACATGATGAAAATTAGTGAGCAAGAAGTCAATTAATCAAAATTAGATGCATAATGTTAGTATGACCTATTTGAGTGTCTATATTTTTCCCCTCTTTGAAGCAATGTACCAACTGCATTGGTTCAAAGAATAACACTGTCGAGATCAAAATTCAAAAAAAATCTATTTTTTTTAGATGCCCCATTGTTGTCCCAGTGAAAATAATTACATTGGTACACTGCCCCCTCAAGAGATTAAGCGAAAATTTCAAATTTTGGGTTGAGCTCACGACAAATATGCTTTATGGATGTATGGATGGTTATATTATGAGATGCTTAGACTAACATATTTATATTATGATTTTGATGCAAATGAGATGGATTAAGATGCTTAGAATAAAAAATCAATATTATCCTAAACAATTGAAATGATAATGTGATGCGTGGATTATGTTCCTATTATGATGATATGCCATGATTATGCAAGATGTTGATGGTTTGTGGATGTAGGATGTATGCATTGCTATTTTGGTGAATGCCATGATACCATGTTAGCGTGAAAGAGGATAGAAGAATTAGAGGATCAACCCTTGATTCCGAGAAGATGCAGAAGTCCAACAAGTTTATGAGTTGTCGAGACTTTATTAGATATGATGATGAGTGATGATGATTTGCTTATCGAGGGATTGAGACACAAACGACACAACTTTCCTTATGTTTGATAGAACACATAGATACGATGCATCAAGGTATAGACAACCAAGATGGCAAGGTATCTAGTGTCATGAAATTTGACTCGACAAACAAATAGGAGTATTCTTGTTTACACCTGACATATGGAAACCTCACTAGGATGTATTTCAAAAATTTCAAACATCTCAGACCAAAACATGGAAAGGCATAACCTAACAATGTAATAGTCAACAAGCTTGTTCAAAACCCCTTCCATACACGCCTACCAAAGCAAGTATTCTCCAAGCTATATTACAAGAACATCCAACAAGCAAAACAAATGAAAGATAATGATCAATGCCCCATTCCTTTCTCTCTAAATCATTTTGATTAGAAATCATCAAGAGGTCATTGGAATGAGCGCAGTAAGATAAATTAAAAGAAAAGATCAAGTACACAAACAAGTCAATGTTCTTCATACCTCTAGCCAAGACTAAACTACGGTGATGTTTGATGTTGATGTCCATTGTAGGAAAGTTGTATCCTAGGACATGATATTATCATATGATTGTGAGAATAACAAGGTGATGGGCTATTGATACCAAGAGTTGACCAACTTGTTTACTTATTGACCTAGACTTAAGACCTTGATGTTTGAGTTTACACTTTCAATTTGCTATACTTGTTTCCGATTTGCTTTACCAAAGGGTGAAGATGATGATTGATTTATTGTGAGTGGATGTTTTTGTGGGTGAAGGTGAAATGAGATGGATGATTGTGGGTTTTTTTGAATTTTTTTGGTATTTTGAAATGTTTTGAGGTTGTTTTGGGATTTTTGAGATGTTTTACAAATGTTTTGATTTTCAAATTTTCTAATGTTTTTGGTGTTTTATGAGATTTTGACCAAGAACCTAACCTAAGGACCTATCCTGGGGGCCTTGGGGGTTGATCAAAGATTAGCCTTTCCTATGTTATCTGCACAAAGACCTCATAGTTTGACATGACAACTATGTTTTTGGATTTTTTGAAGTTTTATGAATGTTTTTGGATTTTTTTATTTTAATGTTACCTAGATCACGATGTCGATATCACATTGTGAGATATGAGACATGGATCAAGAGTTATTTTTAAAAAATGAGAGTGTCAGAACCTGCCCCCAATGTCTAGCAATGTTTCATAAGATAATGGACAAATTGAGATATCAGTTGGAAAACTATGTGAAGAGTTTTGACATGCAATAGGACAACATGGGATATATGGTACAAACCATGTCAAAATTATTCTAGCCATGAGGAAAGTTAAAGTATACATCGAAACCTTTTCAAGATCAAGATATGTCATAAGATCTAGATAAAGATGTATTGGATAAATGGAGGAAATGTTAGATCTATTATGAATGGGATGAGATGCTTTCACTTGAAAAGGCCCATATGACACTTGATTCTACTCATGACGCCTGTTTTCCAAATTTTCATCAGAGTACTTTCCCAAAGCGTCGCCCATGTAGTTTTCACTGGAGGACATTTTTTTTATATTTACTATTTTCATGATTTATTTATTTTTTGAAAATTTTACCCTCATGCTGAACCACCTGGCGGTACTAATGTAGAGGTCACTGTCATAACATGCCAATGGTATCTTGCTTGAAGAATCTACTTTGCTAAGATACACACACTTGAATGCAACTTTGAAGAAATATGATCTACCTTATTGATACTAGAATTAACCTTGGCTATGTGCACACATCGCGATAAAGTGCCTTTGAAACCCTTATCATGAAGAGTAGCTACCAACACACGGTCAATGTGAGAATTGGATATCATGGATGGAGTGTATGGTGTCATGCATGATGGAATATGAGATGAATTGGTTGATAGTTTGGAACCTTTGGCTCTCCAAACTTGGGAAGATAAGCAATGATGGATAGACACGGAAATGTGCATGGAATTAGGACCAACTGCTTGATATATTTTGTATGTTGCTTGAGAATCCTAATTTTTTCTTTGAGGACGTCTTTGATGGATACTTTTCCCTTTTTTATTTTTCCCCATAGCTTCTTTGACCAATGGAGTATGATTGGGATGATTTTCTTTTGTATTCTTTGGAATCCATTTATATTTTTTTCGTCCTTTGTACTTTACTACTTCACTTTCTTTGGTGCTCTTCTCTTTGCTTTGACAGGAATATCTCTTCTCAAATTGGTCCCATTTTGTGTATGAGATGGTGGACGATGACGATCATGATACGACTAGTTGTAGTGTTGACAATATTTATATCATAAGGATCCTTCATGCCCCTTATGTTGACATTTGCATTAGACAAGATTGCCCCTGACGTTGTGAAGGTGTTAACAATACCTAGCTCTTTTCCTTTATAACATATTTTTTGATTAATTGTCATGAACACTTGATATTGCTATGGGCTCCCACTATTCAAGAATATTAACTGTTTGATATGATCCTATGACATCTTTGTTTGTTGATTCTGCTTCAAAAGATGTTAGTGTTGATTCATAAGATGTCGATAATGCACCATCGCTATAATAATCAAGGATATCAACTGTCGCTTGCTCTTGTGTGCGAATATCAAGAGTGAGAGACCCTTGTTTTGTATGAAGAACATTTATATGTCCATCCAAAGAAAGCATCCCATTGGTGGGATCTGGTGTGTCCTATAATTTCTAGAAGGATTGGAGAATTCTCAGTAAGTCATGATAATTCTTCGGGGATTTGATCTCTTTAGCATGACTTGTGGTTGATAACAAATTACTCTCATCACTATGTTGTGGGGGAATAGTATCTTGATCTTGACTTAGTTTAGAGCAACTTTTGTTATCCTCTAGACTATCTTCTTGACATGACCCTTGGGTGGATGATGTATCATTGATAGGAGAATCTTCACAGGATGCAAAGTCTATGTATGAAGCATGATTTTTTTTTGTTGTATTGGGACTTCTTCAACGGGGCCAATTATGGAGTCATACAAAGGGGTAATGTGGCTATCTGAAAGATATATGATACCATTTTGATATGAAATAATGCTAGGCACTATTGATTGATCTTGAGTATGTTTTAAGAATGTTTCTTGATGCTTGTCTTGTTCCTCTTAATGTGATGGATGAACAACATAAATGTGTGCTACCATGGTATTGTGGATATGGTTTATGTTATTAGAACTTCATGCCTTTCCTGTATCTTTTGCTTTCCCATGATTAGGCATAGGGGTTTTATAGATTTTCAAGTCTTGATTCCTAGATTGTTGATCAACCTCAAGGCCTTTTTGTTCAATAAGATCTTGAATAAGGTGTTTGATTCAAAAACAACTTTGTGTATTATGACCTTTGTATCTGTGAAATTTGCAAAAATGACCTCTATAACTAGGAGGTTTGATTTGTGGCTCTTGATAGTTAGAGAAATCTAGGAGTGTGATAAGGTTAGCTTGTATACACTTCTTCAAAACTACACCCATGGGTTCCCCTAAGGGAGTGAATTTTCGTCTAGGTGCATTGTTATGTGTTCTTTGTGGTGCCCTTTGAGTATTGACAACATTGATCGTTAATTGATTGTTTTATGGTTGTATGTTTATTTGTTGTGTGTTTTGTCATGTGTTCCTTTGTTGGATGTTTGTTTGTGGTGTGTTGTTGCATATTGATTTGTGGTTGATGAGTGTTATGTTGTGGATATGTTTGTGTGTTTTTCCTTGGAGCACTAATAACAACTTTGGCATCAACACCATCATTGGTAATATTTTTATTCTTAGCCCAAGTGTGAGGTTTGTCATTGTAGCTAGTCGATGATCTATTGTCTTGGTATACGGGTGTGTGCCCTTGTGTCATGAGGCCTCTTTCAATGTTGAGAGGATTGGGGATTAATTGGTCATATGTCGTGATGCATTGCATTTTTAGATGGAAGGATAATTCCCCTTCAAGGTTAGATATGATGGTTTCGATGTTTTGTTCCTCTGGCATGAACCATTTTCTTTTGTTGGCTCTAGATCTACATCATTGTAAGAAAGTCGTAAATGTCTCTCCCTTGGCTTGTTTGAGGCTAGATAGTTCCTCAAGGCTTACATCCATGTCTAGGTTAAATGAGTAGTTTTCTATGAACAAGTCCACAACTTCTTGTAACTTTTTGATTCCAGGGGGTAAGCAAGAGAACCATTCCATTGTGGGACTAGCCAAGCTTTGGGGGAAGAGTCCCATCGGATAGGAATCATCATATGCTACTTTCATGCAATGTATGTGAAATTCTCTAATGTGATCCTCAGGATTTCCTTTCCCTCGGTATTTGTCGAATTTTGGTATTTTGAATCCTGATGGGAATGGAACCATAGCAATGTTCCTATCGAATGGATAGGGGCACAAATCCTGTTGGGTGTATTATTTTTTCAATTTTTTGGATTGAATGTCTTATATTTGCTATGAGAGCAATTTGGCCTGTGTGGAAATATCATTTTGTGGATTGGGTGGTGGGATGTGCATGTTTTGGGTTGGTATGGTTTGTTGGGTGAAGGATGGGGTGGCTTGTGTGTTAAGGTTCAAGGCATTTTGCTATGTGTTCACGAAGGGTTGTTGGAAAACTTGTTGTGCGAGCAATGCTTGTTGGTACACCTATTGTTATTGTGCCAACAATGCTTGTTATTGGGCTTGTTGCTATTGTTGTGCTAATAGCGCCTATTGCTGTTGATGTGCTATCAATGCTTGTTGTTGTGTGTTTTTTTGTAGGGCTTGTTGATAGGCTTGCACTTGAGCTTGTTGTGCCACTTGTTGTTGTTGTAACAAATCTTGTGCTTGCGCTTGGGCTTGGGCTTATGCTTGCACTTGGGCTTGAGCTTGGGCTCGGGCTTGTGCTTGCTCTTTGGCTTGAGCTTGGGTTGCTTGTTGTGCCTGCTAAACATTTGAAATTTTTGCAGTTCCTTTTGATATGCTTGTTGCGCTACTTGCAACGTGATGCTATACTAATTTTCTATGTTAAGATTTTGATGTGGGGGTGGTGGATTTTGTTGTGATGTTGTGTTGAGAGGTTGTTGTGGTGGTTCTTGAGGTGGTTGTTGTGAAATGATGATGGGTTGGGTGATAGATGGTGGATTTGGAACCATGCTTAGCCCTTGTGAGACTAGAATTTGGGATGTTTGAGGTGTTTTTGATGATGTGATTAGTGGTTGAGATGTTTGGGATGATGCCATTGGGTGTTGCGATATTAGTGGCATGTTTGGAGGATTTGATGTGATGGATGTGTTGATTTGATTTGTGGTTGGGGGGTTGACTTGATTTGGTTGATTTTGGATTGATGTGTTCAATGAAGTGATTTTCGCTATACCTTGAATTGGTGTAGGTGATGGTGTCATGATAGGGAATTGTGGGTATCTTTGTGATGTTTTCCCTTATAGGAGTGAATATGAAGAATCAAAGGCACCTACTTGTCCAAATAGATCCATTTGTCCTTGTGGGACATTAGGAACACAACCTTGCAGATCTAGGGTATAAGATGGGGTGGCATGAAAAGTGGGTGCTATGTTCGTGAGTGGTATGTATGGATGTAGATCAATTTGGGGGGTGTTGGTGTTTGAGATACTAAAGATTGTATTAGCGTCCAATTTATTATTGTTGACAAATGGGTGTCCTTGAAGGGCTTGAAGTAATGAGCTTCCTTTTGTGATCATAGGTTGACTTGGTGTGTGAGATGATGATGGTTGAGTAATTGGTTGGATGATGCTTGGAAATGCAGGTGTGAATGATTTTGTGGGTTGTTCACCAAAGGTTGTTCAACAATGGTGCTTACATCAAAATCGGAAGGGAGTTTAGCCCCTTCTTTTGCCAATTCCAACATGTATTGGGTGGGATAAATAGTCTCATGACAATGTTGATAAGTTTGTGAGTTTCAGGATTTTGGACTAATTCAAGTATTTCATCTTGGGACATCTCTTTGAAGTTGTTTGTGACATCCTCCCTCTTGAGTATCTTGAGATAGTTGAAGGGGATTAAGTGGAGGGTTGATGTATACCCTAGGGTTGAATTCTGTTTGACTTAAATCACTTGAGGTTGATGTTTCTTTGTTTTGCTCCATGATCTTTTTGTGTTGTGATCTTGTTTGGACCATAAAATTGGGATCAACTTTTAGGAATATGTGGGATGAACCTTTAACTCCTTTGGTTGATCTAAACTTTAGGTACAAAAAGAAATTCTAGAATTTTGCAAGGAACAAATGATGATGATGTGATAAATGAGGGGTGAATGGTGTGAATGTTTGAACTTTTGAGAACTTTGGATAAATACTAGACCTTAGGATTTTTTAATTTGATTGGTTTGATTTGGATGATGAACTTGTAGATCCCAAGATGTTATATGTGATCTTAGGATAAACTTGTCCAAAATGGGTGCTATTTTAACTAAGTGTGTGAGAAAGGATTCATTCTCACACACCTAACTAAAAAAGATGATTTTGATTTTGATCTAAGGATTTACCAAAATTCTAGCATAGATGATTTTTCCAAAGTTCTAAAAGTTGTTTGTGAGATGAATTTTGATAAATGGAGGTGTTGGTTTTGATCCTAGATGAACCTAAAAAGTCTTCGTTTACAAGATCAAGCTGTTGAAGAACATGCTAGACCTCTAAAGTTTTCAAATCCTAAAGACGCAATGATTTAGAGAAGTTCAAGATCATGAAAGAGACCAACGTTTTAAATTTCAAAAAAAGGCATAAAATTCTGGATTATTCCTTAAGGCATGCATATAAAAGTTCCTAGTCAATCTAGTCTTGTTTTGGTAGAGTGCCACAAGGTGTTTTTTAATAGCTTTTGGACTATGATGCCTAAGTTTGAAGTGATGACATGTAGACCTTCTTTTTTGAATTTTAACTTTGCAAAAAATCATGAGGACCAACACATGTGTGGGGTTCAATTGTCTTTTTATCTTGATTAATGAGTTCTTTTTACCACATCAACTTTGTCTTTGATTAAATTTCAAACTAAATGTCTATGTTTAAGCCCCTTTTCATTCCACAAAGTCCATTTTTTGAAAATCAAGGAGCCAAGGCCATACTTTTCCCTAGGCTAACTTTGAAGAGAGTAAATTGAGATATGATCCCAAGTATTTAGAATCCTCTAAGGATAAAACCCTTAGGGACAAGCAGTAATAATTGGACTCTTCAAAGGTATTCACTCTTTCCAAAGGGTTTGAAATTTTGATGATTGTTAAATGTTTGTTTCAATATTTTGGAATCAAGCAATGTGTTCAACTGACTTGCAAAATGCACAATCCTAGGCTGAAGAGATACTACTTACTAAGTCCCCGCTTGGATTTCTCCAAACACTAAGTGGTGCAGGGGCACCATTCAAACATGTTGGTCCATTCAAGGTTATTAGGTCTAGGATGTAGATTTTGAGTGAATTTTGTTCAAATAAGGTCAATATGACCAATTAGATGTTAAATGAGTCATTTTGGAGTCATATTTGTTGGTTTATAGGTGTCTAGATGGTTGAGGTCTCAAAAATTACAAAATTGTGAAAATTGCAAAACTGAAAATGTTGTAATGGGACAAAATAAGAAGTCCAACGGTCATAGCTTTTGAAATGTCAGTTGTGGAAGTTGAATCAATTTTTATTTGGTGGGAAATAGTTTAAAATCATGGATAATTCATTGGGAGAAGTTTTTGAAACATTGTAGAAGATTGAAACATTAATAAAATTATGTTTTTGCTCTAATTTTCTGTATTTTATGTTGTAGCAGCAAATTGTACGATCCGTACAACATAAAATTGATTCAAAATTGTGGTGTCTTGTAGATTATATTGTTTCTTCCTTCTTTTGAACCCATTTTGAAGGATCCACATTAAATTTTGTGCATTTAATCTCTAGTTTTTACAGACCGGTTAGAAAACAAGGTTTAGAGGGTTTATAAGTTCTAAACATGGTTTAAACCCATTCTACCTTTTTGTCTGAACTGTTTCTTGGTGGAATGGGTATAATATATTAGGGAAATGTGTGATAATGGTGAGTGAGTGCAGGGGAGGTCTGGAAATAATGTGGGTGTGAATCCCTGGTGTGGAATGTTGTGTTTCCTTGAAGAAAAGTGAGCTTATAATGAGTCAAAGTGTGTTGTGTGTCGGGATAGTGCCATTAGATGTTGTTTTGAGTTTTTGAAGGTCATTTTAAACCTATTTGAAGTGATTGTGGGTTTTTTAAAGGTTGGGATGTGTGATATCCAATAAGCCCTAGGGTTTTCAAGCAAAAAAGAGGGTTTAGTGAAAAGGCACATGGGTGATTGTGTTTCTAGAAAAATATTGAGGAATCCTTGGTTTGAACACCTAAGAATTGATTCTCCATAGTGTTTAAAGGTTTTGGATGAGTTTTGAGGGTAGTCTCTTTGGAAAAGAGACCTAATTGGAGGCCTAAAAGGCATAAAATCCCTGTTTTGAGCAAGTTGTTTCAAAGTTTCCATAGGTGGTTTGTTGATATGTTGAAGAGTGTCAAAATGGGTCCCTGAAGTGAGCCAATTTGTGGCTTGAAAGGGTGTGATTGTGGACTTATACCCGATTAATTGGTTTCCCTATGCTACAAGGGAAAATAGTTGATTTGAAGGAATGAAGAGTTTTTGAAAAATTTGTGAATTGACAATTGTTGTTGCAGATTGGACTTGTGTTGTTGTGTTTTTTAGGACCTCCCCCATTGCATCAAAGTGGTATTAGAGCAAAGGTACCAGATTCTTGTGGAGAAAAGTTGAAGATTGTGAGAGAAAGCTTGGAAGGTGAAGAGGCAAGATTGTGAAGATGCCTCCAAAAGGGAAGAATACAACAAAGGAGATGAATGAATTGAGAAGTTAGTACATAAGAGAGATCAATGAACTAAAAGAGAGATTGGGAGCCTTAGAAACCAATAAGAGAAGAGAAGCAGTTGAGAGCAGTGAATCAAAGGAAGAAGATGATGAAGAGTTTGAAGATGTTGAAGAAGAACTTGATCCAGAAGATCAGAGAATGGCCAAGTTGTTGAAGGCAATAAAAGGTGACAAGTATAAGGTAAAAATTGATGTTGGATATCTTCTTTGGATAACTATTTTGAATGTGAAGATATTCCAAAGGAGCAGAGAGTCAAGATTGCAAAAAAAGAAAGATTAAAGGTCATGCACTTGTATGGTAGGATTATTTGCAGTTAGAAAGAAGGAAACGAGGTAAGTCTAAGATTGTGGTATGGGATAAGATGGTAGTAAATTTAAAGGGTAAGTTTCTCCCTTCATATTATTCAATTCAAATGTTCAAGAGATTGCAAAATTTAAGGCAAAAGGAAATGGATGTAAAGACATACATTGAAGAATTTTATCAATTGTGTATGAGATCTAACCATATTGAAAATGAAGATGAGAAGATAGCTAGGTACTTGGGTGGCTTGAGAATGAACATACAAGATGAGTTGGCTTTGACAAATCCTAGGAGTGTGGAGGAATGTTATCAAATGGCATTGAAGGCTAAAGATAAAGTGAAGAGAAGACAAGAGAAAATAGTAAGAGGAAGAGGTAGCACCATGAGAGGAAGAGGATCTTTCTCTACCCCAAGACAAGCAACTGAAAGTTAGGAAGAACCAAGCAAGAGAGATGAAAAAGTTGCAGATTTTAGAGGTGGATATAGAGGCACCGGGGGCAGATTTGGAGGTGGAAGAAATTCAAACACTTTTGTAGGTAGATGTTATCATTGTCAAGAGTATGGTCATCCTGCTTGGAAGTGCCCTGAGAAGGTTGGTTCAACTTCAAGTGGAGGAGAAAGAAAACCTTATAGAAGAGCACAAATAGTTCAAGAAGATGAAGTTGAAAGTATTTCAAGTTCAAACAGATTGGTTGCAAGGGTTGAGGTTGGAGAGATGTTGATGATGAAGAAGAAAATCTTGAAGAACAAAAAGGAGGAAGAGTTGCTTCAAAGAAGAGCATTGCTCAGGACAACCTGTAGATGTAAAGACAAGGTAAGAAAAGTGATTGTTGACTTTGGTTGTACAGATAACATTGTGTCTAGTGAAATGGTGGAAAAGTTTTGTTTGCATAAAGTACCTAGAGAAAGGCCATATAGGGTGTCATGGGTTAGTGAAAATCAGTCTTTGATGGTGAGTGAACAAGCAAGAGTTGAATTTCAGATAGGTCCATATAGAGATGAAGTTCTTTGTGACATACTACCCATGAGTTGTTGTCATCTATTGTTAGGAAGGCCCTGGCAGTTTGACATGTCAACCTTGTGTAATGGTAGACAAAATACCTACATAATTGAAAAGGATGGAAAAGAGTTCATGCTAACTACATTGGTTGAGGGTATAGAAGAATATGGTGAGATCATTATGTTAGGTAGAAAGGAGTATGTGCATGTTGAAGAAGGTAAAGTAAATAATACTGATTTGGTAGCCAACACAAGGTATAATGAAGATAGGATACTAGGAAGAAAGAATGAGAATGGTTTGCAGACATATGGAAAGAGAAATGTATTTATGTGGAAGGAAAAAGTGAGTGGTAAAGTGTCTCGGTTTGAGACAAAACCGTACAAGAGTGAGGAGCCTTTGGAAAGGAAAGACAAAGGTGATAGGATCCTTGTAGGGACAATAAGTTTCCCTACGGTGGCACAAAGAGTGAGTGGATAGTTGAAGACAGTAAGAGCACAAGTTTGTGAGGATGAGAAGGAAAGGAAAGTGGTAAGAGGATAGTCAAGAAATGGTGAAAGTGATGGGACATTAAGCAAGTGGACAAAGGTTTGTAATAAGAAAAGGACAGTGAGTTGTGATGTCATGGCAATAGTTGATGGTGTTGAAAATACTATGAAAGAAAAAGACAAGAAATCATGATGTGGATGGGACAGAGGTCAAAAAAAGTACAAGTCTGATAGGGACAATAAAAGGTAAGAGTACAAATGATAGTGGGACTGATAGAGAAAAGGGTACAAGTAATAGTAAGAAAGGTGTAGATGAAGAAGCTAAAGGGACAATGGATAAAGCATGAGGAACAAAGGAAAGTGATGGCAGATAATGGAGGATAGATTACATATGTAAATGTAAATGTGACATCAAGATTTGAAGATGGAAAAGGGGAAACACACCCCATAGAGCATAATGGACAGTTGGAACAAAGAACAAGTGGAGGTAAGATCAGAAGGTTGAAAGAAATGAGAGAAAAAAGCACAAGGAACTTGTTGAAGGAAAGGATGAAAGTCAGAGGTCTGAAGGGCACAAATAAGGGATAACTACATCAAGCTTTCCAAGAGACTTGGAAATTTTTTAAAATGGGGTGTATGGTGCAGGGTCACTATTCAAACATGTTGGTCCATTCAAGGTTATTAGGTCTAGGATGTAGATTTTGAGTGAATTTTGTTCAAATAAGGTCAATATGACCAATTAGATATTAAATGAGTCATTTGGGAGTCATATTTGTTGGTTTATAGGTGTCTAGATGGTTGAGGTCTAAAAAATTGCAAAATTGAAAATGTTGTAATGGGACAAAATAAGAAGTCCAACGATCATAGCTTTTGAAATGTCAGTTGTGGAAGTTGAATCATTTTGTATTTGGTGGGAAATAGTTTAAAATCATGGAGAAATCATTGGGAGAAGTTGAAACATTGTCGAAGATTGAAACATTAATAAAAATTTGTTTTTGTTCCAATTTTCTGTATTTTCTGTTGTAGTAGCAAATTGTATGATTCGTACAACATATCATTGATTCAAAATTGTGGTGGCTTGTAGAGTATATTGTTTCTTCCTTCTTTTGAACCCATTTGGAAGGCTCCACATTAAATTTTGTGCATTTAATCTCTATTTTTCACAAACCAGTCAGAAAATAAGGTCTAGAGGGTTTGTAAGTTCTAAACATGGTTTAAACCCATTCCACCTTTCTGTCTGAATTTTTTCTCAGTGGAATGGGTATAATATATTAGGGAAAGGTGTGAGAATGGTGAGTGGGTGCAAGGGAGGTCTGGAAATGATGTTGGTGTGAAGCCCTAGTGTGGAATGTTGTGTTTCCTTGAAGAAAAGTGAGGTTATAATGAGTCAAAGTGTGTGTTGGGACAATGCCATTAGATGTTTTGAGTTTGTGCAGGTCATTTTAAACCTGTTTGAAGTGATTGTGGTTTTTGGAAAGGTTGGGAAGTGTGAGATCCAATAAGCCCTAGGTTTTCAAGCAAAAAAGAGAGTTTAGTGAAAAGGTGCATGGGTGATTGTGTTTCTGACAAAATATTGAGGAATCCTTGGTTTGAACACCTAATAATTGCTTCCCAATAGTTTTTACAAGTTTTGGATGAGTTTTGAGGGTAGTCTCTTTGGAAAAGAGACCTAATTGGAGGCCCGAAAGGCATAAAATCTTTGTTTTGAGCAAGTTGTTTCAAATTTTCCATAGGTGGTTTGCTGATATGTTGAAGAGTGTCAAAATGGTTCCCTGAAATGAGCCAAGTTCTAGCCTAAAAGGGTGTGATTGTGGACTTATACCCGATTAATTGGTTTCCCTATGCTATAAGGGAAAAGAGATGATTTGAAGGAATGAAGAGTTTTTGAAGAAATTGTGAATTGAAAATTGTTGTTGCATATTGGAATTGTGTTTGTTGTGTTTGTAGGACCTCCCTCAATGCATCAAAGTGGTATCAAAGCAAAGGTACCAGATTCTTGTGGAGAAAAGTTGAAGATTGTGAGAGAAAGCTTGGAAGGTGAAGATGCAAGATTGTGAAGATGCCTCCAAAAGGGAAGAATACATCAAAGGAGATGAATGAATTGACAAGTCAGTACAAAAGAGAGATCAAAGAATTGAAAGAGAGATTGGTAGCCTTAGAAACCAATAAGAGAAGAGAAGCAGTTGAGAGCAATGAATCAAAGGAAGAAGATGAAGAGTTTGTAGATGTTTAAGAACTTGATCCAGAAGATCAAAGAATGGCCAAGTTGTTAAAGGTAGTAAAAGGTGACAAGTATAAGGTAAAAATATGGCTCCTCCTTACATGGCACACACTTCTCGGGTGCACCAAATCTCAAACCCTAAAGGATTTTTTTGTTTCAACAATGAATAGTAAAATATGGGGCGGCTTCAGAACGATCATTCTTGCACCAACAAGCATAAAGGTTTTTGGTCACTAAACAAGTTGGTTCTTAGTAAGGGATTTCATTCGAGGTGGCCATACATGTAGCAAGATTAGCTCAAGATGATTTCAATCAAGAGGCCTCCTAGTCTCTTCTTAAGAAGAGATTTTAACGTATCGTGCACAGATACTAAGGGTGAAACTTGTTTGTATGACACATTCGTACCTATTGCTTATTACTTTCGTCACAAACATATTTTTATATAGTAGATTGAAAGTACCTTGGACTTAGCCTCATTACTGCTTGGGTCATTCCCACCTTTCAAAGCAGGGTGGCAGGCCCTCTAAAGGTATACAAAAGCAAGGAAGCACATTTTTTGTTCGATCTCCTAGGTCGCACGATGCAAGGAGAGAGCATTCACGCCTTTTCCTCACACTAGCATGGGGTTCATTTTAAATCCAAATCAAAATATGTGGATGGTTATACAAAAATGTCAAAGGAATGCTTTTGATTCTCAATATCGCCGAGTGGCACGATAGAAGAGCATACACATTCAATGACACAAATGCAAACCACAAGACATGGTAAACACTTGTTAATTTTAACCCTCAAAGAAAAAGTAAGTTCATTTTAAGCACCAAACTGAGTGTGAGTTGTTTTGTTCAATTTTATCCCACAAAGCAATGTCTAGTAAATTTCTAAGTTCAATTTTAACCAATTTGAAAAAGATCAAATCAATGATTAATTTTAAACCCAAAATGAAGCTAGTTGTCCAAAAAACAAAAATTCAAAGCAGTAATGAATTCCCTAGGCTATTACTTGATAAGCATTTAAAAATTCTTTTTCAATTCCAATGCCCACTTTTTTCCACTCAAATCTGCTTGTTATTTCTAGATTTCTCTGCCTTGCTACACCATAATATTGCACTTGCAATCTTAATACATAGAAATGTGTGGATAAATGTTCAAGAAAAAATATAAAGATATGCAAATCATTTATCAATATATTCCCAAAGCTTTGAAGTTTATATGAACATAAACAAAGAGTTTACATGCCCATCTAATGCATTAATTGATATTAAAAAAAAACAAATCACAATGAGCATGTTATCCATCCAATGCTTCTAGCGGCTTCTCCTCAAACCCAATGGCATTCAATGCATTAATTATGCACTTCGTGATTTTGTATCCCACAACTCAAGAAAGATGTCACTCTAGTAAATATTTCCACAGTAAGAGTAAGAATAATTGAGCAACCAAAGCTTTGAATTTTATATGAACATAAACAAAGACTTCACATTCCCATCCAATGCATTAATCGATATTAAAAAAAAGCCCACCTCAAGAATGATGTCGTGCCAACAAATATTTCCACAGTAAGAGTAAGAATAACTAAGTAGCCAAATCTTGAAGTTCTTTTTTTTTAACAAAAACAAAGACTTTGCATTCCTATCTAATGCGTTAATCGATATTAAATAAACAAAGCACAATGAGCATGCTAGCCATCCAATGCCAGTAGCTTCTCCTTGAACCCAGTGGTATTTAATGCATTAACTATGCATTCATGGATTCTATACCCCCCAAACGCCATTTTTTATCTATGATTTTTTAATCTATCTATGCCATCCTATTTTCCTGATTTTCTTAAAGAAAAATGATTTATAGAGCTACTCACACGATGAAAGATGTCGCTCAATAATGATGTTGCACCAGCAAATATTTCCATAGTAAGAGTAATAGTGATTGTGCACCCACATATTGAAGTTTATATGAACAGAAACAAAGAGTTTACATTCGTATCTAATGCATTAATCAATAAAGACCAATGCCCAAAGTTTGAAGCTAATATGAACAAAAACTAAGACTATACATTCTCATCTAATGCATTAATATGTATTAAACATAAACAAATACTTTATATTCTTATCTAATGCATTAATCGATATTAGACAAAAAAAAAACAAAGACTTTATATTCCTATCTAATGCATTAATCGATATTAAACAGAAACATAGACTTTATATTCCTATCTGATGCATTAATCAATATTAGACAAAAACAAAGACTTTATATTCCTATCTAATGTATTAATCGATATTAGACAGAAACAAAGACTTTATATTCTCATATTTTAATTGAATGATCAATTAGGTTTCTTCTAAAACTGTAGCTGTAATTAACGGTGGGCACCAAAATGTGAAAGCTAAGCCTGCACTTATCAAAGATTGACAAATATGAGCATATTAGTCAATTTAACAAATGAAATAAAGCATTCTTATGAGATACTTGAACATGCTAAATATGCAAACAAGACAATAAGAAACCAAAGAAACTAAATAAAAGCACATAAAAGCATATTCAAACTCTATCACATAGTGGGAGTGGTGCTCCTTTGATGTGGAAAGAATTCCCTTTCCCACTCCCTTTCGATTAGCTCTTGATCCCTTGATGTGAAGATGACTTTGATGCAAAGAGAGTATGGAATCTAAGCTAAAAAGTGATAAAAAATGCAAGTGATTGAGCAATGAACTTAACAAAGTAGCAATGCTTCAAGTTGTGGATCCATTTCAAGTAGAAGAGGCTTCTACTTATAGGAGTGAAGGGTTGAAGAATGAGTGAAATTGATGAATGTGGGATTAAAAGGAGAGCCAATAGGAATGTGACACTTGTCACAAGGCTAATGGATGAAGATGGAACACATTTTGGGGAATGTGCATAGTTAAGAGGATGTAAGAGGATTGAATGCATATGGTTGAGAGTGTAAAAGAATGTGGGTGAGGATGTAAGAGAGATTAATGCCCTTGTAAGAGACAAGATGGCATGTAAGAGGGAATAAATTCCTTTGTAAGAGGTATTTATGGGTGTGTAAGAGGCTTTTGAAGGGAAATTGAATGAGAGGGTGGTTGGGAGGAATTTTCTTAGGAATATGCCATTATGAGGATAAATAAGGTAATCAGATAATTAAAAGAAATGAATTTCATGTGCAATCTAGTTAGTTGACCATGGGTTTAGTTTGAGCAAGGTTGAGTCAAAAGCTAGAGAATGGGTAATGAGGATTAGGAGTTAATTAATTCAAAATTAATCAATTTGAAGGGATTAGGGGGTTTATGACATTTGATTTAAATATTTTGATTTATTAAATCAAATGAGAGGACTTTAGGGTTTTAATTAAATAAATTGATTTATTTAATTAAGCATGATGAAGATTAGTGAGTAGGAAGTGGATTAACCAAAATTAGATGCATAATGTCAGTCGGGCCTATTTGAGTGTCTACAACTACATATTTAATATGAACTTTATTTTTCATGTTTGAATTTAGCCTATAAGGTCTCTTCCTTTGCGGTTTTACCCCTTAAGTTGTATTTTCATTATTTTGGCTTCCTCTTTGATCCCTTTTAGGTTAGTAAAAGTTTGAGAAAGAGGTCAAGTCATTTTCTGATAGTATTTTTGTAACTTGCATTACTTTATTTTCCTCCAGTAATCTTGTGTCTTTTCTAATTTGGGGTTCCCCTTGGTGTCTATGTTTTCTTCCCTTAATTTTAGTGGTCGTTTAGCTTTAGCTTTAGTATGTATATCCCTTTTACCTTGGTTAACCTCTACCTAATTACAAATTTTCATCATTATCATTTTGGTGTGTGGTGTAACACCTCCTTCTAGAATATTGATTTTATTTTTCTATCATTTCTATGAAATTTTATATTCCCTTAAATTTTGGTGGTACTAGTGTTTTTTGGTGTATATGTACATTGTATCTTCCTCCATAGGTATAAATGAATTTATTTTGTTATGAGGAGAGCGTTGCATATGTCCTTATTTGAATTGTAAAATTAAAATGTGTATAGGAAGTCCTATTGGAGTTCTTCCTAATATTTAGTTTATGCTCTTATTTCTTGATTTATCTACTAGGTATGCACCATTTGGTTAAGTGTCCAATAGAAAATTTGTTTATATAATTGTGTGCCATACTCTCTTCAACCATTCCCTATAGTCATATAGATGTCCAAACGTTCTTACGGTGAAAGTGTACCTTCATACTTAGTAATTAATTGATAAATTCCTCTTCTTTCAAGGTAAGTATCTTGTTTCTATCAATATTTTTAATGCATACCAATTGAGGATATTATACTTGTGGGTATTCCACCAACTTGTTGTGTTACAAACTGGTGTATGTTGTAATGTTTCTAATCTCAATTCTTCTCTACCAAATATTTTTTCCATTTCTTCCCAATATGTGTTAAGATCTCCTACACTTAAGTATTTAAGTAGCTTAATATCTGAAATTTCCTATGAAATATGATTCAAATGACATGATTTTTGGGTGGTAGTTGTGGCATGGATTGAGATGAATTTAGTGTGGTTTGTGGTAAGTTGGCTTCATTTACAATAAATTTTAATGGGTTTTTTGTTATTTTGTGTGTCATAATTTTTTTTAAGCCTCTAATTTTTTGGGATTTTACCTCTGGTTCCTCTCTAAGCCAAACATTTAAGACATCTTCACTATCCATGCTAGCATTACTACTTTCAATTTTTATTTCTCCTTTAAAATTGAGTTCTTCTACCGACTCTTGTTTAGGTAACTTTGCTAGTGAATATTGAATTTTGGAATACTCCTCCTCATGTTCTTCTTGTACTATTTCTTCTATATATGTGTTACTAATATTTGTACCTAGGGGTATGTGAACTATTTTATCATCATTTACAAAAGATAATTCTTCCTTGATTGAATCTATAATACTATTATAATTTACAAACCACTATAACACAAAAAGTGTGTTGAAAGTATCAAAAAACTAGATTTCATTTCAATAATTTCAAAATCTACAATTTCTTTTACTCCTAGTATGCTAACCTCTACATTTTCAATTTCCTATGGTTGCTATTGATGAACCATCTCCTAGACTAATGTTGTAGGGGTCTCACATAGTTTAGGTTTTCTTAGTGTTCCCAAATCTATTTTGGGAGAATATTAACATCTGATCCTAATTCAACCTTTACCTATTTGTTCTTTCTATGGTTAATGTGTGCATTGATAATTATTGGTTTAGTTTTCCATGACCTAGATGTTTTTGTCAATTTTCTATTTTATGGTTTTGGGATTGCTTGTTTGTTCCAATACTTGGGAATTTTTTTAGTTTTTCAATCAAATTGTTTTTAGTGTTAATGAAGCTAATTGTTTTAATGTGTTGAAATATTTTTCTTTTTGTTGTCATTTATTTATAATTTAATTAGCTTCTTTAATTATTTTATCAAGTTTATATTTAGTGAAGAAGAAGACTTCTTCCTCCTCATCATCGTTTTCTTCTTATCATATATATTGGTTGTTTTACTTTTGCAATTGTTCCTTGTTTGATAATTACCACAACTTTGTTTTTCCCTTTATATTCTATGAAAGATTTTTATTTTAGTTTGACAAGGCATTACATTTATTTATCATAATTATTTTTTTGATAATATATTTTTCTTTCTTGGCCATTGTTCCCTGTTTGTAAAATTTTAATTGTGATTACAAATTGGTTCAAGCATAAAAGGGGACCTACCAGGTGTTAATGCGTCTTGCCTGCCTCGCGTAGGCCTAACAAATCTTTCTTATTTTTACTGGATGCCTCGCTAGGGTTTGTGATTCTTGCTTTTCTGTCACGCCGCCATTCCCGAGTTGTATATAATCCTCCACTAATACAAAATAGTATCCATATTTTCTTCGATTCCTCTGCCGTTCTGTCCTGCAGGATCGTTTCGATTGAATATAACTGTAATCAAGAAGTGGAGGGATAATCAATCCAATAAAAAATGGTGTGAATGAACATTATCTTGCTTTCATGGGCAGGCGGATGGAGACATCAGATCGGAGAGTTATGTGGACTGGAAAGGTCGACCTTTACTTTCACCCTTCCTTTTGTTTTCTAGTATACGTAGAAAAGTGCAAGTATTCATGGAAGGGAATTTGGTTTTTGCGTTGAAGTATAGGGTTTGGATAATAATACATTAATATAGATCATATGTTTTATTTTTTTGAATTGATGTTCAGTCATTTTATGTTTATCATCAATGTACGTTACAGTTTAGTTGGATGAATCATTTCAGATAGTCAAATGGTTTGATTTTTCATCATCCAGTTTGAATTGGCATACTGATTGATTATTAATGTTTGTTAAAATTAAGCTCAGTGAATTATTTCAGATAATCAAATGGTTTGATTTTTTCCTCATCCAACTTAAATTGATATGCAGTCATCTTATTTTTTACTTTGTTACAGTTAAACTGAGTGAATTATTTCAGATAATCATACGATTTTACTTTTTTCATCATCCAGTTTGAATTGATATGTAGTCATCTTATTTTTTACCATCAATCTGTGTTATAATTAAACTGGATCAATTATTTGAAACAATCTAATGGTTTGAGTTTTTCATCATCCAGCTTAACTGAAAATTGATTGTATAACAACCTTAAAAAAAAAAACATCTGCTTATATTAGTACATGATTATCCATCCATATATTTTGAATATAATTTTATATTCATCTGGATACTACATTATTATTTAACTACAGATATTCATACTATTTAAACCCAACCAAATTAATTAATCTATGAAAACTTTGTGAACACTGTAAATCCACTCAAATGATTCTAAACACAATACAAACCAAACTCACACTTATTTCCAAAAACTCTCACTTAACACAATGAAAGCATCCCTTCAAATATAAACCCTGGTTCAAAGTTATCTGGTATTGTTATACATGCAGCTAAACCAGCATTTGAAAGTACATAGCATGGGTTTCACTGATAGATGTGAGTTTCTTCAGGCCATGATACCTAATGGTAGCGATTTGGTACTATTTAGTGAGCACCATCCATACATTTTATATGTATTAATGGTATATAAATGGCGTTTGTCAGGGGCTAATAAAGTTGACGGTGCAAGCTCAGATTCCTAGAATGAAACCAGAGACCGGCAGTAGCGAGCATCTACACGGAGGCAGACAGGCATGCTGTACAGGGCATGCTGCGTATGCTAGCGTTAGGGGAGGGGGTCGTGAAATCCTCGTTACTGGCGCATGGGGCGGACCAGTTCGACAGTGAGGGCAACAACCCTCTGCAAAAAAGGCTTCTTTCCACATTCTTCAACTTCTACTTCTTCAGTCTGTGTGGGAGGACTGCTAGCGGTAACCCTAATTGTGTGGGTGTAGGAAAACCTAGGATGGCAGTGGGGCTTCTTCCTTTCTACGGCGACCATATTTTTCGCCCTCCTCATATTTTCCCACCCTTTAGACTCTGAAATCGCTGTAAGAAACCGAAAGCTCCCATTGCCGCCAGATCTGAAAATGTTGCACAATGCCGCTTCTCAGCAAACGGACCAGTTTCGGAACCAAAATTCGTTTATTTCTTACCCTTCAATTCCTATTTCTCATTGTGTATAAATTTTTTCGTTAGATTATGATAATATTCATTTCTTTCTTACCCGAGCAGATTTGTGGACAAGGCTACATTGGGTGGAGAGATTACAAGCAGAAGCCGGTGGAGGGTGTGCTGCGTGAAGCAGGTGGAGAAAACGAAGCTAGTGCTAAGAGTATTACCCATATTTGCAAGTATAATAATGATGAATTGCTGTCTGTGCAGCAAGGAAGTACCATGAACAGAGCCCTGCACAAATTGGAGATACCAGCCGCCTCTCTCACTGCAATTCCTCTGGTATTTCTGTTGATTCTGGTGCCGATATGTTTGCCTTGGTCGGGCTTCTGCAGCTTTTCTGCATTCTGATCTCTCTCAATTTCTTCCACCATCTCTTCTGGGCAAGATGGTACAAATATAAGCCATAGAAGTTCTTGGCCACCCACAAACATGGCATGACAGTTACTGCTATACAAACCCCGATCGCTTCAAACTTGATTGTTTCCAGTTCTCGAGATAGATTAAGGACATGAATCGTTAAAGTTGGATTGCTTATTCCCCACACGGCAATGTATTGGACAGGGCGCTCCTTGGAAGCTCTGTAGAATCAGATTTATGTTTATCCATATATCACATCTCGCAAAGTGCAGCCCTACATTTGCCGATGGCCTTTTTCCCTCCTCATCTTACCTTCTTTATTCTGATGGGACAGTGTATTCTTCATAAGAAGAACATATTGTTTAATCCATAATTAAATTCTAAGCAACTTTTGTTGAACTTTTCCTATTCTCTTATGAGGCAAAAAAACATTTAGATTGGCAACTTCAAATTATATTGGTCATTATGACTTATCAACTTGTACTTCCAAGTCATTGCAAGGAAGTAATTTTAATCCTTAATTTGCATAGTAAGTTCCTCCATAATGAAGGGAATAAAATTACTTCCTTTACAATATCTTCTAATATCTAGAGGAAGACTTGTACTTCCAATATCTTCTTCTAGGTTGTATATCTAGTTCTTCTCTTGTTTCTATCCTTCATTTTTTTTCTAGTTTGACCATAAAATAAAAGTTAAATTCTTGAAACAATAACAATCATCTATAGATTTGTTCTTGTGTCACTCTCTATTTAGTGGTTCATGGTTTGTATTAACCTGAATGGTGTAGTTGATAAGCAGTGTCTAAACTTCTTAAATGTGTACGTCATTGATAATATATAAATTGATTTATTTCCATTAAATGATAAAATTGATATCAAATTATACTAATTTGAAATGGCATTACATTTATTTATCATGACTATTTTTTTTGATAATATATATTTCTCTCTTGATAATTGTTATCATTTATAAATTTGATTTATAAAATTTAGAAAAAAAAGATTTTAATAAAAAATCAAATAATTAAATCTATTGATTTTAATACAAAATTGAAATTAAAAAATATTATATATTACTATATACATCAATATGTTTTAAATTTTCCAATGAGAACATTCATATATTTATACAAAACATATTTATATATCAAAGAGCCAGAGGTTAACAGAACAGATAAAGTAGAGCCAAGTTTAACACACCAACAGATTAGTCAAAGATGATGGATATAAAGTGACAGAAGAATACTAATGGGGGATAAAAAACAGGATGCTTTATTCCCTCACCAACCATTTACCATGCAAGTTGAAGCTGTTGTTTTCACTCTGCTCTTTTAAAACGTTGTAGAATTTAAGCACCTCTTCTTTTTGTCTTCAGCAACCCCAACTTTTAGATGATTTGGTTGAAGAGGAAAATCAACACTACAAAAGAAATGTTAGATTTCCCCAATAAGGGGGAAAGAAAAACGAGTATAATCTCCTAAAAAAATCTGCTTTCAATACTGAGATATTAGTGCCTGGGTAGGATTGCAAAGAGTTAGTCAGCTATCAATTGGGTGATAACATCAGTAACAGATTCAAGCTATGTTGTATAATTATCTTACTATTTCAACCACTGTGTCTATTCCTAGTGACAGCTAAACTAAAAAGTATAGGGTTTGGATTGTAAGATGTCTTATATTTTTTTATCATCGATGTATGTTACAGTTTAGTTGGGTGAATTATTTCAGATAATCACATGGTTTGATTTTTTCTTCATCCACTTTCAACTAATATGCAGTCATCTTTTTTTTTACCATCAATGTGTTACATTTATGCTGAGTGAATTATTTCAGGTAATCATATGATTTGATTTTGTCATCATCTAGTTTGAATTGATATGTAGACATCTTATTTTTGACGATGAATGTAGGTTATAATTAAACTGAGTCAATTATTTCAGATAATCTAATGATTTGATTTTTTTCATCATTCAACTTAAGTGTCACGCATAGTCAAAAAGTAAATTGATTGCATATCAATCTAAAAAGAAACAACACATCTACTTATATTAGTAAATGGTTATCCATACCATATATTTTGAATATAATTTTACATTCATGGATTACTACATTATTATTTAACTACAAATATACATAATATTTAAACCCAGCCAAATTAATTAATCTATAAATATTTAGTGAACAATTTAAAACTACTCATATTTCAGAAACCTGATTTTAAACACAATTGAAGAATTTATAGCTATCATTTCGGTTTCTGGTAGTTACAACGAACACAGGAGGATTACATAAAGATCAAAAAGTAGTCATATCAAGATGACGTGAGATACATATTCTCTATTGTCCCCATAACTGTTCGTTTTGACCACCACAAAATTTGCACAATTGATATTTTACATATATGCACAAATATCCCAATACTCATATGATACAAATATAAACCATAGAAATTCTTGAACACCCACAAACATGGCATGACAGTTACTGCTATACAAACCCCGATCGCTTCAAGCTTGATTGTTTCCTGTTCTCGATACAGATGGAGGACAGGAATAGTTAAAGTTGGATTGCTTATGCCCTACATAGCAATGTATTGGACAGGGCGCTCCTTAGAATCTCTGTAGAATCAGATTTATGTTCATCCATATATCATATCTCACAAAGTGCAGCCCTGCCCAATGGCCATTTTCCCTCCTTACCTTCTTTATTCTGATGGGACAGTGCAGTATTCTGCTTAAGAAGGAACATCTTGTTTAATCCATCATTAAATTCTAAATAACTTTTTATTGAACTTTTCCTATTCTCTTATCCATCAGAACATTTAGATTGGCACCTCTAAATAATATTGGTCAATACGACTTATCAAGTTGCACTTCCAATACACACAAAATAATCGTAATATATAAATGAATTTAGGTTAATTAAATAAATGTAATTAATAATTTTGGTTGGTAAATTTAATAAATATTTCAAAATTAAATGTAAAAGTTAAGGAGAATTAGCTTTTAAATTAACGAAAGAAAAATGATGTTGATGTGGTATTAAATTAATGGTGATTTATAAATTGATGTGTTGATTTAATGATTTGTGTTATTAGAAATCTTATGATTTAAATCTGGACATTGTGGGGTTGATCTTGATCTATACAAATGTGATTTGATGTACAAAATTGATTTGTGGTGTGAAGGATGGATATATCAAACATGCATTAAGACCTATATACAAATGATGTGGATTTATTTATTTTCCTCTTAAGGAACACAATGTGCTCTAATGATTCTCCTTCTAATTGTGTCTTATTTCTAGATGATCCTAGCATGCGAATTAATATTGCATTAAATATATTTAAATATCAAAACATAGAAACAATCATACAAATGTGTACCAAGTTGGCTCATAATGATTAATAGAAAGGGCAAGGAAAATTGATTTTTTTGGGGTTCATTTTGTATGCCTCAAGATTGAACTAGATCAATCTTGAGTAGTTTGGAAATGAACCTCAAGAATCTAAATGGCAATTTTGAGGAATGGAGTAAATGTATAGAAGCAAGTGCAAATGGGGGTAGATAGATTGTGAATGCATGAAAAATGTATGGGGATACATGCAAATGAGAACATAACAGATTTAAGTAGGGACCAAATCATGAGTGATTCCTTGTAGAAGTTTGTGACACTTGTTGATACGTTATTGCATCAAGGACAATCCATCTAGGTGGGACAACTAAATGGTAAATGACATCACTATGCAAATTTCACCATTGCATTTTGGCCCCATTTTGATAGGTGTATAAATCTAACATGAGCATGCATTGCAGTATATATGTGCAATCTCATTCAACATGAAAAAGTAAATATTAAAACGCCCTTAAAAAGGATATATGGTGCATGTAAAATAAAACATTGGTTTTTATGTCTTCTTGTATGATCCTTTGTGTGATTGCTTTATCAAAATATACAAAACAACAAAAAATATGCATTGAGTAGTGTTTATCACATGATTAAAATAAACACAAATTACAAATGGTTTCAACTATCTTCAAAAAATTAGGAGAGAGAAGGGTTAGAAATTTTTTCATGTATGGAAAGTGATATGAAATACTATCTATGATGTGGTAATGCAATATTAATTAACACAATACAACCATGTGATCATGTTCCACACAATGTGGGAATGTGGGAAATATTCCGTGTGATGTGGCATTTATTACAATCAAACTCCTTTTACATATAATGATGAATATACAAGTACTACAAGTCACTATCTAAAATCTCAACCATGAAATGTGTTACTGATAATATATGCCCCTCCAATTAGTTGCAAGATGATGATGGGTCCCATGTTAAAGGTACCCATGTATACTCACATTGTTTGATAGAATATAATTATTCTCTCATTTTGAGCATGTTAGTCCTTCAATTTAAGCTCCTTGATATTGATTGTCCATCTCTATAGCCAAATCTTACATATTATCAAAGCATCATGTACCAACTCTTACATGGTATTAAAGCCTGCAGGTTTACTTCTTCTTAGTCTTTGAGTGATCACAAGGTTATAGATATTATACTTTCTTGAAAATTTGAGCATATTCTTCTCTTGCATTAAAGGATAAACTAAAGAATTAATTTTTTTTGTTAAAAATACAAGATTTGGAAAGTTAATCTTTATGACTTTGTATTTTGGGTTACTTTGGGTAGCTTTTGGAGCAAATATGAGCTCACCATTGAGTTCAAGGAATCCAAGAAAGTCAATTTTATCTTTTTTTGCATCTAAATAAAATTTTAGAGGCTAGATTTGAAAGGGTTTGAAGTTGGGAGGTGTATTCCAAATCCACAATGTACCTAATCCATCAATGCATTTTAGATCAAATCTAACATTGCTATTGCATTCAAAAAGACCTTAAAAAACCCATAGATCGACTATCAAAATTTCAAAATTAGATGGTTTTACCCTATGTCATTAGGGAAAATTTTCATCATTCATATGGTATGCAATTTTTTTAATATTCTCAAAAAATAGGAAAAATATTCTACTTGCATTGCAGAGATACCAATAGATCTATCATACAAAGAAACCTAGATAAAAGCTTTAAAAATGTTTAGATTAAAAAAACATGTCATTTTTGTTTATTTAAAAGTACAAAGTATCTTATGAGCATGGTACTATAGGCCCTTTGAGGATTCCACATAGTGCAATCCCTATGTATACATAGTGGAAAACCCTACCACAATGGCCTACCTCTAACAATTATCTTCTTCTCTAGTATGTAGATTTACCATTGGTAGTAAAACTACAAGTAATGCCACTTTTACCCATCAAATTATCTCATTGCTATTGAAACCACATATGCTAACCTACAAGCTATTTTACATTATACAAGAAACAGTTTATGCATACAAATAGTGGATTTGCAAGTCAAACAATAGTTTTATAAAATAATTAGCAATTTTAGACTCTTAGGTAATATTCCATCCAAGAGGGATATTTTATCAACTATTGTTTCCTAATATTGGCATTGCATCAATGTAACATCATCTTTCCTCCACTCATACTCCCATCATAGTTTGTAGTTTGATTATTGGTGTTAAACTTTAGAGGCCTCCTTCATCATCATATTAGCTCCTTTTTCCAAGCAATTTTTTTAATTTAGATTGACTTTTTAGAGTTTCACAATGGTGCAAATAGTTTTTTATATTGGTTTTTATATTTTCTAAAAAAAAGATTATCGTGCAACTATTATTGAGCAATTCCCATTTAAAAAAATTAGAGTTCTATTTGAGATCACATGATAATATTTTTGGGTATATTTTTGAAAGTGCATAATTTTCCATGTACTTTTCATTTGTGTAGTTTGATCTATCCTATACTATGTTAAAATTATATTTTCAAATTTTTGGCCTAATTTAGCATCTATAATATACTAAGATCAAGACCACTTACCTAATTTGGTAAGTGGGGTAAGTGGTAACTATAATTGCATAGTATAAAGTGCCAAGATCATAATTTGTTGTAGGGGCTCATTGATTGAGTGAAGTTTGGGACATAATCATATAATTATGATTTATTTTAATTCTTTGTGTATGCTTGTGTTCTTCTAATTTTGTCACGAGGAATACTAAGATCCCTCATCCAACTCTTTACAACTATTCATTATAGGAATATTTGATAAGGAATCACTTAAGGAGTGAAGATCATACTAAGCATATATTGTAAATTGATCCAAACTAACTAATGATAAGGAAAAGAAGGTATGGGTTAATGAATATGGTAAATATATTGTCTATTTATGTATAATGTTTCATTTTATCTTTAATTTTATGTGCAAAAGTGTAATTTACCTAATAATGCTTGGGACATTTTTTGATTTGTATGGTCCAAGTAATGAGAATAAGATTTATCAAATCGATAATGGATTGGTGAACCTTGATTAAATGTTTTTGATAATATATAAGATTGTGCCACTAAGGTTAATGATCTAAGAACATGACTCAAGGAATGTGGTATTGATAAAAAGGACATATAGTTGGTTCTTAATGTCCTATTCAAACTTGGTACAAAATATGTAAATATTTATTTTCATATTTTACACCCATTGGATTTCTATGGGAAAGGCATATAAAATGCCTATACTTGATCATTTTTCAAAAATTCAAATTCAAGGAAAAGGGTATTTAATTCAAATGACTCTCATTAAATCTTCCAAGTCACAAGCATTGATGGCTAGTAAGCCTAATAAATTTAGAGAATCGGGGAATCCTAAAATGAAACAAAAGAAGAACAAAAACAAGTCACAAAAATAAACAACACAAATTAATTATAAATAGTCATCAAAAGAGAAATCATGTAATAAGGAGAAGAATAAATGTGCACAATTGTAAGAAACTGGGAAAACATATATGTTATTCAAAATAAATTGATTAATTGAAACATTTTTTATAAAAAATATAAATATTAAATTATCTTTAACAATTTCAGGGTGCACGTCGTCTTCTTCTTCTTCTTCTTCTTCTTTAAATTTAGAGAGATAGAAGGGGCAAGCACTTGTAACTATAGATTTTGAGTCAGGGAGTTGGCTTCTTGATTATAGAGTTTCACATCATCTATCTTGATCACAAAGTATATTTTGTTCATTTGAGACTTATTCCACACCAAATATATTGATGTGTAACAACATTGTGTGTTGTTTGGAAGGGAACTATTAACATGGGTGAAGGATCGTTCACTATTTTCCTTTGCATTTATTGTCAACAAATCTTCTTTCTACCTATAAAATCATATATAATTTGATAGGGAAGAGTATTTAGTTCATATCAGACTTGGTGGTCATTCAATATCTACATAACAAAGATATTGTTGTAGTTGAGGATGAAAATGACTAATCTAGATTGTACACCTTTTCACATCTTTCTTCTAATGCTCCTTTAGCTAATGTTCACACTCAAGATTATAGTGTGGACACTTTTGAGGAGATGTATAGTATGGTTATTTGAACCTTGATATTCTTTCATTAACTAAGGTTCTAGAGACAAATGTTGAAAGTCTATTTCATTAATCTCATATTTCTTCTATTGAGACTAGGGTTGCTACATAAGTGGCTACCAATGATTATTTCTAGTAGGACCATATACACCATCTTCCAAAGATAACTCCTTGGGATGCGTACTTGATAGATCTTGTCAATTTATTTTTTGTCCCTTCTTGCAAATTTAGATGATATCATTAAATGCATATCTTCTCTCTTTGATGTTAGCTCCTATGAAGTTTCATCATCTTTTTCAAATGTCATGAGGTCACATTTAGACCCTTTTGCTATTTCTCCATCTACTTATTTTTAATAATTTGGTATTGCTTTAGAGATCCTTGAGTGGTATTTGGAGGAATAATATTCATCTTTGGATATATTCTATATATGTTTTCTCAAGTTTCTAATTTGTAATTTTCTTTAGTTAGGCCTTGAACTCATAATTTGACTCTAGACCAACATGGTGACACCTACGTAGCTTTCAAAGACATGATTTTGTATCTTTCTTTCCTCATATTTATTTCAAGAGTGGAAATGCCTCCTACATACATATTTGGCTTTGTTTCTTCATAGGGAAAATGTTGTTTGGTGGTTTTCGATCATCTTTAACATTCATTGTCAAGCATCTACCATTAGTTTAGGAGATTGTACATTGGGTGAGGGAGGATAAATTGTATCTCCTCTCTTATGAGAGCGTGAGGACCACTTCTCATCCTCATTATCACACTCTTTTTGGATAGAATTTTTTTAGTTTGGACACTCATGGACATGATATTATTCTATGTTATTATTATAATCTATGTTGACACTCATATGATGTTAGAGTAACAAGTTACTATTACTTGAAGATGATTTGGTGAATTAATGAATATGAAATCATTCACATTTTCTAGATTATATTTTACTACATAAATTAAGACCTAACTATGGATTGATTTAATAATGAACTTAATTGTGTGAACTGAACCTTATGTAATTTAGATAGGTTATACAATAGTGTGTAAATGTTTTTTAGATAATAAATTAAAATTGATATTAATTTTTTTGATGTATCATGATAGTCTTGCTTAACTATGATATATGTATGTTGTGTATATTGATTTGATTAAAAATATCTTGGCTATTATCTTGGATATTTTGATGTTTGGGTGGAAATGTGAAAATTAATATTCCATGACCAATGAAAAATCATGTAGATTCTCAAGAAACCATTGTAGTGATTTCCTAGTGTACCTAACTTTATTCTAAGACAGGGTTAAGGTCTTATTGTGTAAATTTGTTATGTGTAGATTTTTGTTGAATAACTATTAATTTATGATCATTATTATTATTGTTAGGTTGGGGTTTGGTTAAGTTCTTCTAAATACCAAATCTCATTTTTAAACTTAATAGAGTATTCTTTAGGTCTTTTAATATTATTTTTATTGTTATCCAAATAAAATTAAACCCCTAAAATGATAACATGTGAGTTGGGTCCATGGTAGACAATATGTATTTTATAAGTCTAGAGCCTTGAAAAGTATCTTGAAATATAAGTGATGAGATTGGGAAGAAAATTTGATTTGGGTGGCAAAGTCAAATATTTTCTTTGTAAGAGTTGGTCTAGAATACTCTACACCATGCAAGATTTAGCTAAATATTATAGCCACCCAAGATCTAGGAACTTCATGAAAGCACAAGAGAGATCAACTATGAGAGAATAATGTTATTCTATCAAAGGATGCAAATTATAGATTATGATGATACATGATTCATCAATAGATTCTTTTAATTTGTTGTTTACACATGAAACCACATAGTTATATAGTCAAGGTGAAACATACGATTAAACAAGATTATGACAATTGTCTTGATCATATGTCATGAGACAACTAAATCAACTAATATTAAATGACCTAGGAGATAGGCATTAGCTAAAATCCAACTAGATGCTAGATATGATAATATCTTATCTAGAAAACTAAGACTTCTAGAAAAACAACTAGGACCTTAGTAAACTTAACATGCAAATAGGAGCCACTAATGACTAGATAGGTAAAACACCTATTTACACCAACACCCCCCCTTAATGCAACTTAGGGAGTAGGTTATTATGCAAATGATGCAAGGATGGGTCTCGACTATGAGGCTATGTTAGGTACCCATGTACATATCCAATCTCTCATAAACGAAGAAAAGGAGAAAACCCAGTGGGACAAAACTCCTCCCCAAAAGAGAGATAAAAATAGATGCTCTCAATGATGAATGAGAAGGACAAAACCCCATGCAAGGAAAAATATGCCCCTATAAGAGAGAAGAAGACCATGCAGTCCCCCCCTCAATGATGAGTCTCTTGCAATGATGGTAGATGCTCAACATTAAATATTGAAGTTGATCTAAAAGTGTCGAACAACATTCCTCCTCTTAGGAAGTAACAAAACCAAGATGGTATGCAAGATGGCTTCCCATTCCTAAAAGGAATATGTAGGAAGAAGGATGATATGTGATATCTCTAAATAATGCTCAAGTGCCTCCATGTCGATGTTGAAAGGTGTCACCCTCCAAACAGATGTTCTAGGCCACACTGCAGAAGATGACAATCCAAAATCTCCTAGAAATGATTGTAGAACACAATCCAAAGATAAATACACTTCCTTTGAAGTCAAAGAAGCCTCCTCCAAATGTTCAAAAATAATCCACACTCATGTCAAACCACAAAGAATAATCATGTAGATAATGAACAAGAGGGTCAAAGTGTTCCCTCACAACAATTGAAGAAGGAGCATCTTCATCAAAGAGAAGATGAATGCAATCAATGATGTCTCCCAAATCTAAAATGTGGGACTCACAAAAAAACCAACAATGTCTGTCAAGTACTCATCCTAGGTAGTCATCTTTGGAAGACGATGTATGTCTTGTTGCACTAAATCACAAGTAGCCAAAACTATGGAATCACAAGCATCCTTAGGTACAATAGTAGATGAAGGAGATGGAAACTCAATACATGTCACTTACTCCTCTTAAAGAATACCAAAATTCAAATAACCATACTGAATCTCCTCAAAAGTGTCCACACAAGATGCTTGAATGTGAACATCTACCAAATCATTAGGACAAAAATGTGAGAAGATGTAGACTCAAGATTGGTGATCAACCCCCCCAATTGAAACTATATCTCTGCTATGCAAATCTTGGATAATGATAGAATTTGGTGTGAACTCAAAACTATTGCTTGATCCACCATGTGTGATTTGATAGATAGAAGGGACATTGGTTGACAATGAAGGCACACAAAGAACATCATTAGATGCTTTGTCATCTATGTTAATGGATCCCTTCCCAAAAACATGCATATATGTGTTGTTAGCCATCAGGATGTGTGGTGATGAACAAGTCTCAAATGAAGTGAACATACTCTCTACTGAAGCCATGTGATGTGAAGCTCTTGAATTGAGTATCCACCTCTCTGACTCGGAATCTGCAACTACAACAAGTGCTTTCCCTTAATATTGATTAGAATTTGATGAAGAAGATGATGATGAACCCTTTGATATTAAGGTAAATTGATTTGATTATTCTTAAGAAGAAGCTTCAATTCATCAATTTATTTTGAATAACATTGATGTTCATCATGCCCTCTTTTCTTGCAATATGAACATGTAAGATTCTCCTTCTTAGATGATTCCCCTTTAGAGGGAGAGGATTCAGATTCTTTATGTGGCTTTTTATTTTTCTTCTTTTTCTTCTTATCAAGATTCCTTGATTCTTTTTGTACCTTGACTCACTAGCCAATAATGCTTGTGACTTAGAATACTTTATTAGACCCATATGAGTTAACTCCACTTCCTCTTAAATTAGGAGATTGGAAAAGTTATCAAACTTAGGATCAACGTATGATGCTCCCACATAAAGTTGATAGGTATGAAAATGAGAAATAAACACTAAATACTCAAGACCAAGCTTAGATAACACATTTAGAATCAATTGTAAATCCTCTTTATCAATGTTGCAATCTTTCAATTGTGTCTGTAGTTTTAATCTTGGAGATGTAGTCTTGGATGTGGTCAAAACATTTAGGATCAATATTCATCAAATCATTATCAATCTAGTATCCCCTAATCTTATTAGTTTTACCATACAATTTCTCAAAAGTCTCCCAAGCCTCTTTAGGTGTTTTGCATGATTCAACATGAAATTGTAAATCAAACATGAGACTAATGAACATATGCATCCAAGTGTTTTCTCATAATCAATCTCCCATTTTTCCAATTCTTTAGCATTAGCAGGTTGAGGAATAGTTTCCTTTAGATATCCTAGACAACCCTTTCCCATGAGATAATTCCATAGTGATTTTCTCCATGAAGCATAATTATATGGAGTTAGGAGTTCAATTTGAGATTTTTCTATTGTAAGAAGTAAAAGAAAGTAATCAACCACTACAAGATTAAACCATCCCACCCCTCTCTGCCCCCCACAAATTACTCAATCAAGAAATCCCCCTAACAAGATGTGATTGTGGCACTTTATATTTAATGCAATTGTAGGTGTCACTTGCCAAAAACAATGAAGTGGACTTAATCTTAGTGCTTATAGATGCAAAATTTGGTCACAAACTCAAAGTATTTTTTACAAAAGGAATCAATTCAATCACACCATTTACAAAGTACATGAAAAAATTTTGCACTTTCAAAAAATATTTCACCCAAAAATGTTATTGTAGGAGAAAGAATAGAGCCAAAGAAGTTCCCAAAATGAGAAAAACTTAGCAACACCTATGAGAATCTACAATTTTTGAAAAGGCCACACAACAAAATCAAAAACAAATTGCTCTACTATGAAGGGCACAAAATTCTACCCCTAATAAAAAAAAATTACTCGAGAAAAGGAGTTTCTATGACCGAGTTATGAGCTCGTGAAGTAGGACTACAAAATCAAAACTACTAATGGAGAGGGAACCAAAAAAAAGGAATGTTGATGCAACGTTGACGTCAACAAATTTTCAGGTTAAATTTGTTGTTCGAATGGTCCTCACCATCAAAATATTCCTTGGCTTCTAGAATATGCTTCAAGGGCGGAATATACATGGAATATTCTTGTCCATTATAATCTTCGATGGAAATTCTAGCAGCAGTGGAATCTCTAAGGAATTTGTGAAGATTCACCGAAGTTTGAAGTATATTTGGTTGCCATCAACACTGGTAGGCAGGTAAGTGGGGGACGTAGGGTATATGTGGCTTACCCTTAGACGACCACATGGTGGCTAGTGAGTCACCCGTATGTAGGCCCAATAGGGTATGCATATGTAGTACCTTAGGGTACCGCATAAATTGATTTTGCAAAACAAATTGATTTTTTAACTTGAAAATTTTTTAAAAAATAGATTTAAAAATTTTAACTTGTCAATAAATTTTCTCTGCCTGCGTCAATTTTTCTACAATGTGGTACAATTTTGATGACTATAGAGCAATACGATTGTACAGTCAATCATATAGCCAAATCAAGTGAAAATTTTCTTTGAGGCCCAAGGAAAAGTACTCATATTTTGATAATTTGACTGTCAATCTTGGGGTTTTTGGCTTCAGATGTTTGATTTAGATGAAACAAAAAGAAAAACCAATCTTCTCAAACCTATTTAAAAACTTAATGGTGAGATAAAATCTGCATTAACAATCTCTAATTTGTACCTGCAATACAAATCCACAAAGAGAAAACACTCAAATCTAGTACTTCTTTTAATCTTTTATGGTTCTCCAATCATTTGATGCAAGAAAAGAGCATACTCAAATTTTCAATATCCACTAAGATTTGCAACCTATATCTTTCAATAAAGACTAATAAGAAGCAATCCCACAAGCTCTAATACAATGTGAGGGTTGGTATAGAATACTCTACACCATGCAATATTTGGTTGAAGATTATAGCCACCCAAGATCTAGGAACTTCATGAAAGCACAAGAGAGATCAACTATGAGAGAATAGTGGTCAAGTTCTTCAACTAGAGAGAGATACCCCTTCTTTATATCCAACCTTACACTTTTTCCATTAATGGGAATCGTGGCATATGACATATCCAACTGCATCCTTCCACCCACTATTGTAGACCATTTCCTTGATAGCAACATTTCATACTAAGGTAGAATATATACAACTATTATATTCATTTTGAATATTTTTTCAAGAAATGTAGCTAATTTGAACTCTACATCTTTACTGATTTCAATTACTGGAACCTCTCTTGAATCCATAGAAAAGCACCTGCCATATGTTTTTCTAACCTTTAATTTGAGTTCATTCATAATAACTAGAGTCATGACATGTTTGGAAACTCTTGAATCAATCATAAGCTTTTCACTAACTTGTCATTCACAAGTAATGTAAACCTTTGCTAATTCTAGTGAACTCATTTATTATAAACGTAAGGTCAATTTTGTCACCATATTGCTCTCTAAAAATCCTTTTAAATTATTCTCGGGCACCAATACTAGCATCAAGAAAGCTTCTATACTAGTCTCTAGCCTCATCGGTCAAACATTACATAAACTCTTTTATAACTACATCCTCATGTTCAATTTAAAAGTCATCAATTAAATTCACTAAAGCTTTAAGGTGATATTCATTAGATACTATGTATTATTACCAAAGAATTTAATCAAGGCAACTCTTACCTCATTTGAGATTGGATTCCAAGGATGGCCAAGGATGCCAATGAAGTTTAATTGTCTATATCTTTCAAGTTGCAAGGACCTACATTGGAGATTACCTTGTCTTAAAAAAGGATCAACAAGAGGAGTGGAAGACTTACTTGTATCCTTTTCTTTCCATGTTTACCTCAAATTTGGGAGATCTCCTACCAATTTTTTTCCAAGATCACTCTAGAACAATGATCTTCTTCCATCCATATTTGCAAGTGTACTCTTGTTTTGATTCACCAATTTATATATATTAGAGTCGCCACCCCAGAATGGGAACAACACCTTCAAGTAACTTGACCAAATATTGACAAACGCCTAAACCAATTTTAGGAATTATGACAAGAACTTCATATGAGCAATTTTTATAACTCTACCCGCAATTTGCTACTAGACTCACACAAGGCACATAAGATATGCAACTTTAACATTCCCCAATAGAGTCACCAATTTGTTGGTTCCTCCAACTGACTGTCTGATTGTTTTTAAAGGTAAGGCAAAATCTTATAATCAAGACTATCATATCAGTGGCCAACGAACAAAAGATATTGCACTTCAAGCTCTATAAGACCTAGGGGGTCACCCTTAATGACACTAAATGTAAATATTGTATAAGTTTGTATCACATTGTTTAGCAAATAATAAACTTCATACAAATAGACAAGGATTCATAATTTGCAGGCATAAACAATACACTGCTTGTCATCTTTGCAACCCTGACATGAAGTGTACAAATAATTACTAATAAATTATAAAATGGCTTGGTTTTGGATTTGTAAATCTTGGAAGTAATTGAGTTTAAATTCGAAGGTTGAAGCAGATATTGTTTCCTATCTAGGATTACAAATTCAACAGCTTGCACATATCCTTCACTACATTCTAAATTTTGATGATCATTCAAATACTAATACCTTTTATTAATGGGCTTGAAACTAATGACTAGCAATGCAATTCTACTTTAAAATCCAATTTGCAACAACAATATTCTCATTATTTCCAAATAAAGAAGTTACATTGTTCCCTAAACAAAAACTAACCATGAACATAATCCAGATGCAACAAATGTGCATGGAAAACCTTATAACCCTTGATTACATTGCTAAAAGAAATATGTCATCACATAATGGAGATAATGTATGCTACAGTATAGTCTTTTTATATGCGCAAATCAAAATATTTAATGTGGTTATAAGAAATTGATACAATCTCATACACTATTTCCCTAAATCACACTAGAGAAATCCTATCCCTATACTTCTTCAAATTTTCAGAACCAGAACCCCTTCAAGTGAAAGAGAGATTACATTTTAAAGAATGGAGAAAACCTAGATCCTCTACCCAATTGACACCTAGCACACTATGACCCCTTTGATCTGCAATTGAAAATGGTACCTAGAATATGCCATTACACATTTATCTTCATTTTTCCTCTCATTTGTAACTGAAGTTTGTTATTACCGTTCTATTTATTTGCATTCTCTTGCAGGCCTTTTACCTGGGTGTAAAAACACCTTTACCATCTATAGTTCACTTTGCAAGTAAAAACTTAATTAATTGGCAGTGAAAAAATGCTCTTGACCTGGCATTTTAACTGTTAAAACTTGAAAACCCTCTCTGAAGCTAGTTTGACATTTGTCACACAATTCACCAATAACCCCTCTACTTGATCAGTTTTTGGTCTGCAACTAACTCATTTACAAATATACCCACTTCATTTGTCTGCAAAAACAAATAATAACCACACATATTACCTTTAAATCTACTTGCTTCATTTTTGGGTAAATCATTTTTCATGTGCTTGGGCATGGGATAAATCTATAGACCATCCTTCATATCAACAAACATTTCAAAAATCATTAATGAGGTTGTCAATGGCTTGCAGGTCGTTTTTGAGCTTGTGGGCACTCCAAAATGGTCAAAACATTGTTTAAAATGCTCCCAAGGCATGAGAAATGCTCTGGGAAAGCTTCTGAGCAAATAGATGGCTATATTCAGCCTGCAAACATTCTAAAAATCTGCCCCAAGTCTTAAAAAAATGATTAACCACATTTCCAGCATTGTTTTGAAGCATAATGAGTGTTTAGAACAAGGAGAGATTACCCACACAACATTTGAAAAGTTGCAGGTGGTGAGAAGCATTTGCAAGGATTGTCTAGCTCTCAAAAACCATCAAAACACTAAAAAATCAGATATCCAGGCATTATGTTATAGCTACAGGAAAGTTTTTGAAGGTTGAAATAGCAATTTCCACTCACTAATTAGTCTGAAAACTGCCCTCAAAACTTTTGCACGTGAGTGATAATAGTTTCAGCACCAGAAAGAAGTTATTGTAGACTTTGAAATGAAGCAAAGAATTTTAATCTCTAACTTTAGCCACCACAGTACTTCCATCTCAGCAAAGAAACATCCAATCAAAATCCATCACTGCCCCTCATTTTTTGCAACCTTGCTTTGGTCTTTTTGCTCAAGCTAGCGATAATGTGAAAGTTTGCCTTGTAGATATTTCTATTACTCGATTTGGCACTACTTTAAGTTTCCGACCAGTGGTGGCCACCTTTTCTTCCCTTCCCTTCTTAAAGTCTTATGTGAAAATTTCAAATCACTTTCAAATTTGTACAGCAGCTTATTTGGCAAGTCTCCTATTTATAAAAATTTGTTTCAAGGCCGCATCATCAAATATGATGTCACATTAGCATGCTTTTTGTCAAGGTATCCAAAAAGGCCCAAAAAATAGGTGAGACCAATAGTGGGTCACTAAGTCATGTATTATTGGTACCATAGATGCAAGACTCGCCAAAAACTCGGCGAGTTTTTGAAGATTCGTGAGTTTTTTGGCCTAGTGAGTTTTCCAGGCATTTGTACGCCTGAAAAACTCGCCGTACTTTTGGCGAGTTTTTCCAAAATGTACGGTGAGTTTTCCAAAAAACCCGCACAACCAGGCACACGCCCATGCAGCTGCTAAAAAGTGATTTTAAGTTGCTTTTTTTCATTCATTCTCTTCTCACACTCAACAAAAAACCTCTCCAAAGCATTGTGCACTCATTTGCAGCCATTTTACATCCAAAAGACAAGATTTGAAGGGCATTTACATCAAATTTAGAAGGCAAATTGAATTTCTAGGTAGGGTTTCTCATTTTTTTTATTCTTTCTTTTTTAAAAAAAAATTCTTCATTCTTGTTGATTCTATGTTTAAAAATCATTTGAATGTAGTGTGAAAATGATTTAAATGCATTTAGATTCATCAAAACAAGATTTAGATTCATGAAAACAAGATTTTTTTATGAATTTTTTTTATTTTTTTACATATTTTGCTGATTTTTTCATTTTTATTAAATTTTCTTAAAACCCTATTTATTTATTTTGTTTTGAATCCTCTTTTTTGTTGAATAACATGCTTACAATTTTTTAGATTAGCTTAATTTTTTACTAGTTTGAAGTAATTTTCAAATTTTTACATTTTTTCACATTTTTTTGAAACCCTAGTTTTTTTTTTTTTTAAATCCAATTTATTTGTTATGAAAATGTTTAGAATCTAGTGATAGATTTTTAGTAATTTGAACTTAAAGTAATCTTTTTGATTTAATCTAATTTAGCTTGTTTTAAAATTTTCTATCAAAAACTAACAAGTTGTGCTTTGACTTTCACTTTGTGTAGGTTAATAATTAATTGATAATGGCTTCTAGTTCTGAACCCGCTTCTGCCTCAAGCTCTGTCCCATCCGTGCCTGCAGAATTTGTAGGAAAACGTCCTGCAAGAGCTAGAGATCCTGCCTAGAAGTATGCTTATCTAAGACCCATACCTGGCACAGTATATTGCATTCCATGTAAAAAAAAATATCGTGGAGGCATCAATCGCCTCAAGTACCACCTTGCAGGCATCCCTCAACGTGATGCTAAGGAATGTCCTGAAACCACAAAAGAAATAAAAAGACATATGAATGCCATAATTTCAGCTGTAGAAGAAAAAAAATGCAAAGAGAGAAGGCAAGAGCAGCAATGCAAGCAACCATTGCCTCTTCTCAAGGTGCTCCAATTGAGTCGGATGATGATTATGATGTTACTCAAGACATAGTGAGTTCTCTTCATGGCCCATGTGTGTGAAGGTTAAGGCAATCTATTGGCGCCTCCACCTCCATGCCTTCATCTTCCTCTAGTAGAGCACCAGGGGTAGGGGCAACTGCAGGACCTGCATGGTTGGATAGTTATTTTGTGCCTAGAAATACACCTGGTGCACAACCTTCCTTAGATTCGATTGGATGGAATAGGGAGGTGCATGAGCAAGCAGACATTGCTTGTGCAGATTTTTGGTATTTTAACAATATCCCTTTCAATGTGGCGAGTTCTCCTTACTGGCAGAATTTGGTCACCGCATTGACAGTTGCAGGAAAAGGCTATAAGGCACCTTCTCACATGGACTTGAGTGGGAGGTTAGTTTATGTTCTTTAATTTATGTTTTTTAAGTTTAATTTATGATGAATTTAAGCTATTTTTTTGTTTACAAATTAGAATCGTGTACTTAATTTCACTTTGTGCTTGTAGGTTGCTTGCTAATGCAACTAAAAGGGCAAGGGCAGCAGTAGAGGAGCAAAAAGAAAAATGGAAAAAATATGGCTGCTCTATTCTTTCTTATGGGTGGACAGATGGGAAAAACCGTACCATCATTAATTTCTTGGTTGCATGCAAAGAAGAGGTGGTGTTCTTAAAATCAATTGATGCCTCCCACATTGTAAAAAATGCAGAAAATTTGGCTAAGATGTTGGAGAAAGTTTGCATGGAGGTGGGGATTGCAAATGTTGTGCAAATCATAACTGATAATGCAATAGCATATGTGGCAGCAGGAAGACTCCTCCAAGATAGACACCTCTCAATTTTTTGGACACCATGTGCAGCCCATGTCCTTGACCTTCTTTTGGAGGACATAGAAAAACTAGATTGGGTCACACCAGTTGTAGAGGACGCGAGGAGGATCACTAAATATATCTACAATCACCCTTGGGTTCTTCGCTTGATGAGGGAGCACACCCATGGGAAAGAATTGGTGAGGCCAGGTGTCACAAGGTTTGCAATGATTTTCTTAACGTTGCAAAACATTCTTAGTTCTTTGACTTCTTTAAAACAAATGTTTGTGTGTCAACCATGGATGGACTCTACCTATTCGAAGAAGCCGAAAGGAGATAAGGTGTCAAAAATTGTGTTTGATACCCAATTTGCACAAAGGGCAGTAGAGATTGTGAAGGTAACTTCAATTTCAAAACTTTGAATTTGAATTCAAATTGAATAAATTTTTTAATGTCTTTCATTGTAAATTTGAAACTCTAATCTTTTTGCATTTTTATATTGTAATTTGTAGGTGTCAGAGCCCTTGGTTAGAGTGCTCCGCTTGGTGGATGGGGATAAAATCCCAATGGGATATCTTTATGAGGCCATGGATAGGGCCAAGGAGGCTATAAAAAAATATTATAAAGGGGACAACCTCAAATTTGATCCCATTTGGGAGATTATTGACAGGAGATGGAACCATCAACTCCACCAACCCCTCCATGCAGTAGGGTACTTCTTGAACCCTCATTTCTTCCATTCAAGCACCTACTCAGATCCTACTGGAGAGGTTATGGAGGGCCTCATGAAGTGCATTCAAAGGATGTCACCTAACCTTGACGCAGGAGACCTCATTGTTAATGAAATCCAAAGTTATCGAGAAAAAAGGGGTGCACTCTTCTCTTTAGAGCTAGCAAAGAGAGCAATACACAATCAACCACCAGGTATAAAATTTGAAATTTACAAGTTACAAATATTGATAATTTGATAAAATATGTTTTCAACTTTTGAGTTTTGACTTTTCTTTCTAAGTTTCTAAGTTCTCTTGTAACTCTTAATTTGTTTTTGTAGATGTTTGGTGGTCAAATTGGGGTGGAAATACCCCACATCTCCAACAATTTTCCCTCTGTGTCTTATCACAGCCTTGTAGTTCGTCCAATTGTGAGCACAATTGGAGTTTGTTTGAGGCTATCCACACAAAGAAAAGAAACAAACTAGCTCAAAAACGCCTGAATGACCTTGTATATGTGCAATATAATCTTCGGCTATGCACAAAACAGGTTAAGGAAATATCAGATGATCCAATTGATTTGGATGAGATAGATCCATACAATGATTGGATAGGGTGAGATGAGCAACCTTCATTGTTTTCTGAGGATGAGATCTATGACTTTGAGCGATAGGCAATGGAGGAGGGAGTGGATTTGCATTCTCGTTGGATGACATTGAGGATGATCCTGAGGAGGAGTCATTGGTAGTGCCAGAGCCACCAGTAGTAGCCTCTACATCCAAGATGGAGGTTGAGCAGCCACAGCAGATGCCTACGACTACACCCTCTCCCATAGTAAGAAGTACTAGACATGGGAAGAGGAAGATGTAAATTTGTAAGAGCTGAAATATATTAATGTTGTATTTACTTTCAGTTTTACAAAAACTATTTGCTATTTTCATTTTGTTTCAGACTATCAGTATCAGCGTATTGAGCATTCCACATGGGGATGCGATTTTGTATCTAATTTTCTTTCAAATCAATCAAATATAACTAGATTCAACTTGTTTCTTCTATGTACTCATTTTATTGACTCATTGGATGCATCTTATCTTTGAATTTTGCAAAAAGAATGTGTTTTTAATGAAGTTTAAGCAATTTTTTAAGTTGCCGAGTTTTTTCCAAATTTTTGCCGAGTTTTTTCTGTACCGTATTTTCCGGGCTTGGCGAGTTTTTGCAATTGGCAAGTTTTTCAACTATGATTGGTACACTAATATGGCATCACATGATTGGTCAGTTTGTGTACTTTATGGATAAAACTGTTTTTCAATTAGATATTAAGTGTAAGTTTATTGACTCTTTTATTATTGGTCACCAACTGTCATGTTCTATACCCACTATGTGTCCCTTGCCCATGATTGGGGGCTCCTCTCCCTTATCATTTCATC
Source organism: Sequoia sempervirens (assembly GCA_007258455.2). Classification (NCBI taxonomy): domain Eukaryota; kingdom Viridiplantae; phylum Streptophyta; class Pinopsida; order Cupressales; family Cupressaceae; genus Sequoia; species Sequoia sempervirens. The sequence continues at coordinate 57,976 of VDFB02321217.1, forward strand.
CATCACATGCATACAATCCTCTTTAAAAAAAAGGTGTTACTCATGCTCTGAACTTCAACACTTAGCATTAAACTTTATCAAAGTTTAATTAATATTTTCACCATTTCAAGTGCTTGATTGAGGGAGCATATTTAAGATATTTGAGATTCCCTTGACACTATTTTAAAACATTAAAAACATTTTAAAATATTTTTCAAATTTAAAATCATAGTTTAACTAGCAACTTAATTTCTTTGCAAGCCGAACGGCAATATCAAGGTCACAAGTGCATAGACCTCCGAGAGCCACAAAAAATTGCAGAGGTCCATAATCAATTATGTAGATCCTTGATCTTTGGTTTATGCATGCTCAACAAATCAATTTATGGGACCTCCTTTGTAAATTGGGCCTTCTGACAGGTAGTTTAACAAATTTTTGGTTTAGACCCTACTTCTTTGATCACCATGAAAACAATGCTAGAGTTTGTTGATGAGAAATAAACAATTGGGTTGTCACCAGAACAAAGAAATCACTTTTTTTGCGAGACCTTACGAATCCACTCAAAAACATCAACACATTAAAATTGTGATCAAAACTCGTCCAAGAATCACAAAATCAGTTTTGCACTCTTGATTATAAAAACTTTCTACCAACCAGATTTCAAAGATGAGCCAGATATTGAAAAAATTTAATGTTGGAAGTTTTATGCCATTTGGTTGCCACAGGGGCTTAAAATGAGTTTTTTCCACCAACTAAAAGGTCGTCATGCACTAGAAACATGGAAAAATCATAGGTGTTAATAGGTTGTTCAACAAATTAGTACATTTTCTACCTTTTCAACTATTGATTTGCTGCCACTATTCCCATCTATTCCTCATGCCATTAGTTCCTAAAACAAGCTTATAGAGATGTTGTCATGGCCTTAGATGACAATAAAAACAACCCTGATTGTTCCACTCCAGTGGGCCAAAGATTGAATAGGCTTGCTTTGGTCGTGTCGAAGGGGTTTGACAATAGTAAAAATTCTAAAAGTTTGGAAAAGAAGAATTTGGACGAGTCTATGGATAGTAAGGGGGAAAAGGTGGCTAGGGTTGATAAAGATACTTCTTCTGAGGAAGTGTTGGATAGCCTTGGGGGTGAGTCTCTTGAGGAGGAGGAGGAGGATTCAGTGGATGGGGAAGATTCTAGCCATGAGGAGGAAGATGGTGTTTTGAAGCAAGAGGATAGGCAGGAAGTTGAAGAAGACGCTGAAGTGGCAGTCGATAAAAATGATACTGCCAATGACCTAAAGGTTATGGAAATTTCTAACCTTGATAATAAAGAATTAAAAGATTGAAAAGAAAATATGTCATGTTTAGAAACTGTTAGAATCCAAAAGGTGGAGGAAAGGTTGGAGTTATTGGAAAAAATGATGTAAAAGGATGATAATGCCAGCAGATTTCAAGCATTTGAAAGTGTGGTCAAAATTCTTTGTAGGGTCGTGGATATTGTCATGAAGAAAGTTGTTATGGCCACTATCTCTGGCCTAGGAAAGATAAAGAAATAGCATAGGAAAAAGGGGAACGAGGATGAGGCTGATTTGTCTAGAAAAATGGAGCTCAAAGAAAAAATTGAAGATCCTATTGAAGACCTACTAAAGGCTTGGAGCCAGATTGAGATGCTTGATACTATGCTTTTGCTCCTTTTTGTTTCTTGTTGTCATGATCTTTTTCTACTACTCTTTAAGATTTTTTTTTGGTATTGGCTGTAGGTGCCAGGACTGTTATTCCTCTAGTTTTATTTCTATGATGAACTCTAATTATCGGTTGGCTACTCTTTTAAGATTCTACTATTATAACATGTTTTTGTGGATAGATATTATGATGAACTAGTTATATCTTTTAGGGATTATAGATAGGTTTATAAAGTTTGATACAAAGGGTATTGGATAATTTTTTTGGTTGATTGGGTTTGGGGGAAGTGGATATCTTGTTGTTCTGCTTCCTTTATGGTGTTGTTTTGTGCTATTCTTGGTCTTTGGATTTGCTACCCTTTTGTACGGGTCAACGCCTTTTCCCTGATTAATCAATCAAAAACTAATGGTCAACCTTCTCTACATCTTCAAAGGGAGGAAAATCCTTTGACATTAAATATTAGTGTCTTTGGTTGACTCGATTCATCATGGATTTGTTATCCTTTATTATTGAAGTAGGACCCCCCTGTGCTCTTGGAATCCTCCGTAGCGCACAACACCATGAGAAAATCTGCAATCCCTATGGTTGTCTCAATTGATTGAGATATACATGCAAGCATAGCTTCAAGCTTGAGAAGCCTACTTCTCTATCCATAGATTTTGTTTCTCTTGTCATGATTCTTAGTTCTCTTTTCCAACTATGGGACTCAACATCTCTTTCCAAAGACAACTCTTCTCCACTTTCTCTTCTTGTGGGCATGAACCTGCAAAACCACTCAATTTTCACAAGAAAATAACTTACTCTAGTATTGTTTGATCTATAAACTACAATGGTTAGACCATACTGTAGACATCTAAATTTAATCACTCCCATATGATTAAATTTACTCCATTTTCGTCTATCATATTAAATATTAATTTATTAAATTAATATTACACCTTTTGTCTCATATCTGTAAAGTATTTAATTTAATAATTAAATGCTTTATCTTTCACCTTCTTCCTCTCTAAATCAAATAAATACACCAATTTATTTAATTTAGTCATTTTTTTTACCCTTTTGATTTAAAATCAATTTAAAATTCTTCATTCTCTTTCTCCTTGTCACATCCTCCACGATCTTGCTCTAATTTGAATTAAGTTAATTAATTCATGATTATGATGTGCATCCTCTTAATCAAAGATTAATGTCACATCCTCCTACATTTGCCACTTGCCTCTAATTCTCCATTAATTATTCTAATAAAAAATTTGCACAACCTTAACCAAGGTCATTAGCCATATTTAGCACCACCTTTTTAGTCAACCTTTGCATTTATCTTTTTTTAGCATTGACCTCTTTCCCATGTGAATTTTTAATTCACATTTATTTATCCTAGATTCCCCTCTTTTATATGTGAGTTTTTAATTCACATTCTATCTTTCCAAGGCTTCTAGAACCTTTGGACTTGTCACAATCTCCACATGTGACCAAGTCCCACCTTTTTGGAGCCCACCTTTTATCTTTTAGACTCTCCTAAGAATGTGAATTTTTAATCCACATTTATTTCTCCAACCACCTCTCCTTTTCCCATGGAGATTTTTGAGGAATTCCAAAATTCCTCAAATGTCCCTTTCACTCTCACTTGGGGACAAGAAATTCCTTTTTGAGAAAATCTTCTCACTCCCCAAGGTACTTGGAAGGTACTTGTCCTTCCTCCACCTCATGTACCTTTTGGCCACCTCACTTACACCTCATCTCCTCTTAGCCACTTCACCATCCACATGTCAAAATGTGAGGGCTTGTGAGTTTTCAACCCACCATAGCCCTCCATCTTGACCTTGTTGATGAATCTCAACCGTTGAATTCTCTAGAGAATTCAAACTCTTCTATAAATACCCCCTCCTCAAGGGCATTTTCAACACTTTTTATTTGAGCAACCTTATGCTGTCAAATTGCATTCTCAAGCATTCACTATCATTTAGCCATCCACTTTAATCATTTTGCATAAGTTGATCTTGCATCTAGTCACTCAAAAAGCCATCTAAGGAGCACACAAAGTCATCAAAATCAAGGGCCAACCAAGGAGTCTTCAACAGCAAGGAAGGTATAATCATTTGTATCTCGTTTCATCTATTTTCCTTCTTGTTTTATCACTCTTTAGGCTAATCATTGAAGTGTTCTTAGTATTTTTCCACTTGCATTTTTAGTTATTTTGCACATTAGAGTAGGGTAAAATTATAAGGTACACATTTCTGGCATGCCCGGTGGGACCCACAAACGGTTCTTGCATTTAACCTTCATTTTTGATAAGTTATTTTACAGAAAAAGGTTGCAGAAAGGTTAAAGCGCCCTCTATTTTACCGCAGAAAGGCGGAAGCGCCCTCTGTTTTACTGCAGAAAGGCGAAAGTGCCCTCTGTTTTATCGCAGAAAGGTGGAAGCGCCCTCTATTTTACTACAGAAAGGCGGAAGTGCCCTTTGTTTTACCGCAGAAAGGCAGAAGCACCCTCTGTCTTACCACAGAAAGGCGGAAGAGCCCTCTTGTCTGCTGCAGAAAGGCAGAAGCGCCCTATATCTAAAAATTTGATTTTTTCTAACAGTTTGCTGCAGTTAGGTGTATACGTCGTTTTGCTTAGAAGATCTATTCTAACACTTTCTTGCAGTAGGGCATACAACCTTTCTTTTTCAAAGTCTGATAACATTTCCTACAGAGGGGCGGATACGCCCTTTCATTTCGAAAGGCTCTTTTCCTCTAACATTTTACTGTAGAAAGGCGGAAGCGCCTCTGTTTTGCTGCAGAAAGGTGGAAGCGCCTCTGTTTTGCTGCAGAAAGGCGAAAGCGCCCCTGTTTTGTTGCAGAAAGGCGGAAGTGCCCCTGTTTTGCTGCAAAAAGGCGGAAGCACCCCTGTTTTGCTATAGAAAGGCGGAAGCGCCCCAAAACAACACAGTTTGGAAGGTAAAACATTCATTTTAGCTTCATTTTTGCTCTCATTTTTTGCTATTTTCGAGTAGTAACCCTCTAACATTGTTTTGGCAAGCATATTGGGGTTTTTTGCTAACGTTTTGCAGCATATTATGGCGTAATTGACCAAGAACGAAGAAAAAGACAGCTAACATTTGTTTGCAGGGCCATCTATTTGATCAGATTTTCAAAAATTATCCTTGTTGTTTTGGAACATAGTCTAATTAGGGGGAGTAAACTTCATTGCTTGCTGTGATTGTTTATTCTTGTGTTACCCAAGGGGGCATTAATTTGTTTTCACTTTCCCCTTGCACTTCGTGTGAGCCTGGGGAGTAGTTGGAAACAGTTAGTGTCTTCTTTTTAGTGGGACCTGCTTGGGGATTTCATCACCCCAAGGGATGATTCCAACCACACATACCAGCGGGGTATATAAAGGGGGGAGAATGAAAGTTGTACCCCAATCCAGTCACGTTGTAATTGGCGGAGCGTTGAAGCTAGGGTGATACCTAGATAGACATGAAGAGTTGGTCGAGTCTTTCAGTATCTCGCTGGGGTTCCCGACTCACGCTTGTGACGGGCTGGTGTTCACGGTTGTGCCTCACGTACCGAGAGTATATCGAGGACTCCCTAGAAACCTTGTGCACCCTAGATTAAGACCTTTCTTGGCCATACCCTTAACATTAATCATAGGATTGTGCTTGCTTGAAGTGTTTTCTTGTGAGAAACCCATGAAATCTTTGATACATTGGCCTTATTTTATCATTTTGAGTCCTTGCCATAGCCATTTCCATCAAAACCAACCTCATTTGACTGCAGAAAGGCGGAAGCGCCCTCTATTTTGCTGCAGAAAGGCGAAAGTGCCCCCGTTTTTGCTGCAGAAAGGCAGAAGCGCCCTCTGTTTTGCTGCAAAAAGGTGGAAGTGCCCCTATTTTTGCTACAGAAAGGCGGAAGCGCCTCTGATTCACTGCAGAAAGTTGTCAACGCCCCTAATTTTTACTGCAGAGGGGCGAATTTGCCCTCCTGAACACCCAAAATTGCCCCATTTAGACCCGTTTAGCCTCTAAACCATCGTTTAATCATTCCCAACCATTATCTCATCATCCCAAGACTCTGTTTCATCACTCTAAGTCTCTCAAAACCTCCATTTGATCAGCTTAAACCTCCATCTTATCATTTCAAACCTCTATTTAACCATTCTAAATCCCCACTCATTATCCATAATCATCTTCAATCCACCCTTCATTTTTAATTTCCCCATATTCCATTCAAAAGTCCATACCACCACCTAGCGAACATCATAATTTTACCATTTACATCACCAAATACCACTCATAACCAAACCGCCATAACCTTGTATTACAAAGAGGTTACCCAAATTGACCATAGCACTTGAATTTGATTATTAGTCTTTAACTTCGACCCAAATTAATTTGCTTCCATCTTGAGGTAAATTCGGTGTCATAAGTTATCATCCTTGGCCCAATCAATCTATTCCTATCTTAGGGTGGATTCGGTGCTGTGATCATCCTCTTAATCAATCAAAGCTCTAGGTCACTAAGGGTAACTTCCTTTTGGTTAAACTCAAGGTCTCTCTCACATCTTTCATCATCCAATCATCCAAATCTATCAAAACCAATCATTTGATCAAATTGTCCAACCAATCAAATCACATCCTTTCAACCAGTGCAATCCTATTGCTCTTAATAATCCAATCCAATTTAATCAAAATCCAATCTAGCCAATCAAAATCTGATCCAATCAAAATCTGACCCAATCCAAACAAAATCTTATCCAAATCCAAACTCCATCCAAATCAGATCTCATCCAATTACAATCAAATCATTCGTCATAATCATCTTTATAATCCACCCATAGCACATTTGCATGCCCGTTCAGACTAGGTCACAAGCTAAGAGACAAATGGAACAACAACAAGGTCAAAATTCCCAAGCGAACATGTCTCAAGACCTTAATAACAATACAAATCCCACCGATGGTGCAAATATCGCTCAAGGTCCTAACAATGTCCTCCAAGATCCTCATAATGGTACTTCGTCACACTCCAACACCGAAAATCAGAACAACTCGCCACATGGTGAAGAGAGTATGGCTAATCAACCTGAACTCACGCTTGAGGAACATTTTAGCAATCCCGCCAATGTGCAAATGACCGACCGTCTGCTTGAAAAATATGGAGAAGAAATTTTGGCCCACCTAATTGAGAAGGGTGTCAAACCCCCCTCAGGTGTTGACTTGTCCAAATATAGGAGTCCCCCATCTAATGTGCTCCAAGGTTCACAAAATGCACCAGAAGGTTCATACTTCCCCAATGTTCCTCCAGTTGAGGGTTGGCATCAACCTGAATTTGGAAATGTTGTTCTTTATCAGGTTAACCATCCCCCACACGCTCCAACCTCAGTTATGGGAGGTCCTCAAATGCCTGATCCCGATAATCCTTTTGCCTATGGTATGCCACAAAATGTTCCACCACCCCCACCATTAACGCTAACAACACCCCCTCTTTCGAATCAACCTACAGTCAACACTGGGGGCGCACCCTTTACCACATCGCTTCCACCTCCTAGGGCCACAAATCTACCACCATCTTCATATACATCTCAACAGCTTCACCAATCCAACATTCCGCCTCAATTACCTCCACAAGGCACACCTCAGCTGAACGTTCCGAGTGGTACCCAACAACCCCCTTTACAAAATGCTTCTACGCTGCCTCAACCATCTCATCAGCAACAACCCATACATAATGCTTTGGTCTCTTCACAACAACCACCCTACCGACCACAAGGCAATCCATCTCGACCTATTGCTCAGACCATATCCCCCTTTCTCGCATCCATTCTACATCCGCAGGCTCAACCACAACGCAATATCCCATCTCGGCCCATACAATAGTTGACATCACAACAACCCCCTCAACACTACTACTATCACAATTAGCAGCAATTCCACCAACAACTGCTTTATGCGACCTCCCAACAATCACAACAATACCTTCAACACCAACAAACCAATACACAACATCCCATCCAAGCTTCTCAACAACTTACCCCACACTTTTATCCAACAAATCCGTACTATACCCCGCAACAACAACCCCCATATCAACAAAATCCCCCATCTTACCAACAAGGCATGTCATCATCCAACCATCCAAATCTGTATTTCAACAATCTGACGCTCTCTCAGCAAGATCCTTTATCATCCTATCATCAATTTCCCCCCAACCCACCATCGGCCAACTCGGATCTGTTGGAAATCAAAGCCGCTTTGAAGGATCTTCAAGCCATGGGCTACCAAACAATCATTCAAATTTGAAGACATATGCCCATATCCATTTGATCCCTCCATCTCATTAATCCCGTTTCCTAAACATTTTGAGATACCAAAGTTTGACAAATACAAGGGAAACAAAGACCCTAAGGCTCACTTGCAGGAGTTTTACTCCCAGTGTCAAGAAGTTATGTACAATGACAACTATCTCTTACGCCTGTTCCCACGAAGCCTGGCAAGCCACGCCCTAGATTGGTTCATGACTCTCGAAAAAGGGTCTATGAAAACTTTTGCAGACCTGTTAGAAAAATTTGTGTCTTACTTCTCTTTCAATTTGGAGAAGGACACAGACACCTTAGATCTCCTCAAAGAGAAAAAACGTGAGGGGGAAACCTTTACTAGTTACCTGCAAAGGTGGCGTGCATTAGCAAGCCACATGAAGACCCCTCTGAAAGAAAAAGACATGGTCCCTCTTTTCGTGGAAAACTCTCATCCTGACATGGCTCATAATTTTAGGTTACATTGTGTCACCATTTTCATAGAGATAGTGGAAAAGGGACCCATCCTTGAACGTGCCCTTATTACCAAGGGGCACATCAAAATACATAGTCATGATAAAGAGAGGTCATTTGGCGATAAACCACGATTCTGGAACAAGAACAAGAATTCAGTGAATGACGACGTGACAGACACTAAACACGTCCAAGTGGCTAATGCATCCCAAAAACAACAATCGTCTATACCTAACGCCATCTCCGTACCATAGGGGACACCTCGCCCTCCTCAACAGTTGAATCAGAATAATCAGGGGAACACCAAGCGCTAATATGCTCAATTAGGAGAACCTCTGAGTGTTGTCTTTAATAAGTTGTTACAAATCAACTATCCCATCACATATCCTATCACCAAGCCACTTGACGAATCCAAACCCAAGCCCGCATGGTTTAAGGAAAATGAATATTGTGAGTTCCATAAAATCAAAGGACTCTCTTTGAATAAATGTCAGGGTCTAAAAAAATATGTCCAAGATCTCATTGATCGAGGAGATATCAAGGTTGGCCCCAGTCAAGCTTCATCGTCCAATGCTCAATTGCAGATATATCAAAACGCCTTTCCAAACCATAATCAAGGCCCTAGCACCTCCAACAGTAATCCTCAAAACAATAGCACAAATAACGTGAGCTATAAGAATGTACCCCTCAATTACGAGGGTATTATTCATTACATTGAGCAGGTAGAACCTCATGTATCCATGATACATGTCAAAGCCAAGGATTCTCAGTGTGTTGTTACCACACGACGAGCCCGCATCACTGTTCCTGCAGCCTCTGCACCCACCCAATCAACTATTGTAAGCTCTCAGTACAACATCCTTGATCACTTAGGAAGGACCCCTGCACATATCTCCATTTTGGATTTACTCAAGTCTTCCCCTGTACATCAAGAAATCCTCAATAGAGCCCTACAGGAAACCCATGTGCCAAATGACATCGACCTCACACAATTCCAAGCTTTGGTGGGACACTTGGCTTTATCTCATCAACTGCACTTCAGCCAAAATGATATGCCAAACATCGATGTCAATCATAATCGCCCTTTACATATCGAAGTCGAGGTTGCTCATCATAAAATAAAAAGGGTCTTAGTAGATAATGGCTCTGCTCTCAATTTGTGTACTCTGAAATTCATAAAACAAGTGGGGTATACTCAAGCGGATTTAAGTAATCAGATTATCACAATAAAAGCCTATGATAATGCAGAAAGAAATTCAGAGGGAATTATCAGTCTTCCCATCCAAGTGGGACCTGTGCTTCAGTACACTACCTGCCATGTCCTTGATCTGGATTTTCCATATAATCTCCTCCTTGGTCGTCCATGGCTCCATGCTATGCAAGCCGTCCCCTCCACATACCATCAGTGCCTAAAATTCCCAGTCAACGGACAAGAAGTCACCATCTATGCTAATCCCCAACCATTTGAATATTGCCGCACTTTATAAGCGTCATTTCCCCATTTACATTATTGTCCAGGGGTTGAAATGGGGGCATCCCAGTCATCATCCGCTAATCCACCCTCCACTGCGATAACCACTCCAACCTCCACCACTGATCCTACAGTCACCAAAGTCCAGATCATTGACAAAGGGTGTGGTGAATACGAAATGCATACTGCTCTCAATGTAGCAACCATGCCGCCATCACCACACGAGTATGGTCAACCTTCACATGCTACTCCAAAGGAAGACAAGACTGTCACCTTCAGTGGTAAAAACATCCCTACCACCACTTTCAGATCCCCGAGCGTCAAGATAGATGCACCAGGAGAGGACATAAGCCAATGGGTCTACCGAGAAGAGCCCGAACCAGAAACTCCTCTAAAGAAATATTTTCAGGAAAAGTACCCCTGGCCAACAAAGTTCGTGGAAAAACATAACTATCAAGGCAGGGGCCTAGGTAAAGAAGAACAAGGGTGGTTGCAACCCATTGATACGTCAAAGTTACCAAAAAACATAGGCATTGGGTATGACAGAAAATAGAAGAGCCCTACAACATCGTCTAATACTTCTAATAGTGTCACCGTGGACAATGGCTCATTGGAAGACATACCCGAGGAGGAATCCATCATACGTGCGTACGATGACGTCGATCACACCAACCTATCATCCATGTTTGAATGCCTATCCGTCTGCACTATTAGCCTATCCCTTTGTCACCCTGAGCTTATTGATTGGGACCTACATAATAGCACACCTGTCAGTATGTCTACAGATACATATGTCAACCTTATGGGATTGGGGGAGGATGAACACTCCAGTCGCAAAAATAAGAATAAGAAAAGTAAAAAGCGGTCATCTAGTGAAAACCCCCTGAGGCACTTTCTGACCTTGAAAAAGTAAAAATAAAGGATGCATCTGATGGCGAAAACCTCGAAGAGGCGTTGGAAGATGGAGATGTTCATCTTCCCCTTATGGGAACTCAGTTATCTACCCAATCATCTATTCTAATTTAAGAGACTCAAGAAGTTAATCTGGGAACTACTGAAAGTCCTAAAATCACCTATGTAGCTAAGTCACTCTCAGAGCAAGAGTATTCAGTCATCGTGCAGCTACTCCAAGAGGGAATCATTAACTTTGCTTGGTCGTACTCAGACATGCCAGGCTTACACCCCGCCTTAGTGGTTCATCACTTAGACATTCGCCCAGACAAAGCCTGTCAAACAAAAGCTCTGCAAGATGCATCTGTAGGTCGCATTATTAGTCAAGAAGGAATTAGAGAAGTTACTAGAGGCGGGTTTTATTAGACCAATTGACTACTCTGAGTGGATCTCTAAAATAGTACCAGTTGCCAAACCAAATGGAGACATTCGGGTCTGCAAAGACTTCAGGGATCTTAACAAAGCCTGCCCAAAAGATGACTTCCCTCTGCCTAATATTAACATGTTGGTCGACCTAATAGCAGGACATGAAATGTTATCCCTTATGGATGGCTTCTCCGGTTATAACCAGATTTGAATCGCACCAGAGGACCAACACAAGACCACTTTCACAACACCTTGGGGTACTTTCTGTTACAATGTTATGCCCTTTGGTCTCAAAAATGCAGGGGCAACATATCAAAGGGAAATGACGGTCATCTTCCATGACCTCATACATATCATCATGGAGGATTATGTCGACGACCTATTAGGGAAATCCAGAACACGAGCAAAACATCCTGCCATCCTGAAAAAGATATTTGAGCAGTTAGAGCATTACAAATTGTGGCTAAATCCCAAAAAGTGTGTCTTTGGAGTCACGTCAGGAAAGTTGTTGGGTTTCATAGTCTCTCGCAGGGGCATTGAGGTTGATCCCGCCAAGGTAAAAGCTATTCTGGACATGCCACCTCCACGCAATCTGAAGCAGTTAAGAAGCCTCCAAGGGAAGATGCAGTCCATCCGTTGGTTCATAGCCCAACTAGTATATAAATGTTAGCCATTCACTCATCTTCTGAAGAAAGATTCCACCTTCTGATGGAACCAACAGTGTCAGATGGGTTTTGATAAAATTAAGGAATATTTAGCTCATCCACCGATCTTGATGCCACCTATTCCAGGAAAACCCCTCCTGCTCTACATCTCTGCTACTTCAATCGCACTGGGGGCATTATTAGCACAACATGATGAGTCATTCAAAGAGAGGGAAATCTACTACATCAGTCGAACATTGGTCGGCTATGAGTTAAATTACTCCCCCATGGAAAAGGCCTGCCTTGCGCTAGTCTTCAGCACACAGAAACTCTGTCATTACATGCTCTGCCATCCGGTCAAATTAATCGCTAAAATTGATCCCTTGAAGTATTTGTTATCTTGAACCACTCTAACTGGACACATGGCCAAATGGGTCATGCTCCTAAGCGAATTTGACATAGAGTATGTAGAGCAAAAATCCATAAAGGGACAGGTTATAGCTGATCAATTGGCCGAGGCACCATTAGTAGATGCTTACCCCCTAGACACCGAATTTTCAGACGAAGAAGTCTACACGGTCACAGAAGCACCAATTTGGACACTATATTTTGATGGCTCATACACGCATAATGGATCAGGCACAGGAATTTTATTAGTTACCCCTCAAGGTGACTACATTCCAAAATCATTCAAGATAGCATTCTCATGTACCAACAATATGGCAGAGTATGAAGCTCTCCTCACCGGCCTCAGAATTGCAAAGCAGTGGCACATAACTCATTTGAAAGTCTTTGGTGATTCTTTGCTAGTCATTAGGCAGGTTAATGATGAGTTCCTAACCAAAGATGATAAGCTATTACCCTACAAGCGCATGGTGGATGATTTCAAGAAATATTTCACCTCTATACAATTTGAACAAATTCTTAGGGTACAAAATAAAGCAGTTGATGCAATGGCCACTATCAGTTCCTTGATTGACATGCCTAAAGACCGAACAAAATGTGAGTTTCTCGTTGAACAACTTTTAATCCCTGCATATGACATTCCTGAGACTGATATGGTGTGCGATATCGTAGGTCCCGCCTCCCCATGGTACCAGGACATATACACCTATCTCCATGATAATATCATACCCCCGGAACTTACACGTAACCAACGCAAATCCTTTATTCATTGCTCTTCCTGATACATCATTGTCGGTGATACGCTTTATCGCCGCGGGTATGATGGAATCCTCCTTAGATATCTAAATGAGACCGAAGCCCACACAGCACTAACGAAAGTACATGGGGGTGTCTGTGGATCTCACTCAAATGGTATGACTCTGGAAAAAAGGATCCTACGAGCTGGATATTATTGGCCTACATTGGAACACGATGCTTGTGAATTTGTAAAGAAGTGCCTTCCATGCCAACAACATGCAGATTTGATTCACGCTCCGGCACAAGATCTTCAACCCCTTCTAGCACCATGGCCCTTTTCTCAATGGGGTTTTGACTTGATTGGAAAGATTTACCCACCATCATCTGACGGCCATACATTCATAATTACCGCCACTGAATACTTCACTAAGTGGGTGGAAGCAATACCACGCTCACAAAGCACCGGTATCCAAATCTCAAAATTTATCCTTTACCATATTCTCTGTAGATATGGTATCCCATCCACCATCCTCTCTGATAACGGAAAACCCTTCAAAAACCAAGCCATGAAACACCTCTACGACACCTTTCATATCCAACACCGTTGGTCAACGCCTTATTACCCCCAGGGCAATGGTCAGGCAGAAGCAACCAACAAGACCCTCATCCACATCCTCAAAAAGGTTGTCAATAACACTGGACAAGATTGGCACCTCCATATTCATCCTGCCCTCTGGGCATATCGCACATCCATCCTCACCCCGACAGGCGCCACCCCCTACTCTTTAGTATACGGTGCTGAAGCCGTTTTTCCAATCGAAGTTGAGCTTCCATCATTGAGGATTTCTCTGAAGAATCTTATCAGCGAAGAAGATGCTTGTGTTGCACGGCTTGCACAGCTAGAATTACTGGATGAATGAAGAATAAAAGCCTATGATCATCTGCAAGCATACCAAAACTGCCTCAAACGTAACTACAATAAAAAGGTCCATCCTCGACAATTCCAGGTTGGTGAACTCGTTCTTAAGGAGAACCAGCATACTCAACAGGATCGTGATAAAAAGGGAAAATTTGAGGTTGTCCAAACTGGTTAGGACCTTATGTCATAGCCGCCAAATATGGATCTGGGGCCTACAGGTTGACTACTCTTGAAGGAGATCCCCTTGAAGAACCCATCAATATCATGCATCTGAAGAAATTCTACACCTAAATCCGCTCGGTAACCCCACCTAATCAAAAAATTTAAAAAAAATCAAAAAAGTAAAAAATCCAAAAAATAGTAAAGAAAAAAAATCTGTCCTATGGTGAAAACCACCTCTTGGTGGCGCCTTGGATAGGTATGGATGGTGAAAACCTGGTAACAGGCATCATCCATAGAGGGCTTAATCATTATCTACCTGACATCCTAGTTATTTTATGCTTTCATCCGCACTATCGTCCTCACCCACCTCATCCTAGGTCGTTTGGTATATATTGATTGAGCATTGGACGACCCATCTAATCTATCCCTCATCCTGAGCTTTTCAGTATCCCACTCTGGGCTTATGTCATTCATTCCCTTTGTTGGTCAGCCCGTGTCATCATATAGGACCATCCATTGTGTCGGTCTCCATCTAGATCTCATCCTTCCACATCACTAGTCGAACTACGTTGCCCCTGCGCTTTCACGTAGGCAAGGCTAATCATTTGATCCTCCCCCGGGGAATTTTGGATCAACTTGTTTTGGTCCTCCATCACCTCGCCTTCACCAGTCCCTTTTCGCTTTTATCCATGGTCTTTTCATCGAACTATGTTTCCCCTGCGCTTTCACGTAGGCAAGGTTGGTCATTTGATCCTCCCCTGGGGAATTTTGTCTGTCGTGTCTTGTGTCCTTCATCGTCGGTCACCATTGTCTTCTTTCCGCTTTATCCATGGTCTTTTTCCTGAACTACGAGGGCTCTGTGCTTTCATGTAGGCAAGGCTAATATCTGATCGGCCCCCGAGCCCCTAGGTCTGTAGGTTATGTTGTTTCTCCGCCTTGTATCCTACCTCCTTTGTGTCGTGTCATCAAGCCATGTCCTTACCTAGCTAAAACTTAGCAAACAAACTCCACTTGTATCATGAGAGTTAATTAATTTTGAAACATCTCGCGTCATAACAATCGTTTAGTTTAGTTTATCCATCATCTGTGGTCTTAACAGGATGCATCCTTCCTAATCGACCTCATCAACCCCATCCATCCCCTTGATCCTATGGCAAAGGACATTTGAAATTAATTGTGATCTTTTAATACTTTTGGCTTTTGTTTATCATTTGAGCTCCCTATCATCACTTGTCAAGGCCGCCATGATCCATCATATTATGGCATGTTTTGATTGGTCCACATAGGGGCATATCTTGATCTATTGTTTGATTGTGTCTTATTGGTTGTCCCACGTAGTACCCACCAAGATCCTTGTGGTCTTGTGTTACGTTGAGGCATCCTTTTGCGCTTGTGGTTATCTCAATACCTGGCCCAACCAAGGTCTTCGTGACTTTGGGGTATTGGGATAGCCTTCTTGTCTGGTGTGTTTGTTTCATGCATTAGACACTAATCTACCTCGGTCCTCCATACCTTGGTGTATCGTGTCTTATGCTATAGCAAAAACCAGTGCTCCAAAGATGGAAAATTGTATTAGGATTGCATTTCATAAATCATGACCATTGCATTACATTCATCCTATGATTTTGGTTGTGCAAATATTGCTCCTCCATCCCCTATTCTTCTCAGGATACTAAAAGATTTTTGACAGGTGCACACTCACACCATGTCCACATTCATCTTCCACTATCACCTAGGGCCTTATTGACACTTATCATGAAATAATTACATTTTAGATCCATAGATTTGCACACTATCTTAGGTTCATCCATAATATCGCCACCTGCATTATCAAGTGTTAGGTCCATCATCAATACCGCCATAATACATCCATACATCCTGCATCACATATATTAGTCAAACATAAGCATATAAAACATAAGCATTTGTCGCGTCATAATAAGCATATCCACATCCACCTTAAACATATACATCATAGGCATTCATCATAAATGAGAGCAAAAATCACTATACATTACATCCTGCATCACACACATTAGTTGGCATGCATAAAAACCCCTCAAAAACATAACAATACATATATAACAACATCCATATATGTAACATCTACAAGTCATCATAGATAACTGCCATCATATGACCATCCACATTCGCATCAACACAATCATCTATAGATCTAAAATCCATCATACACATAAAACATGAGCTCAATAAGAGCTATCGTATATATAAATATACCACAAGTCCACAGTACATCTCATAGTCAAGACTAACATATAATAATGTCGTCGATGTCATCACAATCTGTGACCATCGTATACAAAAATCATCCAATCAAAACACCAGTACAAGGTCCTGTAAATATCCACTGCACCTCTACACTATCCATCTACCCTGCACCTGTCAAAAACTTAGTAACTTGTCACCTCCCGAATGAACTCCCCACATCTGATCTCTGTGGAGAATCAGATCCTGCTCCCCTGCCTGGTGAAACCCTTGGTGAATCACTATAACCTCGGGTCCGTGTTCCCAATGACTGAGACGA
Organism: Sequoia sempervirens; assembly: GCA_007258455.2. Classification (NCBI taxonomy): domain Eukaryota; kingdom Viridiplantae; phylum Streptophyta; class Pinopsida; order Cupressales; family Cupressaceae; genus Sequoia; species Sequoia sempervirens. The sequence continues at coordinate 74,574 of VDFB02321217.1, forward strand.
CGCTGGCATCTGAGGTGTCTACCGGGTGTAACAGAATCTCCACTGTGTCGGATCAGGAATGACATGATAATATGCAGCTATCCAAAATCTTGCCTCTCATGCTCTCCTCTCGCTCTGCAACCTGGACCTGAGCGAAATTCCGCCCCTGACGATACCTGTCTCGGTCCCTGGTAATGGCTCTCCTCTCCTGCTCCCATGCCTCCTGAGCCAACCGACTCTGTGCTAGCTCTGCCTGTAGTCGATCCCTCATCTCCTCTGCAGCCGCTGCCCATGCCACCACTGCATCTCTATCTCTCTCCACACCCTGTATATCTACTCCTGGCATCCCACCCTCACCCTGACCCACCAGTGCACGAGCCATCACAGCATCCCTCTCCACCTGTAGAGTCTGCATCTGTATCTCTGCTGCATCTCTCTCCCTCTCAGCCGCCTATGCCCGAGCCACTGCTGCATCCCTATCCCTCTAAAGAGCCTGTGCTCTCAGCTCTGCCGAATCCCACTCTCTCCGGAGAGACGATACCTCTGCTACTGCCTCCTCTCTCCTCCTCTGCAGTGACTGTATCTCTGCCTCTACCAATGCTCTCTCACTCTGAATACACGCCTGCGCCGCATCCCTCTCTGCCTCCATCACCTGCACCTGTGTCTGTGCTACATCCCTCTCAGCCTTCATAATCTGTGCTTGCTCCCTGGCCTCAGCCTCTCTCTCCTACATCAACCCCATCTCTCCAACTGTCTGCTCAAGGCAATGTACTCTATCCTAAAGCTCATCCCAATCTCGCTGGAGATCTCCCGATGGCTGACCAGTACATCCTGTCCCCTGATTTGCCCCCTGCTTCATCCCCATCTCTAGCTCCCCCCTGGCCTGTAAAATCACAACCTCCGCCTGCAATCTGTCGCGATTCCATGTCACACTAGTCAACTCACCCTGTATCCTCTACAGCTCTGCCTGTGCCCTATCTCTCTCCCTCACCGCTCCCCCTAGCTCGAACACAATGGCATCATAATCTATTAGTGCCTCTCGCTGTACTCTAGCTACCTTAGCCTCAAGAGACCTCACTCTCCACTCCACAATCTGTAATCTCACCTTTGCTCCTCTCGCCTATACAGTGGGATCCTCTGGTACCACATAAGGAACCAATGCTAATGACTCTACCTCCATAACATCCCCCTCTGCCACATCCCTGTCTACGTCCATAGCATCATCCTCCCCACCCGCCTGCTTTGTCTCATCCTCCCCGCCCTCCTGATCCTGTCACTCCTCACGGTCCTCCACAATACAGTGAACTCGGAATCGTCCCACCTGTCCCTGTCTCTCCACCATGTACCGATGTCATGTCGACCTCCTCTCCTCCTCTGGCACTGCTGTAACATCCTCGTCCTCTCTGTCCTCTTGCACCTATCGAGCCTCATGACTCTCCACAGTAGGACGAACCCGCAACCGCCGTGGCTGACCATGTCGTCCTACCACAAACTGTCTCCTCCCCTCCTCTGATGCCTCCCTCACACCTACCACCTCCACATCCTCCACATCCTCTTCATCCTCCCCATCCTCCACATCCTCTCACATCTCACCTCCTCTACCCTCTACCCCCCTGGGCTCTCTGTGGCTGTTCCCTCCCCTGTGCTCTCTCCTGCTGATGACCATCTCTCCGACCTCACCTCTGATATCTCCTCCTCCTCCCTGGTCTACCCACCTGCTCTGTCTCATCAAGCTCCTCATGTCTCCCTTGATCTACCACTGCCACAGCCTCTCATCGCTGCTGCACCCCTCCTCTCCTCTCTCTCTAAAGTCTCTGTTCATCCTCTGGTCCGACACCCACTACCCTCAAAATAAGCTGAACAGGAGTAATCCTCTCCCATTACCTATTCTGGAACCACCTCCGGTATTACTCGGTCACAACCGGCACCTGCTCTCCTCCGACTCTCCCTGGATAAGGCACATGTCCTGCTGCCCTCCATGACGCCCTAGTTGTACCTGGTGCTATGCGGCCTCCCCATGGTATCTCTCTACTATACCACTGGAACATGATAGGCGCTGCCGGAATATCCTGTATCACTCCAAACTGCCTCAACACTCTGTCTGGTCGATGCGACTCTACTATGCGTGGCAAAGTCCTAATAATAAAACACCTGCTCAGAAATTAACCCTCATGTCTCCTCATATCAGTCCATCCCCGGAACTGGCGCGACCTATATGGCCGCCACTCTATATCCCTCGGATGTAGATCATCAAACACTCTCCTCCACCCCTCCATATCTCCCTACATCTCATAGCGCAGGACCCAACCTCTCGCCTCCCCATACTCCCATGCCACGGGCTCGCGATCATCCACTGTCCCCGCCCTCACCACTCTCAGCCTCGTCACTGCAATAAGCTCCCAGGCCCAAATCTGCAGCAGCGTCATATGTGTCAAGCTCGATATCCTCCGGTAACAGATCCTGTGCATATCTCTATATAGATGAGTAATACATAGGACCCCCATGAAAATGGCCCCCCTCGCCACTCGACAATGTGTTGAATCACCTCCATATACCGAAAGCTACATGTACGTCTGCTTCGATCCGGCAAAAATATCCCACTAATCAGACCGCATAGGAACAACGGTAAGGCTGGCACCCCCACTCACAAACACTGGTCCAAATCCAACTGCCCCTTCACTAGGGGCAGCTCCTCACGACCAAACAATACTCTAATGGTCTCCTGTAACTCCGCCCCTGTCGACACCACCTCGCTCACCAACCGTTCGGCTATCAGCAGCCTCAAGATGTGCCACACATCCTCCAAAGTAATGGTCATCTCTCCTATAGGGAGATGAAATGTAGATGTCTCTGAGCTTCATCTCTTTATCAACGCTGTCAGCATCGCCGGATGCGCTCTGACTACTAGAAACTGAATGCAGTGTCCTAAACCTACGTGATCCAAGGCTGCCTGATCCTCCCCGTTCATCACTGCTATCGTCGCTGCCATCACCTCTGATCGTCGCTCATGTGCCCGTATCCGCTCGAAACTCTGCACACACAAAAATCTTCTCATTATTTCATTTTCTAACTCTTCATCTTTCTTTTCTTTCTATCTCCTTTCTTCCTATCTTTTCCCATTTTTTTCCCCCTTGTCTTCTTTTTTCCTTGTCCCCCCCCCAGTTGGGTTGGCTCCAACCCCGGTGGGAATTCTGCCGCAGCCCTGGCGCAGCGGCGGTCGGGAGGCTGCGCACGGCGGGCGGCTCCGCCCTAGGCTGTGGCGGTGCGCCCCCATTTTTTTTCTTCCCCCTATTTTTCTACCATTTTTGGCCTTTTTTAAAAAATCTACTTCCGACCCATTTTTTTAATTTTGCTAATGAACAAAACCCATGTTTTCCAATTTCCAAAATCTATCAAACAACATGTGAAAAATGCGTAAATTAAATTAATGGGTTTTTGTTACCACTCACATGCTGTGCGCCCACTGTATAATCCGTGCACCTCGTCCGCCCGGTGCACAATCTCCATATCGTTGTCTGTCGACATCGTCCCTCCTCGGTCGCTTTCTCTTCTCTACTCTCCTCCTCTCAACTGCTACAGTGAAAATGACTAAGGTAATTTTTAAAATTACCTTTTTAACCCCCTTCTTCTTAAAAGGTATTTTTTTACCTTTTATTTCTCTTTTTCTTCCTCTAACTAATTCCTAACTTCCTGAGGCTGCCATTTGCAAACCGTGCGTTGGATCACCTTCGTTCAAAAACCAAAATTGCTTGGTTTTTTGAGCTCTATCCAATGGTGTCCTTCTTTTCTTTCTATCGAGACGTCATCCGGGGACCCCCTTTTTCCTCCCCCAACCGCCCTCTCTAGGGGGCATACCCTCCTACCATTCCTCAATTTCTTCAGTTTAGTCATTGGGGCATCATCAACCTTTTCCATGCTAGGGGCATCACCACCTATCATTTCCTCCCTCATTTGCATTTTATTTTTCTTCAAAACACTGTTATTCTAACAATATTTCGAAGAGGGGCAAAATGTAGACATCTAAATTTAATCACTCCCATATGATTAAATTTACTCCATTTTTGTCTATCATATTAAATATTAATTTATTAAATTAATATTACACCTTTTGTCTCATATTTGTAAAGTATTTAATTTAATAATTAAATGCTTTATCTTTCACCTTCTTCCTCTCTAAATCAAATAAATACACCAATTTATTTAATTTAGTCATTTTTTTTACCCTTTTGATTTAAAATCAATTTAAAATTCTTCATTCTCTCTCTCCTTGTCACATCCTCCATGATCTTGCTCTAATCTGAATTAAGTTAATTAATTCATGATTGTGATGTGCATCCTCTTAATCAAAGATTAATGTCACATCCTCCTACATTTGCCACTTGCCTCTAATCCTCCATTAATTATTCTAATAAAAAAATTGCACAACCTTAACCAAGGTCATTAGCCATATTTAGCACCACCTTTTTAGTCAACCTTTGCATTTATCTTTTTTTAGCATTGACCCTCTTTCCCATGTGAATTTTTAATTCACATTTATTTATCCTAGATTCCCCTCTTTTATATGTGAGTTTTTAATTCACATTCTATCTTTCCAAGGCTTCTAGAACCTTGGACTTGTCACAATCTCCAATGTGACCAAGTCCCACCTTTTTGGAGCCCACCTTTTATCTTTTAGACTCTCCTAAGAATGTGAATTTTTAATCCACATTTATTTCTCCAACCACCTCTCCTTTTCCCATGGAGATTTTTGAGGAATTCCAAAATTCCTCAAATGTCCCTTTCACTCTCACTTGGGGACAAGAAATTATTTTTGAGGAAATCTTCTCACTCCCTAAGGTACTTGGAAGGTACTTGTCCTTCCTCCACCTCATGTACCTTTTGGCCACCTCACTTACACCTCATCTCCTCTTAGCCACTTCACCATCCACATGTCAAAATGTGAGGGCTTGTGAGTTTTCAACCCACCATAGCCCTCCATCTTGATCTTGTTGATGAATCTCAACCGTTGAATTCTCTAGAGAATTCAAACTCTTCTATAAATACCCCCTCCTCAAGGGAATTTTCAACACTTTTCATTTGAGCAACCTTATGCTGTCAATTTGCATTCTCAAGCATTCACTATCATTTAGCCATCCACTTTAATCATTTTGCATAAGTTGATCTTGCATCTAGTCACTCAAAAAGCCATCTAAGGAGCACACAAAGTCATCCAAATCAAGGGCCAACCAAGGAGTCTTTAACAGCAAGGAAGGTAAAATCATTTGCATCTCATTTCATCTATTTTCCTTCTTGTTTTATCACTCTTTAGGCTAATCATTGAAGTGTTCTTAGTATTTTTTCACTTGCATTTTTAGTTATTTTGCACATTAGAATAGGGTAAAATTCCAAGGTACACACATACAATTATCATCAACATTCAGATTCTAAGTAAAGGAATTATCAACTAAATTGAACTTGAAAGGAAAATGAACAAAAAATAAGCCATTTGAAGACACAATGAATTTACCCTAAAGAAACCAAATTATAGGAGAAAACCCAACAAAAATGCAACAAATAATTCCTTTTGTCAGCTACCTCTAATGACAAATATTATCTTAGGCACACAACCAACATAATAAAACAAAAATGTTCAATACCTAGGATCCCTTGTATCTGAAATGATAATTGATCTTTGATATTTGTTATTAAACAAAGGAGAGGAATACTCCTTATATAAAGAATTACAAGATGATGCTTCAAAAAATAAACAGTCGTAAACTAAAGAGAACTAAAGCAGAAATACTGAAAACTAACTGAAGCAAACTAAGTTAACTGAAAGTTAACTAACGACTAACTAAAAGCTAAGATGACCATTACATATTACAATAATGCTTAATACCCTTTGTTGGGACTAACAAAATTTACATATTTTTGTCAAAAATTACTATCTTAATCCTTACAATCCTCCTATCATTCATCAAAAAAACCTTGAAAAAAATTCTCATTGAGTCATGTTGTCATTGCATCCATGTTATATCCCCATATCTGCACCTAAAAATGCATAAGATTCCATTATCACACTCTCGCAGGGTACTTGTTTAGTTCTAAAGGTCCTTGGTGGGCTTGCGAGGTAAAGGAAGCAGTGTAAGCCTTCACCAAAGTACCACGGTGGTCAACAAAGGTATATGCAAGATGGTAGTAAGCAGTCCACCTAACTACAAAAGTAACCCACAACCCCTCAATGAGTAAATCATGACATAAAAATGATGTGTGGGGTAGCAGTAAAGGGTCTCTTAACCCGCAACCCTACAACAAGCAAGTGGTAATATTAATAAGACATGTGGTATAATAGGATGGTCAGTATATATGTAAAAGTTACGTGATCACGCTACCCCGTGATGGTCTTAAAGGGTCATGACTGGACCACAGTATAGACTGGCAGGACATTTATATCGAATGTGATAGTAATTACACCACTTACCTTGGACCATTCAATCTTCCAAGATCGAGGGCATATATTCAAACTTGAAATAGAGACAAATTATGAAATATCTTGCTTGAGTTGACATTAATGGAGAAGTGACTGAGCTCAGAAGCAAATATACTTAGAATTTGATGCCATTTTTTCAATCATTCACAAAAGCTCAGCATGCCAAAGATTTAGGAAGTCGAGGAAGAATTTTCAACTTCTATTTCATCAGGTAAGTGCACAAGTGCCCTTCGTAGCAAGTGTATAAGTGTTTGATTCATTGATTTTTGCAAATAGAAGTTTAAAAGGTTCAAGTAAAAGTAAAATTTACATCATGCCACCCAAAAAGAGTGAGTCTTCGAGTAAGAGAGAGGAACCCACAACCCCCATAACAAAGAAGAGACCTCTACAATAGTCCATACTAGATGTGTTGCAAAAATCAATGGATAAAGGATATAAAAAGTGTTCAAAGACAAAGCTCATGGTTGTAGATATACAACTATCCCCATCTCAGGTTGGGACCTATTTTGGTAATTTTATGATAATCTAGAGAGGCTAAGATCCTAGACGCAAGCCCTTGGATCTTAGATTTATCCAAATTAGTGGTCCCAAATGTCTTTGTAGATGTAGAGTTCATTAGAGTGTTGGCACAACACTATCATCCCACCACCAGAATTGTGAGAATGTCAAATGGCTCACCGTTAGTGGTGTTGACAAAATATTCAATTAGAGAATGTTTTATTTCGAATAAGAAAGATCTTACTAAAGTTGACCTACAAAAGTATGAAGAAGACTATAATAGACTTAGGAAGACTTACAAGAGTGATGATCTTCCTATCTACATGAAAAGGGGTGCCAACAATAGAAGAATACCTATCTCCCCTTCTTGCAATGAACCATTTGTTGTTGATAATTTTCAGGTGTACTTTAAGAGGACCTACTTTGCCTTATGTCAACTACTTGGGATAGATGCCCAAGAAAAAATTCCAGTCAATCTCATGACGATGGCAATGAGAATACAAAACCCTGAGGCTAACATTGAATTAGAATTTGCTTTTATGATCAAGAAGGGGTTACATGAGGAATTTTCACAAGAGAGAATAAGCCCACTATTACCTTCAGATGCTATTCCTTATTATGTCACTTGATCTTGGATTACAACAAAGACAAATGGACCCAAATAATGAGCTATGAATGGTTGATCAACAATGTAATAGGTTGTATGTGTAGTATTGGTGCTACGTCTAGGATACAGATGTAAAAATAGTGACTATGTAATCTTTCATGATGATTTTGTGGTAAGAGTTATGGCTACTCTTGGTTATGTCTCGCCAAGATTACATCTGGAGATTAGAGAATTACTAAGACCCTTAGCATTGAAGCTAGAGCAAGGGCACACACATAACTTTGGATATTAGTTCTTCTTACCTGACCATACAGTAATCAAAATTTATGGATGCCCACAAGCTCCACATACTTTTCCTAAATTTGTTCTTCGAATATCCTTTTTAGAGTTTATGTGGAAAATTTTGTGGATGGAAAAAGAGGTCATGAAGAGACAAAAGAAAGGAACATTCTTGCCCGACCTGATTGTATGTGGAGAATTCTCTATTGGATATGATACCCTCGAGGAATTACAAGATTATTTGAAAGGAATATATTCATTAAAGTCTAAAATGGAACGGGTCTTTGACCCAGAAGGACATGAATTTTGTGAGATAGGAAATTCTTGCCAAAGTAGGGATTACACATGAAGTTTACTATGAAGAGGATGTAATAAGAAATTATGTTACCCCTCAGGAAATATTCCAAAGAAAGAGAAAATGGGAAATCCTAATGAAATTGGAAGAAGAAAAGAAGAAAACGGATAATGATTTTTAAGGATTCTATGTGGAAGAGGCAAACCCTCTTAAAAGAATTGATTTAATGATCAAAATTTTTGAAAGGATATATGGCAAGTCAATAATGGAATCTGGAGGGCAGTCCCCAAAACCCACCAAGTTGCCAATGAAGAAACGAGGTGGAGTTGTAATTTCAGAGCTCCCTCCAGATACTGCCTCAGTACAATGTGTTTCATCAAACTCACCTCCAGAGCCCAAGATGCAAAAGGTGCCTAATCAAACACCCCTTGTATCATATGAGGTGCCTGAAGATGTAGGGGATACATAAGAAGTGGCCAGTGTATTAAGACATCTAAAGGATGGCATTGAGGTCGATCAACCACTCCTTGAGCTTGAAAATGAGGCTCACAAACTTGAAGCAAGAGTGGATGTACATATGAAGGATGAGAAGGAAATACATGAAGATGAGAGAGTGATTGCTTCTCTCATATTTATAGAAGATGATGAGTTTATTAAAACTATAATTTAAATACTTTTGGGTTATGATGAAAATGCAATAATTTGAAGAATTTTAGATTAACAAGATGGGAACAGATGAATCTCAACATGATTATATTGTTTCCCAAACCTTTATTGAGCTTAGAATAAATGAAATTGATGGCAAGAACAATGGTGTTCAAGAGTAACATATTAAACATCCCTGGGATGAAGTTAAAGAAAATGTTCTTGCTTGATCAAATGAGGAATGAAGAAGATTCCATGTTGGTTGTTGAATTCAAATCAGAAGAAGGCATGAGTGGTACAGGATACAATCCTAAGATTGAAACCCTAGCCTTTTGGGCTAAACAAAAGAATACAAAAAAGCTCAGGCTGCTAGATGTGCAAGAGATGAGAGGAGTTGCAATGGTTAAGAAACTTAAGGATATCTCAGCATTGGAGGTTGCTACCATGACCATGCACTCAACTATGTTCACCTAGGTTGTGGTTAAAGGTTTGGTGCTCAGACTAGCAGAATATGAAAAGGCACAAATTGACATGAATGATGAGTTGAACAAGTTATTCATGGAAAATATAAAATTGAAACAATAATTGAAGGGGGCAAGTCCTTCTCATAGCACATAAATGATAGTATACTAGCCCCCCACGATTCCACATATTGGTACAGATAAAATTTCCATTGATCAGGTAAAAACATTGAAACAAGGCCTAGAACAAGAAATTGATAGTTTGAAGAAACTCAATGAAGAGACCAAAGAGGGGGTGAAAAGAAATATTTTTAGTACATTGGAAAAGGTCTTGGAGCATAGAGTTAAGATAATTGTGGATAAGATAGAGAATGTATATGAATTCTATGTTTCTCTATCTCAAGCACTTGAGGAGATGAAGGCCCATGCACCAATACTATACCCTTTGTTCAAGAAGTGGCAAGCCATCCATCACACTCTGATGACATTGTGTAAAGTCTTACAAAGAAGTATGGATGCTCCTGCAGCCTTGAAACCTACAAAAAGAATGGTAAAAATGGTCATTGATGAGTTTCAATACATATGTGGGGAAAATCAAAAGATCACAACAAAGATGGAGGCATTTAATACACTCAAACAGTGGTTTGTGCCAAAGATACTAGGGGATGGTGACCAACTTAAGGACTTTAATGGCTAGAAGAGTGAATTCAATCAAATAGTTCCAAATTGTATTGTTCATTTACAGAAGGATCACGAGATAAATTTCCATAGTTTCAATTTAATTATGGATGGGATGATTTCACTAGATTCAAATTATTCTAAATTCATCACAAAATTTAGGGAACTGCTAGACAATAGATGGAGAAATCACTTAGCTAATATGCCATAGATCTAGGAATACAAATGGCCTAATGACTATACAGTGTTCCAATGGGAGTAGACATACTTGGCTCCCCGAGAAGAATAGGCATTGTATCAAAGATAGCAAAGTGCCAAGCCTTGGGTACATCATCAAGGAGAGAGGACCTTTCCAAATCAGATGATCACAGGTGCCTTACGATTATTAATGTACTTTAGGTGTACTACAAGTGCTCTGGATGTTTAAAAGTTATTTTATGTTTTCTCTCATTAATTATACTTTTTGTAATTATGAAAAAATAGAAAGATAACTAATACTTTTAGTTTATACAAATGAAAGGGTAATTGAAGGGTTGTTTTGAAATGTAATGGTCTAAAGCCTGTTGCTTCCCTCATTCATCTATTAGAGGTAAACCAAGACCAAGTTAAAAGGGATAGAATAGAAGATAGTTGGGAGAAAGAGAATTTTGGTATATGTTGTAAAATATTTAAATGAAGCTATAATTCGGTGTCCAAATTCTGATTTCAGTTGTTTGTTGAAATTATTGTGTATGATTATGCGGTTGTCTCCAATTTGATCTTTCCTTGTTATTCAAATCAAGTGCATCAAGTATTTATTTGATTTGTCAAAGTATATTCATGTTTTGTGTGGTTCATTTAATTGGTTTCTTCAAGTAAGAATTAAAATTCTTTTAAGTAAATCACAGTAACCTAGAAAGTTATTTGGATCAATAAGAAGAGTCTTATAATTACTTTATTGCACATTTATGCAAGTCATAAACATCACAATGCGAAACAACTAGAGTTACAACCAGAAAGAGGACACATATCGGTCCATATTTTGACTCCATTTCCCAACAAGAAGAAGGCACTGATCATCTCCATTCTAAAACAATATTTCATAAAATCTCATTTATACATTCTAATTTCTAGTTGTATAAGTAGGAATAGTAGTGTAGTGTACACTAGTACAGAAATAGCAATATGTGACTAAAAAAACTACTAAAAATTGCTTATAAATGATTGAACATGATCGTGTGACCAGTAGTAGTTTATTGCCACTCATTTATAACATGACCAAATTGATGACTAAATCATTTTTAGTCATTTGGTTGATCGATTTGGTCATTAATTTAGTCACCTGATTGATCGATTTGGTCGTTGGTTTAGTCATTTGAGTCATCAACTTGCTTATTAATTTAGTCATCTGATTGATCGATTTGGTCGTTGATGTAGTCATTAATTTGATTGATTTGGAAGTGTGTAATTTAGTCATTGAATGTTTTAAACTAGTCACTTTTTTAGTCATTTTTTTATTCACTAGTATATTTTATCATTAATTTAGTCATTGATTGATGTTAATTGGTCACTTATTTAGTCATTTTTATTCATTGATTTCCATCCATTGGTAGTGTATTTAGTCATTAATTTTAATTGCAATTTTGATCAATTTGGTAGTTTATTTAAATTTTTTTTCTCACTAATTTATGTCAACTAATAGGTATATTGATACATTGTTTATTAATTACATAATCATTATATCTAGTCATATTTATTAACACTGATTTCTATCAGTTGGTAGTATATTTAGTCAATTGGTAGTTTATTTAATTGTTTTTGTTCACTGATTTTTGCCTACAAGTGCTGGAAATGAGATAATACTTTAATTGAGGTTTAAATAGATAAAAAAACAAAAAAACATAATCAATCATTCATTTGCACATAATGAAATGGCTATTAAGAAGGAAAAATACTAAAATTTTATTGAGAAAACATGTTCTTACATCAGATACAAGACATAAATGTGTCTTTGCTTTGAAAAATGTACTGTTACAAAGTGTGTTTCTCAGTGTTGTGACTGAGAAAGCTGAGTTACAATGCCTTTTTTTTGGTTATGCAAGATATTACAATTTGATGAAATTCTATGTTGCAACTTATTTGCAACTATACATACATGTATGTTGTACTCTGCAACTTTTCCTCTTCTCTACACCTCTTTTTTTGCTTTGTATTTACTTCTTTTTTTGCACCCTTATTCTTTGCGTCTATTGATTACACAACAACATATCCCCTCTTCTATAATGCACTAGTTTGAATGAGTTGAACCCAAACAAAAAGAGAAAAACATAATCAAGGGGCTTTACATTGCAGGTGCAGTAAGATAGAACATTCTCTGGTCTACTCACAGAATGTACACCCAAATTAATTTTTTTGGTTTTTGTTTGGGTTCAACTTATTCAGGCTTAGTACATTCTCTGTCTGCAACTTCACTCTCCACACTATGCTGTTGCTAACCCTTTTTTTCTCTTCTACACTTATGGCTAACTCTCTGTGATTTTTTCAAATATTTTATTGGCCATCGTATGAAGGTCCCTATTTTCTCTTTTAGACGGACAACTCCATCTATTTTTTCTCGATTAGGAAGGGGTATGATACTTGAGACTTGTAAAATACATACATTTGCATCTCCTATTCCTTTCAATGTGACTCCATGTACAATAGATAGTGAGTGAATCAACCCAATGCCCGCAACAACACCATCATGTGAATTGAACACCTCAATTGTATCCCCTTCTTGGAGTTTATCAATAAATGTCTGCAAAAACAAAAAAAATACACATTATATTGAGATATAAAACACACATTATATTGTTTTTGATAGTTGTATGCAATGTCTTATGTCTTGGAACAAATCAATTTTTGTATGTGCTTTTATAAAAAACTCTATTACAACTAAGCTCTAAGCTTCCATATGTAAGTTATATGTTCTCCCTTAATTCCATAATCTATGTATACTAGCTAATTACACTTCACTACTATTCTAACATCCAACTTCTATCAAATAGGTAATGATTACCTTTATTTACATAATAAAACAACCATTACTTACTTGAATAGTACTTACTTGCATGTGGTTTCATAGCACTCACCTCGAGTTCAACATGACTAATACTATGAATATCATGTGCATTCTCGCTGAGTTCATCATCATAACCACTATCAACGTCATTACAGACATTAAGTTGTACAACTTTGTGAAGATTTCTATTGACAGGGCCTTTTTCTTTTTGTCCTTCTTTCATATAATTGCTCTGCATCATGTGGTTTAATCATCATGCAAAAATTAATATAAGTCAAGTAAATAATGCAAAAGCTATAATTTTTTGTCCAAAAGAACATTTTAAGCATGAAGAATGACAAAACATTGGGACAGATAACTAACAACTATTATATTAATTACCTCAACTTCAGAACAACTAAGACGACTATGTTGCACATTCTTGTCCACTTCATCACTATCAATATTAGCAGCTCTGTTGACACCCTAAAGGCGATTTTTTTCTTGTTGCTTTGAAAAAATTGCTCTGCATGGGGTTTAACCATCGTGCAAAAAAATATACAAAGCATTCAATAGTTAAGTAAAGAATACAAGCTATAAATTTGTCCAAAAGAACATTTTTTGGATCACTCCAACAATAAAGAAACTGGGTTGGATTCTCCTACACTTAGATTTCAATAATCTACATATTAAGAAGCATTTGTATAGAACTTCCAAACAAGAAGAAATGAGATCTATAGAGCCTCTGACCTCATTTGAATCCATGGATTTATACTCATTCCATGCAGAAACCATAGGGTTAACAGTTTCAAACAACTATGAAACTTGGTGACTAAGACCTAATATGCAATTCATTACCTTTTGGTACCCTTTTTCATATTATTTCACATGATCTACAGAGGCTCCTACTATACATTGAACAGATGGCTATGAAATCTCTATTGACGAACTAGATTTCAACATCATCCTACTCTTAGATTTACTAACATCTAGTGCTGCCATATAATTGACAATATCTTCTGCACCTACTTCTCTATTACTATTTTCCACCTAAAATACAATGTCAATTTCAATCTATAGTCAATTCAATAAAAAAATCAAAATAAATAACACAATGTAAATTGAACCAAAAATCCATACACTTACTACAAATTTGTCCATTTTGGCATGCAACCCGCCTCGGCCAAATGTATATCCATCCCTCACATTATCTCTTGCTCTCTTACCTCTGTTACTCTTTACCAAATAGTCTTCAGAATGCATACTTTCTCTCAATGCCTCCCACTCTTTGGGAGATAGATTGGAGTCGAACCTCTCTTTTCCCAACATGATTGTTTTTTGCACATGTATCTATAATTGTTCATTGAAACTCTCATCCTTTGCTTGTAATATTTTCTAGAGATTTTTCCATCAATAGTTTCAAAAGCATTTTCCATAGCTCGTGGATCTTGATCTACAAAATTTAATTTGCAAATATCCAAATAGTCCCTACATCTTACACCCAACTCAGTGGCCCACCTTGTAGCATTTGGCCCAATGGGCTCACCATCTCTCGATGCCTCAAGAGAGAAAAGCTTCTTGCCTTCTAATTTTATTTATTTTGCATTCCTCTCAGTAGATATATACAAATCTTGACTCAATCTTTGTCTTTTGACAAAAGCATCCACATCTTCTATTAGATTACCAATACTAGTATTTATGGTTGATCCACTACTTCCATCAAAAGTTATAGATGCAATAGGTGCACTTTGAGGCACAAAAAATGCAAGTAGTCTCTCTTCATGACTTTCATTAATTAGAACTTCATGCTCATTGGCCACATTAGGTGTGGCATAAGTAGGTAGATTAGTACCGGTCTCCATGGATTCCACATTATTAAACACATCCTTTAATGTTGAAAAAAGTATCTACATACCTGTTGTTCCTTTGCCCTAATGTTTTTCAATAAACTCTCTTAGACTTAGTCCTAAGATATCATCACAATGTTGCACATCACCATGTGCTATATCAGGCTACACATCACCATGTGCTATATCAGGTTGTACATCAACATGTGCTATATCAGGCTACACATCACCATGTGCTATATTAGGTTGCACATCACCATGTGCTATACCAGGTTGCACATCATCACAACTATCATTTTCACCAACCGCATTTGTTGAATCACAAAAGCGTTGGTTTCTATGAGATGGTGGCACTGTATCTTTTTCTTCCTTTTGATTTTCTCCACATTTTCTTTGCACTCTTTTTGTTTCCTATAAAAACATATATATATCATATTATGTCTTATATACATAAATCTCTTGCCTATAAAATTTGATTAAACACTATTAAACAAATAATATACTACTTAGTGGATTTACAACTTGCCTTTTCAAACCAAAACTCAAAAAAATATTCATTATTCTTGGCCACTTTTTTAGTACACACGCACTCATATTTTGTCTTTGGAATTTGAACATTATGACCACTATCATCTAATTTGTGCCTTACAGTCCTTGTCTTCATTTCCTGAAGTCCAAATAAACAATAATTTATAAATCAACAACTTGAATCAGTAAAACTTTATTGAGTTCATAAGTTGATAACTGCAAGTGGAAACTTAAAATAGAATTTAGTTTACAGATTAAAAAAAATTGCTTTCAAAAACCAAGAAAATGTTTACAATTATAGGTATTAGACAAATTTTCCTTAGGGATATATTCACAAGAGAAGAACTCATAAAAACTTAACACAAGAAGGATGAAGGAAAAACATAGTCTACTTCATCATGAGGTGTGTTAGAACCTTAAAATTTTGCCTAGTTCCATCATCACAATTAACCTTGAGCTCGATGACCCGAGCCTTGACCCTTATATTCCTTTTTATTTTTTACTGAACATATAAATTTCTTAGGTTTGACTAACACTGAAAGACCTATACAAAGCCAAAAATTCATCATATATATACTTAAGCAAAAATATGTCTACCTAAAAACATTCCAAATCCCTTAACAGTCTCTTACCGTGGTCTTGCAACAGTAATTTGAACCCTTGGCGGGCTAGCGATGTGTAACAAACGACATGAAGATATTTACTGTTGTGCGTGTGAAATGTGGGAAAGTTAGTAAATCAACACAAACACCAATGAGACATTACATGAAAGATTTGAATCGAATAACTACTCTATTTGCAACAAAACAAATCTTTAAAAACGTTTCAATGTTCTCTAATCTCAAGGATTTATTAAACCATTTGGCTCTCATATTTTTGTATGTGCACTATGGTTGTTAAAATGACAACTTAAGAGATGAGATACTATTTAAAATTCAAGAATACTAAGTTCCTACATGAAACTATATGCTGAATGCCATGATGTTATGATAATCTAGATATTGACAAATGGATAATATGATGCTAATGTTGTGATAAGAAGCTAGAATGATTCTGCATATGCTCAAATAACCATTGATATGATGATTTAAAATGCAACTATGAAGCAAAACATGATTTAAAATGAAACTATGAAATAAAAAATGATTCTAATCTAACATGATACTACAATGAAAACTTGTTAAAATTCTAAACAATGCTAACTATAAGACTCCAAATGCTCCAATGCTCCAAGATATTCCTGCATGATAACTCCACTCAAATGTGGGGTGCAAAATACTATAGCAAAGGGTTGTATTTATAGGCTTTTCCAAGCATCTTGTGAGGTGGCAACGATCGATGGTCCAAATTCAAACAAGAGGGATGAACGGTGGAGATGGAGAGAATCGAGAAGGTGTTCCCTTGACCAAAGACAACATGCCAAATGGATGGGGGAATCAAGTGTGTGAAAAAAAGACCATGCGTTCAAAGTTTGTTGAAGAAGTGTGTGAGGAATAAGCCATGTGTTTGAAAGTTTTTTGAAGATAATTCTAATTTAAAAATTAGAATTATTTAATTTCATGTGACCTTGGTGAGGTGGCATGAAAAGTTGTAGACATGTGCTTGAATTCCAAATCTGAGATTAGTGAAACTTAATTAAATAAAACAAGCTTGTGGAAATTTGTTTATTTAATTAAATTAGAAGAATGTGATTTTAGATTTGGAGAATAAAAAGGATATGAACTATATAAATAAATTGAGAATTTATTTATATGTAGATGAAATATTAATTAAATAGCTAATATTTAATTAATTAAATGTCTTGAGTGATTTTAGGTGTATACATTTTGCCCCTCTTTGAAGTGATGTGTTTACACGTTGCTTCAAAGAAAAACTTGATACTGATGTCGAGAAAAAAAATTGATGCCCCAAACATTGATTTTTCAGGTAATGACGAATATATGCCCCCTCAGGAGATAAATCAGTGAATTTTTGAATTTTTACAATTTTTTGGAATTTTTGAAAATTTTGATGATTTTTCGATGATTTGATGATGATCTCAAAATTTTACACTACAGAAACAATTTATCTACCAAAAAATGATTTAGAATCCACCTAGTGATGAAATTTATGAATTAAGGCCCCTTTGAAAATAAAATAAAACATCCCCATAAAATGCCACTTAATTAACCTTAAAAGGTTAAAAAGTGTGATTAGAAAGTTCATTTGAGCATTTGCCAATTTGAAAACTTGTGAGTGAGAGTGATCTATCACTTGGAGTATAATGGTGATCCCCTACGACACTCACCATTTCAAGCACGTGCAACGACACAACCGCCCAACAGCGTACAGACCTCTAGTATGTACTCCTAAAATCACCTCGTTCTTTGTGCATTTGACTTTTCTCTCTTTTTCTTGTTTAAATGCAGATTTTTAATTATTTGAGTGCATTAACAATCCGAAGTAGTGCATACATGGTCTGTTATAGCGCATAGAATAGGCTAGCGTATTGGGATAGCGATCTAGTGCATAGGATAGATGAACTAGCACATTAAATGATGTAGCACATAGGTTGCCCACAATAGCGCATTGAGTGACTGTTGTAATGCATAGGATAGATTAGTGCTTAGGGCAAGTAGATTAGCGCATTGATGAGATGAACTAGCGCATAGGGTGAATTGGTGCATAGGGACCTTGTTCCAGTGCAATGAACAAATGAAATGGTGCATAGAGTAGTTTAGCGCATTGAAGGTCTGTTTTAGTGCATTGATGGATTTCTCTAGCACATTGAGTCTTTCAGCACATAGAAGCACTATTTTAGTACATTGATGGAAATTTGATGATTTTCTTGTTGAGACTCCTTGATTTCGAAGATGTTTTATCATGCCATCCTTTGTGTTGATGATGATTGATGATGTTGATAGATTAGATGTTCATTGATCTCGTGATAGGTGAGATTCAATGATAGGATGATGATAATTAACCTCATGATAGGCGAGGATCAATTATAGTTTGATTGATTGATTTGATAAACCTCATGATAGGTGAGGTACATTGATTGATGAACCTCATGATAGGTGAGGTGCATTGATTGATGATCTTCATGATAGGTGAGGTGCGTTGATTGATGAACCTCATGATAGGAGAGGTTGATTTGATTGATAAACCTCATGATAGGAAAGGTTGATTGATTGATTGATTTGTTGATTGATGTCAATTGATGAATTTGTTGATTTGCAATTTTGTGATGATAGGAGCCATTGACCAGTTTACATATTAGTGAGCGCTTTTTGACAACATGGGATTTGATTCCCTTCTTGATGCCACTTGAGACAGTCATTATTGCATGATGTGGATTTTCCTCTCGCATAGATATGTCCCAGGTTAGGGTTAATAGGGGTTTACTGATAGCTTTAGGGGAGAGGTGGCATAGTGAGCATAACACCTTCCATTTGCCCACTAGTGAGATCACAGTTACCCCAGAGGATATATCCCAAATTTTATGAATACCCGTGGTTGCAGAGCTTGTACTATATGATTCACACGAGCAAGGCGAGATGGATGCACTGCACCGAGTTTTTGAGGATGAGCATATATGCGGTTATGAGATTCCTTGGAGGGATATGGTTGATTCTTACACCACTTTTCCTTCTGTTCTTGTCAAGTTTATTGGAGGGTTCCTTTGTCATGATCATAGGTCAAAGGGACTGTCAATTGGATGGGGGTGGATTTTGGAGAGCATGATTGCTCAGGGTACTCAGTACGCATGGGGTTGTTGTATGCTTGCACATCTATATCATGACCTACATCAGGTTGTTTATCTTCAAGGGGCGAGTTTATCAGCAAGGGTTACATTGCTTCAAGTCTAGGCCTAGGAGAATATAGCAGTCAATCAGCCAGTTGGAGATAGACAACGACCTGCCATGAGGCCATATGTACATATTTATGTCGGTTGAATTGCTCAGCCTAGGCTAGGAAAACTAGAGTATTGGAGGACTTTGGATGATCTTGAGTTTTTGGTATGGTGACCATATGTGGATTGTGAGTCGTGGCCTAAGGATGACACTGAGATGTCATTTTTGTGTCAGTCCATGTACCTAATTGGTCGTACATGGTTTATTATTGAGATATTTTTGTTGATGAGGGTATTGAGGTAATATGGAAGGCTGTAGGGGATACCCCAGGGCATGGTACACTATACACAGCAATGGGTGTATGCTACAGATTGGGGGCCTGTGTTGTCTTATGATGCAATCGTTCAGCATTTCAAAGGTCTACAGGTCATTATTTGGGAGGTGCATCCAGAGATTACTGATGCGCCAATATCAAATGAGTATGCACATTATATGTTCCAGCATCCATTCCGTCATATTACAATTTCAGATGAGTCATCGCCACTATTAGAGGACGAGGGAGCAGTAGGTCATGGGCAGAGACAATAGAGAGAGGAGGAGGAGGATAGCAGTGATGATGGTGATGGGGATGAGAGTGATGGGGGAGGAGATGAGGGTGGTGGAGGACCAGGTCCTAATGTTACAGAGATGAGAGTTCCTCGCAAGAGGTGATCATTAGTTGCCCCCTCTCAAAAACCTGTGGAGATCAGACTGATGTAGCAGCAGCAATAGACATAGATAGTTGCACTTCAAGTACAGGTTCACATGCTGCAAGGTCAGCTAGAGCAGGTGCAAACTTTTCTCACATAGGCCCAGGGGCAAGTTCAAATATTGACGACCAAGAGGGATGCTGCTAGACAGTAGGCATGGTAGGTACAAGCCTAGCTTACGCAGGTATAGGCCTAGGGTCATGGATAGGGACAGATGGAGGTGCATACGACTACACTGACTATTGATAGGGATACTCTAAGATAGCGAGTATAGAAAGAACAGGCCCAAGTTCAGGAATAGGCTTAGATGCAGACATAGATTTTCACGCTTACTGTTGAGAGAGACACTTTTAGGCGGAGAGTAGAGCAGGTTGATGGAATCACTAAGAGGCTACAACAAGCTGTAACGGCTACCAATACTTCAGATTATTTCAAAGAGATTCATTGCACCGCACAGGAGGTTGAGTTTTATAGAGGTCAATATCATGATGTTCCTCCAGAGCGGTAGGAGAGCTTTGCACAGTCTCGATTTGGCAGGTATTGGTCTCGTACCGTTAGCATGGGTGTTACGTAGCCACTACCTGGAGATCGGAGAGATCCTGGTCTGGGTCCATCGGGTGCAGGGGATGGTACTAGTCCTATGATACTAGCACCATCTAGGGGGAGCATGACATAGCTCCAGTTTATGATTTTTTGATGTACTTTGGACATGATGTATACACTATGTATATGAGACATCGATGATGTACCTCTTGTTTTCAAACTTTATGATGCACTGCCATTTTTATATTGATGTATCTCTTTATACCTTTGGATATCCTTGTACACTTTGACATTATGATTTTGAGGTTATATGATATGTGACAATGATTATGATCTATGTGTCTATATGATGTTTATATGATCATGATGATCATGATGATTATGATGGATGCATTTTCTATTTTATGATGCTATGTCATGCCCTATGATATGATGATATGATATGTTATGGATGAAAATGAGGATGTAACTAATGTGTTATGATTCTATGATCTTTTATATGTTGTATGTGATGGATCCTATGATGTCAATGAAATATGATGCATTTTATGTTATTGTAATTTTCTAATGCAAATAAATGATGCAATGGATGAATGAATGATGTATGAAATGACCACCTGATGATGCATATTTCTATGTGTTTATGTGATGTCTATATGTGATGATGATCATGATGATCATGATGCTTATGTAATGATTAGATGATGTAATGATGATTATGGAATGTATGCAATGATGATATGATAATGTATGATTAATGATTCTATATGCTTAATGGATGATGTTTTATTCTATGTGAGATGGATTTTATTATGAAAATGATGTATGAAGTGCATGCTATGATCCAATTATTCCTTTCTCAGTTTTGGATTTGAGCAATAACAAATTCATCTTCACTACTGGTTTTAGATGTTCATAACAAGGGCATTATATCCTTGTTAATCAATCATGTTTTTCAACAACTTTTTCTTCTTGGAAATCTTACTCTGTTGGACATGTCTTTCAATCATCTTATGTGAATCCAAGATCCATTTTATTAAAGGAATAAATTATTTTAGTGATGCATCAAGTTCAATTATTCCCCTATTAAAATAAAGATGTTTTTGTTCTTACTCTGTTGGACATGTCTTTCAATCATCTTAATGGACCAATTTCTTAATCCATTAATAGTTGATGAAATGATTTGGATCATGCAAGTGAGATGAAATGCACTTCTTTTTGTATTTTCTAATGCAAATATAATGATGTGATGCATGGATTGATGAATGAAAATGATGATGCAACTGATGTGCAACTATATGAAAATGATGTGTTTTTGTTTAATGTCAAGTGTACTCAATCCATTGATAAGAGAGATAACATCATTGTGAAATTGTTACAACTTTGGAAAACCCCTAAATATAGATGCAAACTAACATGAATGCAATCTAACTTAACCATGCAGTCCTAACATTTAAATGTTGTCATTGTAATAGCTGATTTTTCATGCTTTTTATCATCATTGAGCCTTTAAAATGTTGAAAGTGAGTACAAGCATCGATGGCATATTTTAGACCATGATGACCTGAGTACTACTTTCATGATGTTTGATATTGCAAGTTAACACAAGCATCTAGGTATAATTAAACTGAGATGACCTGAGAATTACCTGTGTAAACAAGCAAGAGTTAATCATTTTCCTATGCAAATTTAGAATGTCATCAATGCTACTTTGTAGAGCACGTCTCGCAACAATTTGCACAGTAGTAGTGATCAACTCACAGACAACAAACAAAGAAAACTCATAGTCCTTCTTGGCTCCTCTAGTGTGATACATCATCAAGGTGCTCCAGATATATGATAGAAAAAATCAAAGTTCAACAGTTTGAACATTCATGCCATAGTGATAAAGCCATGATTCAGAAGGAACATCATCAATTTGAGGTTTGTTTTGATTGGATTGATTCGGTTGTTTTATTTTGGATGGTTGATGTGTTACTAATGGTGATTGATGTTCAATGTTGGGTTGCACTATGATCTTTGTGTTTTTTGTGTTTGTCCTAGTGTTGTTTTGTCTGTTGGTTTAAGCTCAAAGTGTATTTTCCCCCAGTGAGTTCAGGATTTTTCCCCTAGTCTAGGGTGAGACACGACCACAATACCGAGATATGTACATGAAGCTTTCTGATGATAGGAAGATTGATGGAAAAAGTTAATGGTCGGCATGTTCAAATAGATGGAAAAGCTAACCCATCACAAATAGCGCCTGTTTGCTAGGTTTTCACTACTTATTTTTATTGCACTTTTTCAATTTTTTTATTTTTCACTCTTTTTTTGTATTTTTCTTTTTTTTTGTTGTTACCAAGATGCCTATTTGCTAGGTTTTCATCAAGGCAACCATTTTTTAGGACATTTTCTAATGTTTTTGCATTTTTCAAGACTTTTTCTGATGCACTAGATGATTTAGGTGTAGAATTTCTTGAGATGTAGGCTATTGAGGGGTTCATCAAACAAATCCCCTTCCGGTGTGGACAACTGATATGCTCCTGATCCGAAGACTGATGCAATGACAAAGGAACCTAGCTAGTTTGGTTCAAATTTCCCTTTCTTCTCTCTGTCTTGTTGATTGTGGGGATTTTCTTTCAGGACTAAATCACCAACCTAAAATGTTCTAGGCTTTACCCTATGATTGTAACTTCTAGACATCCTCCATTGATAGGCCTTCAGGTGATCCACTACTTGTTGACGATGTTCATTCAACAATTCTAACTCTTGCAACCTAGACACTCTATAATCCTCATCTGAAATGATCCCATTGAGTGACACACAGAGTGATGGTAGTTCAACCTCAATAGCTAGAATGGCCTTTGATCCATAGACCAAAGAATAGGGTGTTGCTCCTGTCAGGGTGCAGATACTGGTTTTGTAGGCCCACAAAGCAGGGTTCAGTTGAATGTGCCAGTCACATCCAGCCTCATTGACAGTTTTCTTCAAGATTTTCATGATAGTTTTATTTGAGGCCTCTGCTTGGCCATTTCCTTGGGGATAGTATGGTGTAGAAAACCAATGTTGTATATGGAACCTCTCACAGAGTTCTTGGACATCCTGATTCTTGAAGGGTTTGTCGTTGTTCATGATAATGGATTGAGGAATGCCATACCGACAGATGATATAGTTCAAGATGAATGATGAGATTTTCTTTCCTATGATGGTGGTTAGGGGAACCGCTTCATGGCTGTGATGATAAACTTGTGTTTGTTGGATGAGGATGGGTGTATTTTTCCTATGAGATCTAATCTCCACTAACAAAAAGGCCATGTTGATGTGAAAGGTTGCAACTCTTGTGTTGGTGTATGTATCAGGTTTTCGTGGATTTGAAATTTCTAGCACCTCTTGACATATTGAAATGACTCCTTCTCCATATTCGGCCAGTAATACCCCAAACGTAGGAGTTTCTTAGCTAAAGTTAAACCACTTGAATGTGTACCACAGATACTGCCATGGACCTCATGTAAAGTGGTTTTAGTTTCATTGTGTTCTAGACACCGAAGGAGAGTACCATCAAGACCTCGTCAATAAAGCACGTCAGCTATTAAGGTGTGGTGAGCTCCTTGTCGTATAAGGTTTCAATTCTGGTTCTGGGACAAATCGGGTGGGAGGGTATTGTCTTTGAGATAAGTGTGAATTTTATCGTAGATGGAAGCATTGGCCTCAGCTAAATGGTAGATGATTTTTGATTCAAGGTTATTGTAGGTAGGGTCAAATACTTCTTCCACCATGAACTCATAATGGGCTCACTTTTCAAGTATTTGCAAGAGAGAAGCAATGGTAGCCATGGCATCTGCAACTTTATTGTCACCTCTAGGAATCTGCTCAAACTTTATCTCCACAAAGTACTTTTTGAGGTCATCAACCATTCTTTTATAGGGCATCATTTTGTCATCTTTTGTTTGGTAACCATCGTTCACCTGGTTAATGAATAGTTGTGAATCACCATAGACATGCAATTTTGTGATCTTCCCTTCAACTACTACTTTGATTCTAATGATCAATGCTTCGTATTTGGATATGTTGTCGGTGCAAGGAAACATCGGCTTGTAGGAGTTGGGAATGGTATGTCCTTGAGTTGAGATAAATAGGACTCATGTGCCTAATCCGTGTTGAGTGTAAGAGCCATCAAAATACATCCATTGTTGTGTAGATATCGTTAGGACATCAGTATCTAGAAATTCAATTCTCATGGGGTGATCATCTGGTAATGGTGCCTTGGCTAGTTGATCAGCTATGGCTTGGCCCTTGATTGATTTTTCAGTATACATATTGGATATCAAACTCACTTAATATCATGACCCACTTGGTTAATCTTCCTGTTAGGGCAGCTTTGCTGAGTAGGTACTTTAATGGATCAATTTTAGCAATAATTTTTATGGTGTGAGTCAGCATGTAATGTCTGAGTTGTTGGGTAGAAAATACTACCACTAGAAAATCTTTCTCAATAAATGTGTAATTGATCTCATAACCATTCAAGGTCTTGCTGATATAATAGATTGCCATTTCCTTTCCTACAAAATCTTCTTGTGCCAATAAAGCTCCCAAAGATATCTCAGTTGTTGCAGTGGTGGTATTATTATTGGTGGTGACATCAGATATTTTTTGAGTTGATTGAAGGTTGCTTCACACTTTTCATCCCATTTGAAAGTGATATTCTTGTGGAGCAAGTGATATAAGGGAGGAGTCTTGTTAGCCAGTTGTGCAATGAACCTCTGGATGGATTGGAATCTCCCTTGCAATGATCTGAGTTGGCTGATGTTTTTAGGAGGCATTTCCATGATGGATTTTACTTTTGCAGGATCCACCTCAATTCCTTTGGCTGACACAATGTATCCCAAGAGTTTGGCTGATGTTACATCAAACACACATTTCTTGGGATTTAGTCTCACGTTGAATTTCTCTAGTATGGTGAAGATATTTTCAAAAATTTCCAGGTGTCCTTCTCTGGTATATGATTTTTCCAATAGGTCATCAACATAGTCCTCCACAAATGTGTGCATCATGTCATGGAAGATGGTGGTCATTCCTCTCTGATATGTCGCTCCAACATTTTTCAACCCAAAAGGCATTACATTCCAGCAAAAATTACCCCAAGGACATGTGAAGGTTGTTTTATCTTGATCTTCAGGCACTATCTTTATCAAATTGTAACCAGAAAAGCCATCCATAAGAGATAACATTTCATGCCTAGTAGTCAAGTCTATGATGATGTCAATGTTAGGTAGGGGAAAATCATCTTTTGGGAAATCCATATTGAGATCCCTTAAATATGTGCATATCCTAATGCTCTTATCTGGTTTTAAAACAGGCACGATGTTTGATATCCACTCAACATAGTCAATAGGTCTGATAAATCCCACATCTAGTAGCTTCTTCAATTCATCTTTTACTAAGAGGGCGATATGGGGATACTTTTTTCTCAAATTTTTCTTTACTGGTTTGATTCCAGGTGGCAGTGATAAGTGATGCATTATGAGCTCTGGATCTATACCTAGCATGTCAGTGTAGGACCATGCAAATTTGACTTGCCTTTCCTCAAAGAACTTGGTGAAAGTAGGTTTTTCCTCTTTCGTCATAGATGATGCGAGGTGCAAGGTCTTCACTGTCTCATATGTGCCAACATTGATAGACTATGTCGGTTCAATCAGCACTGAAGATCTCTCCTGGTAGTGTTCAAGGAGAGTGTCAAATCTTCCATCTCTTGGCGCCTTGGAGAGGTTTTCACCTTGAGATACGCTCTTTGTTTTTAGTTTTTCTCAATCTAATAGTTCCATTGAAAGGTTTTCACCATTAGATCTGCTTTGGATATTTATTTTTCAGCTAGAAGACTTGGCACTCCCCTCATCAGAAGCTCCGTTATGAGTTTTGATGATGGAACATGTTTCAGGGTTGTCAAAACAGAGGAAGTTTACGATGGAATCATCATTCAAAAAGGTAGGCAAGTCAAGCAACTCATTTTGGTCTCATTCAATCAGTTCAGGATGTACTGAGGGTAAGGAATCATCAGATTGACTAAGGTCAATAGGGGTAAGTGTCATAAGAGCAATGCCATCAAAGCTTCTAATGGAAATATCGAGGTATAAGATGTTACTCTCTTCTGAAGTATCTATCTCGCTCGAAGAATGATCGTCTTCACTTGAGTCATTGATATTTAGTGATCCAATTTCAAGTGGTCAGGAACTCAAGATTTTTCCCTCCATACACATTGGTGTATACTTTTGAATCACGTCAATTTCCTTATCATGGCAAGACTCTTTGAAGAGGAAATCCCATTCATATTCATTAGAATTTGTATCAGAACTATCTCAATTGAATAATTCTCTCGACAACTTGTTGTCTGGTTTCTTCTTTGGATTCTTCTATGTACCCTAGTCCTATTTTATCCTTGGCTTGCATTGTAACAGGTTGTATAGGTTCGATGATTCCTTCCTTTCTTTTACCAATAGGACCTTTTCCCTCATATCCCATTTTTTCCAAGCTTGTCTTGCCTTTTCCATACTATTTTTTCTGTATATGTGAGGTTGATGCTTGTGAAGATTCTTCATCTTTTTATAACCAATTTAAAACCTCCTTGTTGTCTGATTCATCTACTAAGGTGCCATCAAAGATTGTGGTTGGTTATGATGATTTTTGTCTTGATTTGGATGGTTGTCCATACAACTTGGGAGAAGGCATCAACTATGAAAGATACAATGATTGCTCAAATGAGTATCCCCCCATGCCTTTGTCTTTTAATTGGATCTTTTCAACCTATTTTGATAAGGCATTGAGTTGAAATTCATGATTTGATGGAGTAGACTCACCAACACCTTTGTCTTTTGACTAGTCCTTTTTCTCAACCCATTTTGACATGGAATTTGGTTGTCTCTCATTGTTTGATGAGCTAGGTGTTGGAGACTCCCTGTTGTGTGGCACAAAAGTGTTTTGTGTGGTTTTGAGGGTGTTGCAATACTAGGAGTTCTTGAAATCAGCCGAGATAGTGATTTCTTTCCCATTGAAAGGGAACTTAAAACACTAATGATATGTTGATGGTATTTTCTGCATCTCATGTATCCAAGGATGTCCCAAGAGTATGTTGTATGTTGATTCTTTATCCAACACTTGGAAAATTATTTCTTTCACAATCGGTCCCACTTGAATGGGTAGTACAATTAGTCCTTGGGAGGATCTCTCTTCATCATCATAGGCTTTGATTGTGATTTTTCTCATGGCATCTATAGCATTTTCAGAATACCCAAGTGCTCGGACAAGTTTCAGAGTATAGATATTCAGGCCAGTTCCTCCATCTATTAAAACACATTTGACGTGGTGTTTGTGGATTAGGAATTCAATGTGGAGGGAAGCATTTTGTGGATGGTTGATGGATACATCATCATGCTCAAAAAATGATAAGCAGTGTGGCATGGTCAAATGGCCCACCATAGTTTTAAATTGGAAAACCTCTAGATTGTTCGGTATCATGGTGGCGATTAGAGCCTGTTCTAAGATTTCCTTGTGAGCGGGTGAAATCTTGAGAAGCTCTAATATGGATATTTGAGCGGGTATCTTTATAAATTGATCAACTATGTTATATTGGGTTGTAGGAACAGCAATAGTTTTTTTGGACGTGGAAGGGGTAGCTCATTTCAATGTTACCTTGGCTTGTCCTCTTGGGATCGCATTGATTGGTGAATTGTTTTGTTCTTCTCTAATTTTGATAACATAGATTTGATTGTTACTTGCATGGACGTTTGTGATCAAATTGATTGGTACAAGGTTATTGATTTGATGTGGGATGGTTTCGATATCATGATGATGATTTTCAGTTGTAGCAATGTTATGTTCATGTTGAATGGTGTGATAATCAACCATCTCAATGTGAAGAATGGTGGTGTCATAAACGTAATTCACGTTTTTTTCCTTTGGTGTCCGCTGATGAGGACTCCCTCTTTTCATAGTTTGGTAGAGGGTTCTTAAATTCTCCATGATCATTGTTTGTTTGGATTCCATCGACAAATATGGTCTTGTTGTCAATCAAGTCTTGTATCAAGTGTTTCAATTGCATGCAATCATTGGTTTTGTGTTCTTTATTTATGTGAAACTCACAATAATGAGCATCATTCCACCATGGAGGTTTGACTTGTGGTTCCCAATTTCTTGGTTCTTGTAGTGTTATGACCTTAGCTATGAGAATCTCATTCAATGTAGATTCTAATGATTGTCTTAAAGGTGTGAGCCTTCTTCGATTTGAGGAAGTTCGATATGATGGTGTTCTAGATCTAGCATTACCTTGATTGTTACTTTGGTTGACATTCTGATTGTTGTTTTGGGTGTTGGGTGGATTGTTGTTCTGATTAGTTTTGGTGGCAATTGTTGTTAAGTCTAATACAGGTTTTGCATTTTGGTTTTTAACTGCACCATCATTGTTACCCACATTCTTGTTTCATTGCCAAAACTTTGGTTTCTCACTATTGGTGTAATTGTTGGAGGAGTTTGATGGGTTGTTGTCATTATAAATTTTGATAACTCATCTTTTGACCAAAGCTTCTTCAATCTTGATGCCATTTTCAATCAATTTTTCAAATGTAGGGGGACATTGCAATTCCAATCTATAACTCATCTTTTCATTTAGGTTATCGATGAAGATTTCTATCTTTTCCTTTTCAGGCACAGGACGAGAATATCTTGCAAATAACCTTCTCCATTTTTGTAGAAAAATGAGGAAGAACTCACCCTTTTTCTGTTTCAAGTTGCAAAGGTCTTTCATCGTTATGTCATGTTGGATGTTGTAAGAATATTGGGTGATGAATTTGTTGATTAATTCTTCAAAGGTTTTCATTGGTGCTGCAAGTTTGGAAAACCATTCAAGGCATTGTCCCCCTAAGTTGTGTAGAAATAATTGCATCAAGTAAGTTTCCTCATATGCAAATTCAAGACTCGTGGTTCTAAATTCCCTCACATGATCAACTGGATCTGTTTTACTGTTGTATTTTTCATACTTAGGGAATTCATAATGTTTGGGGAAAGGAATTATGTGGATATCTTGATCAAAAAGATATGGACAAATGTCTTGGATCAAGTATCGTTTTGAAGTTCTCTCTGCATGTCAAGCATTTGTTGTTGGAGGTTCTTCACTTCATGAGTCAAGGAAACCACTTGTTCTAAATCATTTTTTAGGGTTTTTGGGGGGTGCTTTTAATTGGTTGACATCAAAGTCATTAGGAGATTTGACACCTTGTTTAGCTAGCATCAGTAAGTATTTTTCCCTGTTTATTTTGAAAATATTTTCTAGGCATTTTTGGAAATTGGGATCTTGTTCAACATTTTGAATTTATTCCTCAATTATTTCTTCCCCTTCATTGTTGTGGATTCCATGGAAAGGATTCTCTTCAGCCTCAGCCATGGTGTTTCAAGTTTCACTGTTTTGAGTTTCGATGGTTGGAGTTTCAATGTTTTGTGTTTCAAGTTATTTCTCCTTGAGTTTTTGTTTTTGTAACCTTGTTTGGACGGGCACACAAGTGCTATACTTTGAATAAACTTTGATCTATGTTTGGAAGAGTGCCAAGGATTACAACTAAGTCAAATAAAATGACAAATTCTATTAATGAGACTAAGTTGGATTTGATTATATAGCTTCGTTTCGTGATGAAAGGATGACAAATCTTGATGACAAAACCAGGCTTAACAACCAAAGATATGATAGGTTTGATGATATAGGAACTTTGAGATGTTTAGATCTAGGTTTAGATTGGAGGATTACACTTGTAGAGGTTAGTTTTGACAAGTTTAGACTCTATTGTACTTGAGAAATGATCCTAGATTGTAAAAGATTTTGAATTTTGGTTCGAACTCTGAAACAGAGCTCTGAATTTTGACAAGGGATAAATTTAACTCTCAGGTTTTGCATAAATGGATGCTCTAAAACAAAGCCGAGATGCACTAAAAAATTTGACAGATGCACTAAAACAAAGGATGGATGTGCTGGAAGAATGCACAAATGCGCTATAAGATTGACTAGATGCGTTGAAACAGAGGGTAAATGCACCAAAGTATGCAGTGTATGCACTATAACAAAGGGAAAATGTGCTGAAATATTGCACAGATGTGCTAAAATATGACTCGGATGCACTGGAAAAAGCAATGGATGCTCCAGAACAGTGTATGGATGTGCTAGAATATTGCACAGATGTGCTATAAGATTGACTATAGGTGCTAAAACAGAGGGTCAATGCACTAAAAGACTGTATAGACGTGCTATAAAACTAACTGTATGCACTGGAATAGAGGACGAATGTGCTATTCTGGAAAATTTCAATGTTTTTGCAACTTCAGCTTGGTTGTTTGGCTTTGAATTTGTGAATCTGAGTATTTCCAAGGATCTAATCTTTTGACCAATGATTTTTTTTGGATTTATAGCTTGTGAATGATGGAAATTGCGTACTCAAATGGATGATTTTTTGAATCAAGGTTTTCACTTCCATTGTGTGATGTTTTGTTTGAAATTTCTTTGAAAACACATTGGTAAAACACATCAAGCATGTACAACTTAAGGATGTGGAGGACAATATTCATTGGATTCCCACTTGGATTTTACTCCAATTGTGCCTACTTTTAGCGGATGATTAGATGCTTGACCCCACTGGTTCCCCTCCATGACACTCACTTCTCGAGGTAGCCACTACTATATTTGACTACAAATTCCAATGAATGTTTGGTGACATATTGATAAAATATTTTCAACTTACTAATGAAACACTGATTTAAATTTTTTCATTGGATTTTCGTCGCTTTAACGACCAATTTTTATATGTTGAAACCACAGCCCAACATCGTCGGTCAGTGCCACGGAAAATTTTGGCGATGTTCGTCACAAAATCAATGTAAATTCATCCATCTATCGATGCAAAAAATCACAAAACATTGCAAAACACCCATTTGAAATCATCAAAAAAACACCAAACATTCATCCATTTTTTGACGAGGTGGAGCAAACTGTCATTTCCATTACGACAAAAACTACGTCGTGTGTACATCAACCTCGATGCAATTTTTTGTGGTTCGTCGGGCTATGTTTGTCGAAATTGTGACGAAACCCTACAATTTTTTTTTAAAAATTATTTGTTCAAACATCTTCCCTCCCTAACATGGTTATATGTATGGGTTTTGTTCTTTGCATGAATAATTTGGCTGATGTATCATTTGATATAAGTCACTCCAACAAGTATTTGTCTTTCCTTGCATCCTTTATCGATTTAGCTTATCTGATGTAATCCTATCGAAGAGACTTCATTCCATTAGGCCCAAATTTATTCATTACTTCTAATGGTGATACTCCCACTGATGAATTCCATTGGCACAACTTTCACTGATGGTGCCTTATTTTATCCACTATGTCGGCGTAACTTGAGATATGTTCTCCTGACTAAATGTTATCGGTGAAATATGTGTCGTAGGGTAATCCATTTTTTGTTGTTCTGATATCAATGTGTTCCTCCGATGAAATACATCGGTGTACCTCATGCCAAAATCTCGAGTGAGTCTATCTTTTACTTTCTTGAATAGCCCATCAGTCGAACAAAAAAGAATGTGTCCCTGATATGAGCCTTTTTATCTTCATCGGAATAGTATATGAGATCGGAATTGTCACTTGTTAGGCTTCTAATGGCCGATGAGTATTTTTTCGAGGAAACTTTCATGAGTTATGCCGATATGCATTTCCTATGGTGCTACATTCTCTATTTGTTCATTTTTAATCAAAATATATAGCCCAATTTCTTCTGTCAATTGGTATGAATGCAATGTGCCTATGTCGATATTGCACAATGTGATTCCTCGTTCACATAGGCCATTCCTACAATTTTTTTATTGGTGAAGCTTGCTAGTTGTTGTGCCAATATACTGTATCATGCCAATATAAACATAAAACATGATCAGAGTGACATAGATACTACTTGGACAATATGTTATATCTCTTCAATTTGAAATGTGTGAACAATGGGTCTTGGATAAATATAGTGAGTAAATAGCTTATAAGAACAATGGTAGAAGACCCAACAATGAAGAATTGGGCAAAAACTACCATAGAAATTGTTGGATATGTCTCACATGACCTATAATAATGCAAGTCCCAAAGCATATGGGCATAGTGTTGAAAACCCACACATGGAAACCAGGGAACCAAATTTGTATCTTAAGGTTGTGGAATCCCTAAAAAAACACTCATTAACCA
Organism: Sequoia sempervirens; assembly: GCA_007258455.2. Lineage (NCBI taxonomy): Eukaryota > Viridiplantae > Streptophyta > Pinopsida > Cupressales > Cupressaceae > Sequoia > Sequoia sempervirens. The sequence goes on from VDFB02321217.1 coordinate 107,239, forward strand.
ATCAAAAAGTAAACAATTGTCTACTAATTTGAAAGGGTTAATCACAAAATTGGTTTTAATAGTTGAGATAGGTGTGAATGAAAAAATGGAAGACTTATGGTAAAATTTAAAATATGTGAAGATCTCCTTGGGAAAAAATCTAATAGTCACCTTCTTCTCTCATAGTGGAATAAAGTAAAATATGTTCTTAACATTTTACAGGAAAAAGTTAGTGTAAAGACAACATACAAGTATGTTGATGCCATCATTGAGCTGCACACCAAGGTCACAAATCAAAACAAGTATTGTTCCCACAATGTATGAATCCCACTTGATTACAATTGAGTTCAAATAGAAATTAAATCCACAACTAATGATTTCCAAACAATACATTCTATTTTTGGTCAGTTGTGTGTGTGTGAGAGAGAGAAAGTGAGTGAGTGAGTGTGTGTGTGAGAGAGAGAAGGTCACTTTTGTGATGGATCTCTAGAAAAATATGTGTGTGCTTTCTCATATGATACCTAGGCGAATAAAAATAGCAGTTAAACCCAAACCAAAAACCAAACCAGCAACATATAATACATAACTGTATTAATTCTATCCAATAAAATTATTTTATCATCAGTACATGAAGCACATGACAAGCAATTAATAGGATCAATCCATCCACTCACTTATTCCATTGGTCACTAAATAAGAGAATCATCTATAAAATTACTACCCAAATTGAAAGGTTCCCCTCATATGGATCAAATGGCATGTAAGCAACTAGAGATGATTATTGGGAGCAACTGCAAAATCAATAACCTACAAAACAATGGCTTGGCATCATCACTAACTACTCATCACATAGTGAATTGTGGATGATTTTAGCATTAACCACATAATTACAATATCTGTATGTTTAATGATTTAATACCAGTTGTGTTACAAGGCTTTCTCCTAGACCCCTCATACCCAAACCTAGTTCAAACCATGTACCAGTCTCAAACCAATTCTTGTGCTAAAATGGTTGGGTTCTTCTCTTTTGTTTCTGGGCTACATGAGTACATCCCAAGTTTATCTAATCCAAACTCGTATATCCCCAAACGCGGGATCCATCCATGGATAGCTTCCCCTGCAAAATTTGTCATCTAGGGTAACATATGATATGTGTTAACAAGTAAAATAAGTACAAAGGGTAACATATTGAAGCAAAGAGACATAATAAAAATCACATAAGCTTAAAAGTGCAACATAATGAAATATTGAAAAGTGCATTACCTTATTGAGCTTCTCTTTGTTTCAAGAATATTTTAATATTCTCTACTTAACAAGGCCAACCATGTGATAGTGGAAGCTCATTTCGCCCCTCCCCCCCTCACATCACTCTCAATTCTCCATACCCGATCATATAACATTAATCATTCATTCATCCATTAATAATATATAACATTCATTCATTAACATATAACATTCATTCTTTCAGTTTTTACATATTATCAAAAATATGGTTGTCAAAAATATCAGTTTTTACATATTATCAAAAATATGGTTGTCAAAAATATCAGTTTTTAACATTCATTAGCATATCAAAAATATGGTTTTCATAATATGATTACAATCACTTTTTTTTTGTTTCTTTTTTGTAGCTCAAAAAAGAAGTGGAGTATTGTTTTCTAAATCATCTATCCCCCCTTCAATTGTTTTTCCCTCTGCTCATGATCTTCATGTATGCCTAGTCATGTACTCACAACATGGAGGCCTCTACAAGGGGGGGCCTACTGCAATAACAAAGAAATGTTAAATTGACATGTTTTATTATTATTGTTATAGGTATTTCATTAAGTAAAATAACATTAGAGTGGTGCTCTTTACCTGATGGGGCCACATCATGTTCTTGATCTTGTCTTATAGCCTCATGCTCAACATGTTGAACACCCTCTAAATCCTCTAGAGTTGAAACACAAAAGGTTACATTAATTAATATACCAATTGCAATTAAATATGTTTAAAAGAACATTAGAGTGGTCCTCTTTACCTGATGGGGCCACATCATGTTCCTAATCTTGTCTAGCCTGATCATGCTCAATATGTTGATGATGATCTACATGATCTAAAGTTGAAACATGAAAGGTTACATTAATTAATACACCAATTGCAATTAAATATGTTTAGCACATGAATACATCCAATACCGGGATTCACACCATGACCTTCATTTGCAGGTTGTGCTCCACCCTCACTAGGTTGCTTTCCAATGTCATGTGCAGTATTATCATTACTTTCCTATTTAAAACAAATAGGAACATAATTACTTTATGGTGGAAATTAATATTGAATAGATTGCACAAGTATTCAATTTTAAATAAACTTCATTGAGTTTATTTACCTACATGTCAGATGCAGTGGAAGCTTGTGTTTGCCTAGTCAAGAGTCTTAGGCATTCAGCCACAACTCCATACCCTTGTTGGAAGGCAATCTTCAGGTCCTCTTCTGTGGGCACTCTATTGAATTTAGAGCCCTGCATTTTTGCATAAGATCGTTAATTTTGCTTCTATGGTGTGATAAAACCAAATTTTTTTGCAATTTATTATTTGGATGCAATATTTCATTTATTGATACTTACAATTCGTGCAAATAATTTCATATAATCACCAAAGCCAAGTTTGTGATGCCTGTGTTTTTCTAGTCTTGCCTTTGTTGCCTTCAATGTGTCGGGAAGCCTATGAAAAGTTTGAAATATGTTAGATTATGTAAAAAGAAATAGTAATTAGTATATAATTACATTGTTGATAGTATCATACCTTCCTTGGCCCAGTGGTATCTTTCCTTTTTTTCTTATCAGCCTTCTCCTTTCCATCCAACACCAGGTCCTTTCACTCCCTCTCCGAAATCATGGGGGGATGCTTGTACTTTTTGTACTTCTCTACATGTGACCTATATTGGTCTTTTACATACTTTAAATAGGGACCAACTTTCTTAAGGACCTTGGTTTGGTTGAATGTGTTATTACCGAATAGCACAACTAAACGATTAATGAGACCATCTTTTAAATCTTGATTTTGGGCATTCCACTATGTATGTATGGTGGGCCCAAAGATCTTCAATGTAATATCATTTAGATGTTTATAAAAAACATCATTTCCTACAAAATGATAATGGGATCATTAGTCTAAAAAGAGTGATCAATAAGTAAATTTCAATTGGATTATATATAATAATAATTAAAACATTTTAAAGTACCTAGGACCTTCTCTATCTTTATGGGAATGAAATCCTCAGTCACCAGAAATGTGACCGGAAATGTTCCCATACTAGTAATACGGGAAGATCCAAGAAATTTTGCTAAAACATCACCAGTACTAGTTGCCTCTACATCCCCAAGTATATGTCCTGACACATGTTCTGGCATGTGTTCATTGCCAGAGGGTGCACTACCCGATGCCTGTATGCTATGTGTTGTCAACATTTCAGTCGACAATATAGGCATGGATGATGGGATCGGATGATGTGATGTATGCATAGGAAAATCAGGATTGACACTTGTACCAACCCTACTCCCTGGGCAGCACCTGCAATACCCTGATCATGGCCAGCAACACCATGAGGACGCAAAAAATCCTGTAAAAACAACACATATTTTAGTTCATGACATAAAGAGTACAAAATATAAAACCATGAATGAACTTATTTTATAATTAAAGATATCATGACAGCTTACTTGCAAGTTTCATGCTCTCTCGGTCAATATTTTAACCCTTTCTCTTATCTCATCTGTTTGAGGCACTATGAATAACAACTGAAGGATTTCTTCATTGCATTTTTTTGGGTCTTCCTTATCATATCCAAAGGGTTTGTAGAATATACAATGTCATCATCGCATAATAGTGACTGCACCTCCCTATGGATGCTCTCATCTATTGTTGATGCCTTTCCCTGATCATCTAACTGCGACAACAATATTAAAAATATTATCGAAATTAACCCAATAAACTTATGAAAAAAACATAATAATAAATAAAAATTGCTTGTATCTAATTTGTACAATTACAATGAGGTAAACCTATTGAGTAGAAGCGCTTGAAGATGCATCACAATCTATGCTCTAGGCTAGAGCCTTCCCCCTACGATCAATGTCCCGCTATGACAAAAATTAAATATAAAAAAACATTACTAAAATGAAACCAATAGACTTATGAAAAAAAATATAATAATAAAATGGTATATTGGAGGTCATTAATTGGAGGTTGGGTAAAATGGCATATAGTACGTACCACCCCCATAGTAACTATGTTTGTATCTATGAAATTTAAATTGTAATCAATTAGCAACTCTTCCCCTATAGTTATTGATTTTATCGCACATACGAACACACGGTTTCCCTCACACTCCTCGAATATGCAATTGGGTTGCTTATTTGTTGACCCAAGTCATGTACTATTTATAAACCCTGCAATATTCCCTGATGCTTTTTTTCTTTTGTCAATGTACATAGCCACTCCTTTATTTTGATCCTTATCTTTTAGTTGTATATAATTTGTTGACAGTGCATACCTACGCATACTTTGTGTATATCAAACCAACTACATCCAATATTTGTAACTGTAACAGGGCCTGACATACTCCATCAATTCAGTAACTTTTTCATAACAGACCTTTATGTCGTTCATACAAAATAGGCCCAAACCATGTAATGACAATGGTGATATGCTATATATCCTCTTGTTGACACAAAAATTAGTGTTTATTGGAGGAAGTTCCTTGGGTACTCATTATTTTTGTAGATGTTTGTACCTCAAGGGCACCTCAATATCGCCTATGCTCTCATCATCATAAGAACATGACCCACCTTTAGCAAGAAAAAATTGCATGCATTTATGAAATTTTCTTCTAATATTTTGACCTCTAGTTGATCTCCCTCTTTTAGACCTACTACATGTCTCACTTTCCTCTTCTCTTCCCGAATTTCCCTCACTCGAGGAAGATAGATCTGACAAATACCTATTTGGTGGTACCTGCACTCACAAGGATGTTGGATAAAGTTCTTTCATGGTGATGTGATCCCAAGGTATGGGGTTGGAGGATTAAAAACCAAGGTTTTCACTACTAGTCAAATGCATGTGGAGATAACAATAGTTGTGAATGTATCAATAAACCTTGTAAGGGTCTAATGATCATAGATCACTTGGTAAGCATGGGAATGGTTTGTAGGGTCACCATCCTTGTATTTTGAAGCCTTGGGTTTTGGAAACATCTAGAGGAGTCATTGTCTTGTTTCTTGGAGGTTGATTGGGTTAGTTGGTGGAAGGTTGCTATTACTTTTTGTACCTGTCTATGAAATTTTTTGGACCACCTTCCTCGAAGAAAATATTCCCTATGAGGTAGTACTAGTGTCTAGTTAGTTAGTCTATGAAATTTTTTGGACCACCTTTGATGTGAAACAGCCCCTCATGCAACCATCCTTTTAGTCTATTTCTAAATGGACAAACCCCTTTCCTTTAATGATTAAGCTCCACAGGTTTCTAACCCTATGGTTTTTTGGGTTCCCCAAATAAAATAATAAAAGATGGTCCCTACTCAGAAGAACCCAAAAATGTATTAGAGTTTGTTTCTTTCTTAAGAATCTAGTTAAAGATGCTAATTGGGTCCCTCCCTATCTAGCATTCCTTCACCATTTTCCAAACACCCACAACATCTTCAAACCATTTATACTCTTCTGGAACTTGAAAAAAAAGTCCATTTTCATTAGTGCTCTCTTTCGGGCTTTCCCTAGTGTTGGAATTTGTACTGTTCTTTTGGAGGTTTGGTTGAGTCAGTGAAATATTCAAAAGTTTTTAATGGCTCCTTGTCTTTTTTTCATCTCTTGTACTGGTGCAGGAGCACCTTGGAATAATTAAGCCTCTATGAAGCAATGTTTTGAAATTTGATTCAATGTTATTGTTCCTACTTTGTAAATCATGTTATTAGAGTCATGTTTCATATATTTGAGGTCATTTGGTGTTTATTAAGTCCAAAAGTGCAAAAATGAAAACAATGTAAAAAGTTGTCAACTTAATCAAAAAGGAAATATTAAGAGATGAAGAGTCATTAGGGTCGGTTAGAGGTAGTTAAAAGGCTAAAATTCAGTTACTTTTCCTTTAAAAAGGCTCTTGTATCTTTTAGAACTTTGAGGGTGGTTGAATAAAGAATAAGTTCAAGGAAAATCTATGATTTTTAATCATTTTTCTTTAGAAATCTTGCATTTCCAGGCATTGTACAGAATTGTATGGCCTTGAAGGCATGGTAGAATGGTTGGATATGGTAGTAATCTCAATCACCTTCCTGTTAAATCAAAGATCGTGCATTTTAGTTAACATTTGTGTGAGTTATTGTGGATTTACTTCAGACTGCTAAAACCCTTAGTTAGGGTAAGCAGAGATAGAAATAATTATGTTTCTCCTTTATTAATTGGTGGAATCTTCTGGTTTCTTGTGAGATTATCCTACTATGAATTTTCTTTCATGTTTCAGTGGATTTAGGGAAAAATCATAAAGATAAGATGCGATGGAATGAAGTCTCTTGACTGAAAAATTGTGTGTACAGTCTATGAATAGAGTAATTATGAAGGTTAAGCCCTTAGAGTTTTGTGAAAATACTTTGTAAACGGACTTTGATGATTTTAAGAGCATATACCAATCAAACTAAACATGTCCCAAGAATTGGACAAGTGTACTTTGGTCAGGAGTTAGTAAAGCAACAAACCCTTATGCAAATCAGGCCTAATTAGGCCTAAATTTGTCTGAGACAACAATATTCGAAGCTTGTGTTGTCAAAGTTTTGATACCCATTTTGAATATGTTTTAGATATGAAAGGATTGCATTGAAAATTTTGGATAGGCTTGTGTAATAGTGCGTAGATTTGAATGAAGCCCTGAAAAATAGGTTGCCAAACCTACAAGCATTGCAAACAGGGTATGAAGGAACCAGTGATAGTAAGAACTTTAAGGGCTTTTGATGAATAAGTGTGAGTTCTTGGTTGTTTTGTTCAAGAGATTACCAAGGTATAATTTGATCTCATTTTATATAAGGTTTGGTGTAAGCATGAAGTTAAAAATTTTGTTGCTTTGACTGATCTATCTAATAATAGCCAAGAATAAAGGATGGGAGATGGTTTACATTTGTTTGAAGTGAAATGGAATGGAAATTGTGTGGTCTATATTAGCCTAAATACTATTTTGGGTCAAATTAATTTATGTTGAGTTGAAATTGTGAAGTTTAGGACAGTCATAAAGAGAGTTAATGGTAAATTGAAAGGGTGGACTGGGTAGTTGTTTGTTTTGATCAAGATGAAGTTGACTAAGGTGTTTGAAGGTCTAGTAATGGTTTGGAACTCTAAAGAAAAATTTGAGTGTTTGTGTTGAGTTTTGTGAAGGGAAATATAGTTGAATAAGTCTGTCAGAAGAAGGAAAGTTCAAGATTGTTTGTGACTTGTCAAATGAGATTGTGTGAGTTTGTTTCCTTCCTTTGACTCTGCATCATGTACTTTTATACGTTATCTTATGGATAGGAACTAGGAATTTTGCATTGCACTCACGGACCATGTATTGTTTTCAGTCCCTTTGATCATTTGTGTACCTCAATATGTAAATTTATTTCATTGAAGTTTAGAAATTTGAACCCTGGTGAACTTTGTGTGTTGTTATGTGACGGGAATTCCTTTCAATCTTATAGTACAAAAAATATTCTAAGACAGATACAAAAACTACAATTCATGGGCCAAAAATGGCCACCCAACTAATTGAGCATCTCAAAGCTTGGTTATTCAAACTAACCAGACACCAGTACTAGGTAGTACTTGGGTTTGTCAATGGGACATTGGCTTGAATTAACCAAAATATAGCATGCAACACCTTGATGGGAACAAACAAAGTCTAAATCACTGTACTTGCAACAAGATTTCTAAATGTGGGGGGAAAATCACTTACAGTCATTGTCCCTTGGTTGATTTTCCCTTTTTGAGTGCCCTCACCTCTCGCTCTAGCTTTCCTCCTGCCAAATGGTTCCTAGTCTTCCTCCTTGACTTAATGGCCTTACAGCACTCATCCAGTGAAGTCTCCCAACTCTCCACTTAGTGGTTGGATGTAGTGGTTCTCATTGCAACTCTCCAGTTAGGGTCTCGGTGCAATATGCTATGTTGTACTCCTGCGCGCGTGGGGCCAAAATTCAAAATATATAGTTTATATATTTTTTATTTCAACATATAGTTTATATACAAAATATATATGCTATGTCAACATATAGCTTATTTTATTTTCTACAAAATATAATTTTTGTATGGTGGTTGTTGAGCTTATATAGGTTGTTTTCTCTTTCTTTATAATTTTTGATGAATTATTTCCTATGACATGATTGAATATTATCTACAGTCCTAGTGATTGTTAGAAAGGCTTATGATATGTGATGTTTAATCATGATGGATGTCTAAAAGATGGATGTCTAAAAATTAGTGATTCAAATACTACTTGACTAAAGATTGAGCTATCTGATATTTTGTCATTTAAACATCATGGAAGAAATGCTTGCAATCAATGTCTTATTAATGTAGCCTACAAGGTTTCTTTTCCTAGATTTTTTTGGTCCTATTCTTGTTAAGATTTTTTTGGTCCTATTCTTTTTATGACTTATTTTTTTACATTGGTCTATTGCAGTAATGGGGAGCATATCTAGTGAATCGATTCTTTCGGTCTCTTTGATTCTTATCCTTGTGTGTAACGATTTTTCTTCTATCCTATGATTCATTGATTGTTGGTTTAAAACACTCAGTACAACTAACATGTATATGAATTATGATGTGGGTGTGAGAAGGGATTTTTGAATATGAAGGAATGGTTTAGGAAAGTACTCCTTAATCCAAATGAGTCATTTTCTTGTCATGGAATGTGTTAAGAGACTTTAAAATTAATATATTCAATCTAGTTAATATTGACACATCTAAAGCATGCCAAAGGCACTTCAGAGATATGCTATGACATAAAGAAGATTGTTAAGGTGATGTTAAGTCTTGATCCATTAGGGCAGGAAAACATAGATGCATTGGTACAAAAGGTTACATTCAACTTGGAGGAAATGGATAATTACATAAGGGGCTAATGTGAGATTGGACCAAGTTTATATTATGATACAAATAGCTTGGGAAAAGGGATGATGAAATGGTTAAGTATGGGAAATTGTAGAGATAAATATAACACCAAGGGAAGAACACTAGAAATAATTTTAGCACTATGGATTAATCCAAGACTCAAAAATCCACTAAGAGGCATCCCTTACCTCTTAAATTAATTCCATAGGTGGGTTTATCCTCCAATATAGTGTCATTGGTTAGCGTATCATGTGAACATACACTATAAGTAGGATTACCATACACTTTCATAACATGCATGTGCCATTTCAAAAGGTTTATATGTTCTTGTGAATTTGAAAGAAAGGCATGTTTTGACTTTTCCAATAGGTGTTAGGGGTTAATTTGACTTGGTTTTAGCATTAGGGTGACAAACCTTGTGGTTTAGGTTCCATAAACAAAATATACTCATTTTTTTAGCTTCCTATTATCATCTTTATATTCAATGATCTTTTTAAAGATCATCTAAATATTCATTACTAATGAAAATGCACAAACTGATGTGTAATAGATCTAAGGTGAGGCTCAGAGAGCCTCATCTTTTGAAACCATTAACCAAAGAAATGCTAAGAACAATATATGAAAGAGATGAAGAATAAGGCAACTTGTATTATTAGGAAGGACGAGATGACTTTATATAGCATGACCTCATGTTTAAGTCTCAAAACCCTCACATATTGTCAATGCATGTTTCTAGGCTAACCATGTCAAGTTTCACTCCATACAAGTACAAATTGAAAAAAATTCAATGTTGGCCCCATTCACGTCACTATGCAGTGAGGAAACACTAATTTTTTGGGAATGAAATAACCAAAGATATGATCAAATAATATATAATCATAAATAGTCATAGAGTAATTAGGATTTTATCATATGGAAATTTCTAGGAGAGCTACAATAGTTGTAACATCATGAATTAACAACATTAAAAAGTACACCATGAATTAATTATGTAATGTCATAAAAATTTAAAACATTATGAATTAATTATGTAACCATATCAATCAAATGTAATTCTATCAAGAAATCAATATCAAATAGATAATATAATTGCATAACTCATACATTTCAATTTCATTGATCTTCTTCTTCATCCAACTCTTTGTTTGTATCATCTAATCCAAATTCGACATTGTAAGGATTGGTCATATCATCATCATCATCATTGATATCAGTTTCAATAATTTCATCATCCACACGGATATCATCTTCATGAACATTCACTTCTACATCGTCATGATCTAGTTCCTCTTCTTTGACATCTTCTTCAGGTACATCAACTAACTATTGATCCTAATCATCATCTACATCATCTTCTAGTTCTTCGGTATCTTCTTCTTCCACCACATTATACTTTACCGGCTTCCTCTTGGATCATGTCTAAAAACAAATGACCATTTTGTTTTACCTGGAACCTCTAAGTAAAATATCTACTCACATTGGCTTGGAAGAACATAGGGCTCATTTTGAGCTCACTCAATCAACCTTGTATTAACCATGGTAAATCCATTATCATGTTCAATAACAATTCTCTCGGGATCATTTTCATTCAATCATAGCTTGTACCATTGGATGACGAATAGAACTAATTTGAAGGACTTAAAGTCACATTCAAGTATATCATCCAAAATCCCATAGTATCAATTTTCTGAGACTTTTGGATGTATGTTGCTTCTAGATTAAACATTAGTCACTTGAAAGACTATTGTTATCCCAAAATCACAAGTTTTCTTCGTGTCATCCAACTTTTGATTCAAAATTTATGACCAATGCACCACATAGCCTTGTGGTGTTTCACCTGCAATATGTCAAACATGTAAAAATTATTGCATTGTCAATTGATAAACATATTTATTCTTGGTCGAATGTATGCAAAGAAAAAAAAACTCAACATATATATACATCAATATAATTGAAAATAATTAAATAATATGGGTGATTAATATATTTATGCGTACCTGTTTATCTCTTAAACCATATGCTAAATCAATTTCCCTTGGTGTAACATTGGAATCTCCATTACAATGAGTTTCTTTAACTAATGAAGTCACACCTTCCCATGTTAATGCGTAATCGGATTGTTGACATAGTTCAATCCATACCATCATCCAATCAAGATTGTTTGCGACGTACAAATGTAGTGCATCCCACTCTCGACCAACGGTATAAAAAAAATGAAATTCACAAACGACGTATAATTAGTTAATTACCATAGTATACAACCTTAATTTATAATTGATGTACCTAAAAACCTAACATCCCACTACCAATGATCTTATTATCTTTCGTTGTTGGATGAATTCAAATTAAAGGAGTATACACAAAGAATGAATTATGACCCTGAAGGGTACATACACTCTTGTAAGAAAAAAAAAACCTTAGTGGATACACCCATGTTCCTATACTGAGGGAAGATGTGTTTAAGAAAAAAGAAGACAAAGAAGCAGAGGAGGTTATAGAAAATTTCATGAAGTTAGAGAAAAAAAATAAAAGGTTGCAAGAAATGGATGATTCATCTAAAGAACAATATGTGGGAGAAAATGAAGCACAATCACAGCAGAGAACAGTCTCTTGGATGATGAATGATGAATATGAAGAACTCCCTAACAGTGACTTACAAGTAGCCAAGGAATTGCATGTAAATGAAGATGATAGGCTTACAGCCTATGAATCTTTTATTTCCGATAATGAGTTTTTCAAGTCAAGAGAATTTAAATCTTTTTTATATAATTACAAAGGAAAAAGGTTGAGGGAATCCATCCCAAATATTGCCCCTGAAAATTAACAACAATTGATGAAAAGGTTGAAAGATGATATAGACAGTGAAGTGCAAAACATGACCCCTAAAAGGGGTAGACAATTGTTACTTGAAGCGGGTGTAATAGTATTTTCTGGTTGGGACCTCAGTGCCTCTTTAATTTTTTTATATTTTTTTGCATAACAAGGAAGGAGAATACAAGTTAAACATAAAGGGTGTGAAGGAAATTTAGATAGGGTCAAGATTCAATCCTAATGAAAATTCAATGTTGATATGGGCACTATACCCACCTCACAAAAGGCCAAAGATCATTGATATCGAAAAATCCTTTGGACACATGATGACCCTTAAATTTGGGGAAACTAACCCTGTGGATTCAGGGGACATGGGCTTAAGCATTGCCAAGTTCAACAATGCACAAACAATACAGTTGATGAAAGAAAGAAATTATTACAAAATGAAAAGTGAAAAATCAAATTTGGAAATTACTGCCATGAAAGATGCCAAAATGAGTATCACCTCTAGAACTAATACAGAGTTGTAGAGTGAATATGAGCAATTGCAAGAACATCAAAAACTAGTAGAAAATATGAAGGACCTTCAGTTTGACACTGTGGCAATGATGTTGCACAAGAGATTTACAAACTTGAAGATATGCCTTGATGATTTTTGGCATATTCACAAAAAGAACTATGAAGCCATTCTTGAGCATGGGATAGTGAAAAATAGATTGGGTACTAAGAGACATGATAGGAAACTACATGAGGGATCCGACACCAATTCCATCTCAGCCATTGACACAATCATGAGAAAGCATGGAAAATATGATGAAGACTTACACTCAGAAACATAGGGTTTGATGATACTGTGAAGTTGGGATTACCCAAATTATGTGATAAGAACAGGTTTTTGAAGGAACAAGATGATTGGATGGATGAATGCAATAGGATACTTCATGAATCATTGGATACACTCAAAGTAGAAGGCTATCGTTGGATGGAGCATGCAAACATATGGAATTGATGATAAAACTCAAATATGAAGCCTGAAATGCAGTGCATGATGTAGATACCCATACCTTGGAGGAGTATAAAAAACATCTCTTAGCAGCTAAGTCAATGTTAGGAGAAGATTAAATTGTTTTATAAGTTTAATTAAGATTAGTAGTTTAATTATTTTCCAAAAGACAATTCGAGGAGACACCTTTGTTGGGTCTTCTTCTTATATATATGATTTGAATTGTAATATTTGATCATCAGCGCTTTTTAAGATTTTAATACTTTTCAGTAGTGAAAGACTTATTTTCTAGAGTAATACAATACTAGTACTTTTCTATTTGTGTGTGGAAGATTCTTTCATTTGGACTAGTTCTTTTTTTTTCTTTTCAAGCAATTGAAGGCAATGTAAAATGTATTCTAATTAATCTCCATGACCATCTTATAATTACCTCACTTTCCTCAATCTACCTTTCCCCATCAGGTACTCCCCTTCGAATTTGTTAATGGAGTTAGGATCCCAAATGCGATCTACATGGATCTTTGTTGCGAACTTAGGAAGATATTCAGTAATGTACACCATGGTCTAGTATACCATATATCCCTCCACCATAGAACCCTCAGGATGTGCTCTTTGTCTAACCAAAGCCTTCAAAAATTTCAATTTCCTCTCAACCATCCACATTGACCTTGTGTGTACAGGTCCACACAATTTAATCTCCTCAACTTGGTGTATGAGGTAGAGTTCTTGTGCATTGAAAAATGTCAAAGGTGGACACTTTTGCATTTCACACATTAGATGAGGAGTTTTTCTCCTCCAATAATTTATATCTTCTTTATGGATTTTTTTAGATGACAACCATCTACAAGTGATTCAAGGAGCAAATATATTGATGAGATTTAACAAAAATATACGATATATTACATAACAAGTAAAACAAATGACAAATATAAGATCTATACAACAAATTGAACAAGTATCACTGCTTACCTCATGAATTTTCCAAGATCATATATAAATTGTTTGACATTGTTGTCAAAGTTGTTTAGGAGAGATAGAGGGAGAACATACTGCAACAATTATAAAATGATCTTCTCATTATTTTTCCAAAACTAGTAAACATAATACACTGAAAAGTACATGTAATATACAAATATATATATATATAATATACTAGAATAATTACCTTAATGAAGGTATTCCAATCATGCATTTTCATCCCTGACCAAAATTCACCTTTCTTTGTTGTGATATTGTTTATGTTCGCAGCAAATCTTGTGGGAAATCAAAATTTTCATATAACTTCTTTTATAGCATTGCTTTTCTGCTCCGTTAATAAACAAGGAAGGGCGCTTATATTAATTTTGTCTCCATTGCTAATTAACTGAATGAAATTTTTCATTGCATGATTGGCTTCCTGAATGTCACTACAAATTTTGAAAAAAAATTATTTGTCATGCCTTCTGTCCAATATTTTTCATAACGTTTCTATTATATTCTTTCTGATATGCATTGTATCAAACAAATCCACAATTTGTAGCTGCTCATAGTAGGGCAACCTACTAAATTGTCTGGGATAACTTTTCAGTCCCTATGGAAGCTGGCCATTAATGCCTTGATGACCTTTATGAAGCATATAAGTTAAATAAATTAACAACGACAATCATTGTCAATTACAACATGAGTAAACAAAACACAATATAAAAATATAAATTCCAAACATATCATATATGATAGATAAACAATTTGATCCAATGTATAACTTTGACGATTAATTCTATTATATTCCAACTTCCATAGGCGAGGTGTCATTCTTCATGGTTTTGATGTAGTCTCTTTTTTCCCATTGAAAAGATGTTTTCCAGTAGTTCGATACTTATGATTTATGTGGAGGAAGTGTCTATACTCATCAAACATCTACTTTCCTAAACTTATTGAATGACAAGATTTCATTTTTGGACCACAAACTAGATATGCAAATTTTCCCTTTGTTTGAAGACCTGCAAGATCATATATAATTGGATTAAATATGTCAATTTTTATAATTATATATAATAAATAGATTATTTTAAAAACATGCATGATATCTACTTCATAAAATTAAATATCGTTAAAGTGCAGTCAAACGTTATAGCATACCACAAAAATGTGTTAGCCCTGGGGCATCATGAATTGTCCATACAAGCATTACATGGAATTGAAAGTGTCTTTGTCCTATTGGTCTAGAGACTCCATACATAGTGATGTCATTCCATAACTTTAGTAACTCGTCAATAAAAGGCTCGATATATACATTCATATCTTTAACTTGGTATTTACCTAGTTGAATGAACATAAACATTACATAATTATTATAGCCATTTTACTACAGTATATATAAATGATTGTACATGACTATTAAATGAAAAAAATATAAGTCATTATGCAACAAATAAGACAAATGAGATGCTACTACATTAAAGAAAATTGATGTAAACAAATACCTAGAACAATCATTGCCAACATTATGTGCTCCCTCTTTATTGACATCCATGGAGGAATGTTATTGTTGATAACAAAAATAGGCCACACCAAGTAAATAGATCTCAACTCTCCAAATGGATTGAAACCGTCTGCTACCAATGAAAGCCTGAGATTACGAGGTTCTTCTTTAAAGTGTGGTCATTTTTCCTCCATGTCCCTAAATGCAGAACCATCTGCAAGCATTCAAAGAATGTCATCTCCACTTCTATTTCATGCATGGTAATCCATAAATTGCACTAAAGTTTCGCACCTAATTAATCATTGCATACGTGGAATAATGGGAATATAATGAAGAACCTTGCAAGGCACCTTTTTTGTTACTTGATCTATTTGATATCTACTGATATGACATTCTAGGCATTCTGTTGCAAATTCATGTTGTTTATGATATATAATATGATAATTGGGACATGCATCTATTGCTTGATACTCCATTCCAATATCTTTCATAATGGCAGATAAATCTCACTATGAGCGAGGTAAAATATTTGATGGTAACAAAAATTCACCTATCAATCTACAACAAAAAAATAATTTGTTAATATAAAGAATATTAATGGTACATATTTCATCCTTTATTTACTAGTGATGAACTAACAACAAAAAAAGATGACATATATGGCATACCTTAACATCCGTGAGATTGCTATGTTGGATAAACCATTCATAACCTTCAAGTTCACCAGCAACAATACAACAGAGAGAAGAGTTGTTTGGGAGCCTTCATAAAGGGGCTCGTATGCCTTCTCAAGTACAGTTAAATCATGAACATCATCAAAGTCATCTCGATCATCATGATCAATTGAACCACTAAATGTGTCATGGATCAATGTATTTGTACCATCATCTTCAACTATGTTTTATGGTGCATGATCATCTTCTTCCATAGGATCATTAACTTCATCTTTGATATTCACAGCTCCATGTTCCTCCATTTGCAAAACCACATTCTTTGGGTTGTGATAATCCATTAAACCAAGAATTCAACATTCTCTTTACACTCATTTGCAAAAATTATCATACGGGGAGCTAGGAGTTCGAGGAGGTTAAGCTCTACAACCATTGTAACCTGGGTAAGTGCAGAGAACTCTTGTGAATTAAGTTTTACTTGTACAAGATTTTTTGGAAATCTACATTTCAGATACACTAGGAGAAGTAAGATAATTAAACATCATTCCACCTAAGAAGAAAGAACCTGAAACTAAAAAGGTCATCATGTCGCCCAACAAGAAAGAATCTCAAACTAAAAATGAAGAATCTAATGTTAAAAATAGATCCTTACACCAATCTATCATGGATATACTCCCTGAATCAATTTAGAGAGGATTTAAGAATTTTTTTAATGATGTGGCTAACAGTTGTAGAGATGCCCTTATCCCTATATCCAGGTGGGAACTGTTATGGTACTTTTAAGGGGAGGGAAAGATTCTAGTGTCAAAACCATGGGCATTAGATTTGGAAAAGTTCATTGTCCCAAATCTTTTTATAGATGTAGAGTTCATCAGAGTATTGGCTTAGAGTTATCATCCTACTACTAGGTCTATGAGATTTCCAAATGGTTCACCATTAGTTGTGTTCACTAAAGCAGCCATCATCGAATGTTTTGACCTAAACAAACAATCCCTAACTAAAATTGATTTGCAAATAAGTAAAGAAGAATATACTAGATTGAGGAAAACCCATAGAAGTGATGAAGTCCCCATTTACATGAAAAGGGGTGCGAACAATAGGGTGATTCCTATATCCCCTTCTGCTACTGAACCATTTGAAGTCTCAGATTTCCAATTCTATTTCAAGAAATGCTACTTTGTTCTCTATCAAGTACTTGGAATAGATGCAGAAGAGCGAATTCCAGTTAGTTTAATGATGATGGCTATGAGGATCCAAAACCCTAAGATGAACACTGAATATTATTTTTCCTCATATCTTGAGAAAGCATTGCATGAAGCATTTCTAGAAGTCAAGGAAAATAGAGCCTACATAACATTCAGGCAATATTATTTGTTGTGCCACCTGATATTATGCCAAAATAAGGATAGATGGAGCAAAAGGATATGTTTGGTTCAGCTTGAAAAGCAAGGGAATTTGTTGCCAGTGCAACAATGGTGTTATATATGGGATAGCAAATGTAAGAATTCAAATTATGCGATATTCTATGATGAGTTTGTGTATAGAATTATGAGAGTTCTTGGCCACCAACCACCAAGACTACACTCACTTTTACTAAAATTCTTAAGACCTTTGGCTTTGAAACCTAAGCAATTCCATACTCATAACTTCGGTGATTGATTTTTTCTACCAAATACCACAATAATCAGGATTTATGGATGCCCACAAGCCCCACATATACTTCCAAATTGTGTCCCCCTTCGATTAGCCTTTTTAGAGTTCATGTGGAAAATTTTGTGGATGGAAAAGGGTGTCATGAGTAAACAAAGGAAGGGTACATTTCTACCCAATTTGACATGTTGGGAACTATCAGTGGGATCCGATACACTTGAAGAGTTGTAGAATTATCTAAAATCAAGGAACTCTTTACAATATGGAAAGGAAAGAGCTTTTGACCCTAAGGGTCACATGAATTTTGTAAGATGCACCATCCTTCCCAAGGCTATGGTTACTCACCAGGTTGACTATGAAGAAGATGTAATCAGAAATTGTTTCACTCCTCAACAAGTATATGATAGGAAGAGAAAATGGGAACTTATGAAAAAGCTTGATTAAGAAAAAAAGATGAAGCACAATGATTTCTTGGGTTATTTCATAGAGGAAGCAGATCTTGTCAAGAGGATTGATATGATAATTGATAAGTTTCATGAATTAATTAAGACTGTAGCAGCTACAAGGGACCTTGCCAAATAGTATTCTAAAAGGCCGAGTGGTACTATAATTATAGAAGCAACTCTGGATACTATTTCAGTATGTCATGCTTCTCAAAGATCGCCTCATGAACAACCACCTTCTAAAAAATAAAAGACACAAGAGATAGAGCCACTTGTTTCCTATGAAATAAGTGAGGAGGTTGGAGATACAAAAGAAGCAGTTAATGTGTTAAGACATTTCAAGGATGATGTTGAAGTGGACCAACCTATGCTTGAAATTGAATCCCACCTGCCTGAAGCTAGAGCCAATATTGAGGTAAAAGGATAAAGAGAAATGCATGAGGATGACAGGGTAGTTGCAGCTCGCAAGTTCTTGGAAGATAATGAATTTATCAAAACCCCTAAATTTAAAGACTTTTGGGTTAAGATGAAAATGAGAGAGTTTGAAGTGAGGGTTGAAATAAATAAGATGGGAGCTAAGGAATCCCAGCATGACTAGATAGTATCCCAAAATTTTAATGAATTAAGGATTGATAATATTGATGTCAGCCCACAAGAGGCTAGGAGATGATTTTGAAAAGTAATATACTTATTGTCACTGGTATGGAATTAAATAAAATGTTTTTACTTGATCAAGTGAGAACACAGGAGGACCCAATGTTGATTGTTGAGTTTGACTCAGATGAAGGGGTAAGTGGCATAGGGTATAACCCTAAGATTGAAACCTTGGCATTCTGGGCCAAATAAAAGAGTACACAAAAACCAAGGTTACTAGATGTAGTGCAGGAAATGAAAGGGATGGCTATGGTGAAAACAATAAAGGATACATCTCATCTAGAAGTTGCAACCATGACAATGCATTCAGCTATGTTCATCTGAGTTGTAGTTAAGGAGATGGAAGCTAGATTGGGAGAGTATGAAAAGGAACAAAAATTTTTAAATGATGAATTCAATAAATTGTTCATGGAAAATGTGAAGTTGAAGGAACAATTGAAAGGAGCAAGCCCCCCTCACAGAACAAGGAAATAATGTTATACTAGTGTCCTCCTGCACCACCACTTGATATAGAAAGTGCTTCTACTAAACAAGTGATCATTCTTAGACAAGAGATTGAAGAGTTAAAGAAAGCCAACAATGAGGGTAAGGAAGGAGTGAATAAGGAAATTTGCAATGTTTCAGAAAAGGTCCTCGAGCATAGGATAAAGCTAATTGTGGATAAGTTGGAAAGTGTGTATGATTGCTACATCTCACTAATACAAGCAATTGATTAGATGAAAACACATCTATCCATACTAGATCCCATTTTTAATAATAGGTAGCCCATACACCACACATTGGTAACCTTGTACAGAATCTTATAGAGGAGTACTGAGGCTTCAACAACATTAAAACCTACAGAGCAGATGGCCAAAATAGTTATAGATGAATTCCAATATATGCAAGCAGAGGACCAAAAGATCAGAACAAGAATAGATTTGTTTCATACTCAGAATCAATGGTTGTGCCAAAACTATTAAAAGATGATGACCACTTGAAGGACCTCAACAAATGGAAGAGTGAATTTGGCAAGATTGTTCTACAGTGTATCACTTGCATACAAAAGGATGTTGAGTTGAGTCTTGACAAGTTTGACTTAATCATGGATGTTGATGGAAGATTCACCTTGCAAATATATTAAAAATTCAAGAATACAAATGGCCACATGATTATATAGTGTACGAGTGGGAGTAGAGGTATATGGGTCCTCCCCCTGAACAGTAGGCCTTGCGGTTGTCATAGTGGAAGAACCACACATTCAGATACACTAATATGGAGAAAGGACCTTGAATAGATCTTCAGTGATCATGGGTGACTTACGGAGATTAATGGACTATGGTGTCACGAGTGTTGTAGACTTCATTAGTTATCTACTTTCTTTTTTTTATGTTTTAAGAAAAAATAATGTTTAGTCTAGTTTATATGAAGAGGCATGAATTTTGAAAAGATGCCATATTTTGTAATGGTTTGAAGCTTGTTGCTTATCTTATAAAATAGAAACCAAGACCAAATTTTGATATCATCATCATATGCATTTATAGAAACATATATGAGGAGACTTATGTTATATTGTAATATCTATTTGAAGAAATCAATGGACAAGAAGATTTAATCTAGTGCTCGAATTTTTGTCTCAATTATTTGTTGATAATACTGTGTATGATTGGATTTTTTTATGTATTTTAGGTTGGAATATAGGGGTATATTATGAATTGGCATAAATTATTTGTTCATAATCATTTGCATTGTTGATTACATTGCATTGCACATCCTTCAAACTCAAAGCATTACTTCACATTGCATAACTAATAACAAGATGTTGATAGATGACAAAATTTCAATTACAATATATTTTTTACAAAGTCAACCTAAGTAGTTATGCAATTACTTCACATTGCATAAATAATAACTAGGAGCAGCTGCCAATTGTATTTGCTTGTCATGGCGTTCCATGAGACCACATTTCTTTGAGGCATTTTTTCAAACAGTTCACTACCTTGTCTATGCTACCACATTTTTCATACATATTGTCTACCAAAGAATTTTATCAAATAGTTCACTGCCTTGTTGCTATGGCTAAAATCCTAAAGCAAGTGCTTTCAAACAAGCTATGGATTCCTGGAAAAAATATATCAAAGCATAATAGTAAGCAATAGCATAGGCAAGGCAGTTAATTGGTTGAAAAAATGCCTCAAAGAAATGTGGTCTCATGGTTGTGGAATTCCATAACAATTTGCTTGTCATGGCATTCCATCACCATGAGACCACATTTCTTTGAAGCATTTTTTCCAAAGTCCATTGCCTTGTCTATACTACCACATTTTTCATACATGCCTACCAAAGTTGTAGGCCATATATATGCTTAGCAAGGGTAGGAAGAGAAGGCTTTGGAAATTTTAAGAAAGGAAACTCGCATAGATCCACGTGATGCCCATGCATTTATCAAGATGGGTGAGTTATTAATATCGATAGACCCCAATGTAGCCTTACATTCTCTTAAGACAACAAATTCTCTTCTAAATAAGAGCAGAGAAGAAGTACCCATTGAATTGTTAAACAACATTGGGGTTCTTCATTTTGAGCGTGATGAACTAGAGTTGGCTCAACAAAATTTTATGGAGGCGTTAGGAAATGGTGTTTGGGTTGAATTCATAAATAAAAGCCCTAGTGCCAATTATACAAAAAAAATTGTGCTCTTTAAGGATATGGAATTCTTCCATCGACTAGAAGAAGGTGGTGTTTCACTTGAGTTACCATGGGATAAAGTCACAACACTATTTAATCTTGCTAAGTTGTTTGAACAGCTACATGATACTGAAAAAGCAAATCTTTTATACAAGCCAAAATTGTTCAAGTTCTTGATTATATGGATGCATATCTATGTCTTATAGCCATGGCTTGGGCTAGGAATGAGATCCAACTAAGCCTAGAATTGATTGGGGATGCACTTAAGGTGGATAAAAACTCATCAAATGCTTTATGTGTGCTTGGAAACATGGAACTGAAAACAGATGACTAGCTTAAAGAAAAAGAAACAATTAAAGTAGCATGCCAACTTGTCTTGGCTAATGAAGCAAAATGAAAAGTTGATGAAGAACGAAGGATTCAGATGGAAAGGAGACAACAAGAGGAAGAACTTTGGTTGTTGATGCAACAAGAGGATCAATTTGAACATGTGAAGGAATTATGGAAGAGTAAGCATAAGGAAAAGGATGATGATGATGATGAGGCTGGTCAATCTAAGAAGAAACATAAGGAAAAGAAGAAGGATAAGGACCATAAGGCTTATGATTCTTATATGGAGGAACCCGATGTTGCCATGGAAGATGAGGAAAATTAAATGAGCAATAAGGCACAAGATGATGCAGAAAATGTCCAAGATCTTCTTGCAGCTGCAGTTCTAGAAGACTCTGATGATGGCAAGAAAAATTCTCCAGTTTCAACAAAACCATGAAGGAGACATGCATACTCTAATTCTAAAGATGATGAACCATTGCAGAAATAAAGTCTGAGAGAAGATTATCCATATGATGATGATGTTTAGGCTTCATGATCTTTAACCAAACCTAGCTCCTATTTTCCAAAACAAAGATCCCCAAGGCCCATGGGAAATGAATGATAAGCATTTGAGTTTCAACAGACTAAAATAGGTTGCCCATAAAAAACAAGAAAGAGGAAAAATGAAAAGATAACATACAGATGATTCATTTGAGGTTTTTGATAAGATCTCATTTAACTATGTCAAATGGATTTGGAAGGGACAAAGCATATTTGATTGACTAAAATTTTGAGGTAGCCTATACATCGTCATTGTATGCATCTTCTCTTGGAATCTGTTGAAACTCAAATTCTCATCATTCATTTCCCATGGGCATTGGGGATTTTTCTCTTGGAAAATAGGAGCTAGGTTTGGTTAAAGCTTAGTAATCCTAGACATCATCATCATCTGGACCATCTTCTCTCGGACTCTGTTTCTACAATGGTTCATCATCTTCAAAGTCAAAGTATGCATGTCTCCTTCATGATTTTGTTGAAATTGGAGAATTTTTCTCACCATCATCAGAGTCTTCTAGACCTACAGCTGCAAGAAGATCTTGGGAATTTTTTGCATCATCTTGTGCCTTATCACTCTTATAATTTTCCTCATCTTCCATGGCAACATCAGGTTCCTCCATATAAGAATCATAAGCCTTGTGGTCCTTATCCTTCTTCTTTTTTTTCTTTTCCTTCTTTTGTTTCTTCTTAGATTGACCAGCCTCATCATCATCATCATCCATGTCCTTATGCTTACTCTTCCATAATTCCTTCACACATTCAAATTTCTCCTCTTGTTGCATCACCCATCAAATTTATTCCTCTTGCTTTCTCCTTTCCATTTGAATCCTTCGTCCTTCACCAACTTTTCTTTTGCTTCATTAGCCAAGACAAGTTGGTGTGCTACTTTAATTGTTTCTTATTCTTTAAGCCATACATTTATTTTTAGTTCCATGTTTCCAAGCATACATAAATCATTTGATGAGTTTTTATCCATCTTAAGTGCATCCCCAATCAATTCTAGGCTTGGTGCATTGTAGAAACATATTCCAAGAGAAGATGATGCATACAATGACGATGGATAAGCTACCTCAAAACTTTAGTAAATCAAATATGCTTTGTCCCTTCCATATCCATTTGACATAGTTAAATGAGATCTTATAAAAAACCTCAAATGAATCATCTGTATATTATCTTTTCATTTTTCCTCTTTCTTGTTTTTCATGGGCAACCTATTTTAGTCTTTATTATAGAACATTTTATGTGTCCTTCAATGTATTATGCTTTATCTTTCTATCAGATTCTAGATTAAAAGAACCTATAATTGAAAATGGATTAATTCATCTATTTTTATTTTACAGTCCCAAGTAGGTGGATTAAATTATTTTGTTGTTAAACAAATCTTGTACAATGTAATGTCCCCTTTTTGAAATGAAACCAAGTTGAAACTTAAATGCTCATCATTCATTTCCCATGGGCCTTGGGGATTTTCCTCTTGGAAAATAGGAGTATAATAATAACTCAAGAGGATCTTAATGTCATAAAAGGGGTCACTTAAGTGTTGTCACAAAGACCAAGAAATGTTTATGCTACAAATGGGGCAGCCATTGTGCTAGCTGAAAGGGGTCAATTTGATATTGCAAAGGAAATTTTTACACAGGTACAAGAAGTTGTTGCAAGAAACACCTTTGTTCAGATGCATGATGTGTGGGTAAATCTAGCCCATGTTTACCTTGCACAAGTACAGTTTATGCTTGCAGTGAAAATGTTTATGTTGCAAATGGGGAAACCATTGTAAAGTATTGGCATAGAGACCAAGAAATGTTTATGTTGCAAATGGGGCAGCCATTGTGCTAGCTAAAAGGAGTCATTTTGATAGTGCAAAGGAAATCTTTATACAAGTACAAGAAGTTGTTCTAGGAAACATCTTTGTTTAGATGCCTGATGTGTGGGTAAATCTAGGACATGTTTACTTTGCACAAGGACAGTTTGTGCTTGCAGTGAAAATGTATCAAAATTGTTTAAGGAAATTCTATTTTGGCACTGACAACCAAATTTTATTATATTTAGCACGAACACATTATGAAGCAGAAATGTGGCAAGATTGTAAAAGAACATTACTAATTAAGAGCAGTAGAATATTATTAAGATCAATAGATTGTAATGAGCATTTTGAATTTGTGTTTAATGTAATGAGGATTTTGAATTACATTTGAATTCGCTGCAGAGGGCGTCCCCAAAACCAATTTCGCTACAGAGGGCCTTAGCAAATTCAAATTCATTGGAGCAAACTCTGAATTCCTTGCCCTTGCCCACCTTTTCAAAATTCTCCAAGTCCTCTCCAAATCCCTATCGCCCATGCAAGTAGTTGTTATAACTAATCAAAATGACTCATGCCAGGCTAACGAATGAAGCTAGGTTTGCAATGAACGAATGAAGTGAGGTCAAGCAAGATGAATGAACCTGCAATGAACGTGAATAATAGTGCCAATACAGCGCGCGCATGAATACATCATGCCAATAATTGGCCGACTTGTTTTTAAAAATTTCTGTCTAATTTACATTTGATGACTAACTATTTAGTCATTTTTTAATTTTTTTTATTAAATAATTTTTTAGTCAACGACCAGATTAGTCATTTATTTACTCATTTATAGTTGAGCTACAAAAAATGAGTAGAATTTAGTCATTTTTAGTTGTTGTGACTAAAAGTTTTAGTCACCTAGTCATTTATTTGTCAAATTCTACTAGTGGTAGGAAAATGCATACCTTTTCATTTTCACACTTGTTTGGGTCCGCCTTGCTTTATTTATCCTTATTTATGTCTTAATTGGTCCTATTTTGCATCCACAAGCCTAATAAGTTGTATATTTTTATGGCTAATCCTGAAAAGCTTCAAAGGATAAATGATAATTTATTGATTTTAGTTGTCTGCTTGATTTTTAGACTAGGACTAAAACACCACCTAGGGTGTCATTGTCCTCCAAAGGTCTTGGGACCCTAATGTTAAATGCACCTTAATTGGGCCCCTTTTTGGAGTCTATGCCCTGAGTTTCAAGCCTCAAGACTAAGACGCCACCTAGGGCATCTTAGTCTCCCTCATGTTATTTTCAAGATTTAATTTCAAGTCTTGGTAGGATTTAGCCTCCTTTAATTAATGAATTCATATGTCGGCTTGGAGTGGTGTAATTTTGGGATATTAAGCATGGATAAGAATAAAGACAAGGTCCTTTCACTCATTTCTCACCAAGCAAGTTGATGAAAGCATTCCTAAGGCAAGTTTATGAGATCAAGAGCATTCAAGAGCAAATCATCAAGCATTTGGAGCCATCATCAAGATTCAAGCATCATGTCAAAGATATTGTTGCATCATGTGTGTTTTTCAGCTAACATTTGTGATGTAGGGTTTTGACTCAAGCAAGTAATTCTAGTCAAGATCTATCAAGCACTACTTTCATTCAAGATCTACATTCAAGCTAGCCACTTCACACAAGTTTGTAGATTTCATAACAAGGGTTTGGTGAGTTGCAACATAGCACTTTCTTCATTCATCATTTCCCTTCATTATTTCATTTCATTCCAAGGTTTAATTACCAACAAGGGGTTTGACCAAGGAAAATCCCCATTTACTAACAACCAACAAGTTTTTCTCCTCTTGTGTGTTTGTGTTTGTAGATTTAAGTTGAAGATCATTTGAAGTGCAAAGTTGTAAAGTTGAAAAGTTGTCATCTTTACGGAAAGTCACCTACAGGCCAAATTTGGAAGTTTCAGGACCTGAGATCTCAGAAGAAGGAAGTGCAGACATTGAGCCTCAGGATCATCTTCCAAAATTTTCAAAATTCAAATTAGAACTAAGAAGACAGTAAGTGTTTCTTAGTCCTCCTGAAGGTATTTTTTAGAGATTCCTTCAGATCTGGTTTCAAAATCCAAAGATTTTGTGTTTGCCCCAAAAAATAGTAGTGAGACTAAGAAGACAATAAGGGTTTCTTAGTCCTTCCTAGCATATGTTGACAGCATTTTTGCATTTCTAGAATCCTTATCACATTTCCAAACTTCCTCGGTACACACATCATAACTTTCTATTACTTAATTTTGTCATTTGCACTCATTATTTGGCTTGCATTACTAGGTATTGTGAGTTGGATATCAAGTTGTCTTTTCTATGCCTTTGCTTGGTGGTGAACCCTTCAAAGCTTAAGGAATCTTCCTAGGTCTCCCTTGTTGAGAATTGAATCACCTTTGTGTTGATAGTCAATCCAATTTGGGATCCTAGGTTTCCTTGAATGAACCATCCACCTATAGAGGAAAATTTTGGATTAGGGATTCCTTTCTTGTATTGTGAGTCCCTTTTCCTGTTTCATTTTCCCAATGGTTCATTTTGGTGAACCCAACCTCTTGGACATTCATTTTCTAATTTGGAGTCCCCTAAGGTCCTAGATCTAGGTTGCATTGATTCTTGCATTGCATATTGCATTAGTGAAATTACATCTAGGGTTTCTCATATTTGCATTAGTGAAAGTGCATATAGGTTGCATTCTTGATTTCTTGCATCATCTTATCTCATTGAAAAACTAAAAAGTGCATTGTCAATCATCCTAATTTCATTTAGGAACATTGTTGTTGCATTCAAAATTGAAAAAAATTGCATACAATTGCTTGTCATTAGTTTCTTTTTCTTGCATCCATTTGCAAGTTTTTTCTTTCTAAACATTAGTTCCCTGAGTGGGAAACTTGAAAACACTGTGACCAATCCAGATTTTGTTGTTTTTCTACAAAAAACCTCTATTGGGACTAAAATGCCCTTACTGGCATCTTAGTCCCTTTGTGGGTTTTTGGCTCAAAACCTTGTCTAAGTTGTTTGCTACGTGTTTCAGTTTCTGGGACCTCAAATTTTCATTAGTCGGACCTAGACTCCCTTTCTGGCGTCTTAGTCCCTATGGATTTTGAGGTTGTAGTTTTCAAGGTTTAAATCTGTTGTGTTGTGCTTCTATTTGTTGTTTTCAATTTTCTGTTACAGTTTCTAGAATTACTGTTATTTTAGTCTCTTTCATTTCAAGTGCATTTGTTCAATCTTGCATCATGGATATATGTTTTGGAAAGCTTTGGATGTTCCTGAAATATTTGGTAGATGTTTCAAGTTTTGCCTTTGATAGTGACCCTAATCAAATTGAACTGAATCATGCTCCTTCAACACCTAATGCATGTCCTCCTCGTGATGTTGACATAATTGGAGAAGATGATGCCAGCATGAATGAGTTCCTAAATGATTACCTTCACAAACTAGAGTCTAATGCATCCTTTTATCCTTCCATGAAACAACCATCACCACCTACAATACCACCTCTTGAGATGTTTAGTTATTTACATCTTGAAGTGGAGACAAAAGTTGAACCTAAGTTCCCTACAATAGGTGAACCTAGTTCCTCTAAGCAAACAAACAATCAAGCATTCTATGTTAACAAAGTGACAAACACACCCATCAACCTCAAAGAGACATATGGAAAAGGATTCATAATCTTGAGTAAACAAGGATGTGATACAACAAGTGAACATAACATTCATCAAGTCCTAGAGCAAATACCAACTGAAGAAACCAAAGGGTTAGGATATCAAGATCCCCCTCGCAACATAAGACCTCCTAAAGAATACATAAGGCTTCATAGTGATGGTACGATAATCTTAGATCCTCCTCCTAATATAAATGTCCTTCCTAAAGAGCAACCCATACCGTGTAAGGATAAGGATAATAAAGACAAGATCATCTCGGGACCTCCTACCCTAATTTCATCTAAGGAAGTTGGTGAATCTAGCAAACACAAAAGACCTTACAAATTACAAAAGCTACAACCCCCTCGCATACCACCTAAAAGTGAAAGAAAATTACAAATCCTTCTCAACCAAGGACTCATACTATTTCCACCAATGAAAGACAAGCTCATACTATATCCTAAAGATGCAAATGTTCCACATTGTCGATATCACAGGACTCTTGGACACATGGTTGATGAGTGTCGTGCATTCAAAATCATATTGAGTAAATATCACTTTGATAATGATAATTGTTATCCAATAATTAAATAATGTCCCCTTCTGCCCCTTGTCATGTAATAGTTGTAGAATCTTAAAACATTTTCACTATTTCATGCTTGTGCAGGGAGATCATTTTCTTCACCTATTTCGGCTCATTCTTATCTTGCACTTAGTGGAGACAAGAAGTAGAAATCCTTGCCCTAGTAATGCATTTGTCGTTGTCCCTTAGGTTCGTTGTCTACCTTCCACTTATACAGACTAAGATTGGGAGGCAAATGACCTACTTTAGGTTGACTCACTTGTGCTTTACTAGTCCTTTAGCTTTCTTTTTTGGTTGATTGCATGTGTGTAATGTGATCCCCCCATATTGTTTGATGTTTCCTCTCTATGTACATTCCTCTATTTGTACCTACATTCTTCTATATGTTGCAAGCTTCTTTCCTTTTCATTGGTCTTTATCTATTATTTTCCTTTCCTTTTTGTTTTGTGTTTTCCTTTTGGGGATGACGCAAGGTGTCGAGACACCCTATGTCTCTTCCATGTTGACCCAAAAGATTTTTTTTCATCTTTTCTTTTCCTTTCATTTTGTCTTGTGTGTTCCTTTTGGAGATGACA